>JAMWEH010000695.1:0-447537 GCA_024721245.1 Mitragyna speciosa
AGTAAGTGTGAATATTAGATTGATGGATCATTGAGAATTTACAAGATTAAGACATCTTAAGCCAAGCCTTCATCAAAGGTTTTGCTTAAGTTGTCTCAGAGAAAACTACTTCTACATGGACTAAATCTACCCAAATCATGGTCCTGTACATCTTCTGTAGTACTAATACAGAGAACAAAAACAAAGTTCAATCAGGCCCTTCTTGTTGATCAAAAATTTTGAGTGACAAGCCCCATTCAAGTGCCAACTCCCAATTTCGTTGGTTTAGGGATACTTTCCTCCAAGACCTCACTACCTCTGCTACTGATTGTCTTATTTCTTCCACTAACCTGCATGCTGTTGTGCTTTGTTTCTGATACAAGCTTCTGTTTCGAGCCCTCCAAATTTTGTATATTGTGGTAGCCAGCATTACTCTATTTATCCTATCAGCAAAGGAATTGGTTCTCCAATGTGAGCTCATCCAACTAATTTCTTCTCTTCAAGTGTAAAGCCCTCTGAAAATGAAGCTGAAGGATTGCACTTTTTGCCACACTGCTGTTGTTACTGGGCATTGGAAGAAAAGATGGTCAATGTTCTCTTCCAGTTGTTTGCACAACTCGCAGCTTGTGTTTTCCAAGTTGATTCCCCAAGCATGCAATCTTGCTTTTGTTGTTAGCCTCCTTCTGCATGCAAGCCAGAGAATAAAGGAGAATCTTGGCACATATCCTTGTCCCCAAACCAGTTTATGCCACTCGACTGTCCGTTGCCTTGGCCTGAGTAACTTCATTGCAGATTTTATAGTGAAAGTGCCACTGCTACTTCCCAACCAGACTGTTGAGTCTTTTGATCCAGTTGTTGGGGGAAAATTTATACTTTGCTTCAGAACTTGTACTTCTCTAGACATTTTCCTACCTTGGGGCCATTTCTATTGTCCATCCTCTATACACATTGCTACTGTTGCCTGCTTGTTTAGTCCCATGCAAGTAAGGACATTCTCAGTGAATTTCAGATATAAAGGCCCTAACGGACTTCAAAAATCATACCAGAAACTTACTTCCTCTCCACTTCCAAGATTCATTTTGATGAGAGGTTGAATCTGAGTTCTACCCTTTAGAATCTTTCTCCATCCTCATGAGCAATCTCCTGGAATTTTGTATCCCCAGATTGAAGCTCCTTTCAGGTAGTTTGCATGTATCCATTTCACCCATAGTGATTCTTTTTTATTGCAAATGTTCCATAGCAACTTTAGGATGAGGCATTTGTTCCAGAATTCTATATCAAACAAGCTTAGACCACCTTCTTTATACGGTTGGCACATGTCTTTCCATCCTACCTTGGCTCTATAATGTTGTTTATTTTCTCCAACCCAGATGAAGCTAGCCATTATACTGGCCAATTTTTTCAAAACAGCTTTTGGCAAAATAAAAGCACTAGCCCAATACATCTGAACTCCATAGAGGACAGATTTCACCAACTGTAATCTGCCTGCAAAAGTTAGCTTCTTAGTTGCCCAACTTTGTATTTTTTGTTGCAATTTCACAAAGATTGGCATACAATCCCTGTAGGATAATCTGGCAGTAACTAAGGGAAGCCCCAAGTACTTCACAAGGAGCTCACCTACAGGTATTTGGATGATGCTATGAAGCCTTCTTTTCATATCTTCAGTTGTGCCAGCAAGGAATATTTGGCTTTCGGCAAGGTTTGGAGTTAGTCCAGACAAGTTTGCAAACTCACTGAGTGTTCTTTTGATTAGTTGGAAAGATCTCTCAGTTGCTCCTGTCATGATAAATAAGTCATCTGCAAATGCAAGGTGTGACACTCCCAGCTTCCTACATTTTGGATGGTAGTCAAAATCCTGATTTTTGATGCTCCATTCAAACAGTTTGGTAAAGACTTCCATTGCAATGAGGAATAGATAAGGTGAAATGGGATCACCTTGTCTAATACCTCTTTCACTTCTGAAATATCCCACCAGGCTTCCATTTAAGTTAATGGAAAAATGTGCTGTTTCAATTCCCAGCTTCACCCATTTAACAAACACTTCTGGAAAGCCTAACAGTTCCATAGCATAAAGCAAGAAATCCCATTCCAAAGTATCAAATGCCTTCATAATGTCCACTTTCAGCATAACTCTAGATTTACCTCCCTTCCTATTATAGCCTCTAGCAATCTCATGCATAAGAAGAACATTATCAGTAATGTTTCTACCTTTTATGAAGGCTGATTGATTTTCACTGATCAAGCTAGGCATTATTTCCTTTAACCTACTCTGTAGAACTGTTGAGTAGCACTTATACAGTATGTTACAGCAGGAGATTGGCCTAAAATCTTTCATCCTCATGGCTTCAGTTGTTTTAGGCACTAATGTTAGAATAGAACTGTTCATGGGGTAATACATGTACCTGTTGTTGAAACAGAACAAAATGGCTTGAGTGATTTCGTGACCAATATGTCCCCAATTCAGCTTGAAGAACTCAGCTGTATATCCATCAGGTCTCGGGGCTTTTCCATCCTTCATCTGAAAAACTGCTCTCTTGATTTCCTCCTCAGTAATAGGGGTAGCTAGGAATTGTTTTTGCTGGTCTGAGAGTACAGTGGGTATGATCCTTTGTAGCTTGTCCAGTCTTCTGCTGCTCATGGTTTTAGGTCTTGTGAAAAGATCCTTGAAAAAATTGACAGCTGTCTCTTTAATCTCATTATACTCAGTGATTTTTTGGTCCTCTTTGTACAATGTTAAGATCTTGTTCCTAGCATTGTGGGATAATATTTTTCTGTGAAAGAATGCTGTGTTCTTGTCCCCTAGTTTCAACCAGCAAACTCTGGATTTTGCTTGAAGTAATTCTTCTTCAGCTCTCACTAAATCTGCATATTCTACAAGAAGCTGCTTTTCTTTGTTTATTAACTCATCCTCAAAAGGTTGTTCTTGAAGCAAACTTTGAATGTTGCAAATCAACTCCTTATGCTGTCTTACTCTATTGGTGAGGCTGCTGAAGTTTTTCTTGTTTAACATCTTTAGATTCTCCTTCAGTAGCTTTAGTTTTTTGCAGACTCTCATCACAGGATTTACTTTAATATTTTCACTCCAGGTAGATTTCAGTATCTCAGGAAATTGACCATGACGCATCCAAAATTTCTGAAATTTGAATGGTTTGGGGCCAAAGGAGACCTGCTTCTTCATTTCTACATAGATTGGTGAATGATCTGATACTCCAGGTGCCAAGTATTCAAGTACTGTATTTGGAAATTTGCCATGCCAGTACTTATTAATGAGCACTCTGTCTAGCTTACTATAAACTCTTTTCCTAGACTCCCTTTTGTTGTTCCAGGTAAAAAAGAAGCCTTTACCTGGAAGTTCCTCAGTATCCAATTCATCAATGCATTTATTAAAGTCCTCAAGAGCACCATAATCTAGTTCTTTGCACCCCACTCTTTCATACGCATTTCTGATCTCATTGAAATCTCCTAAGATGATCCAGGGAGTATTTCCAGTTATCATTTTTATCTGCAGCAGGTGGCTCCATAAAGCTTTTCTTTCTTCAGGCTTATTTCTGGCATAGACCATAGTAATTAAGCCTCCCTCCTCCAGCTCCTTATGCTTAATAAAACATGTTATAGCTTGGTCATGGATTTACATTACTTGACATTTTATTGTTTCAGGCTTCCAACAAAACCATATCCTACATACATGATCTACTGAACCATTATGTACGAATTTCCAGGTTCTAAGACATTTCTCAAAAATACTATCTGCATTGCTGTATCTAACTTTGTTTTCTAGGATACCAAACACATCAACCTGCAATTCTATTGCCTGTTTCTTTAATTCAATCTGTTTTATGGGGTCATTCAACCCTCTTATATTCCAGCTCAAGATCTTCATTTAATTATTGAAGACTTTGGTACCTTCTTCCTACTGCCTCTTCCAGCTTTCTGTGCATTTCCTGTTGGTTGTTTCTTCCCAGGAGGTTGGTCTGATTCTGAATCCAGCATGCTGTACGTATTAGAAATCTGTATGACTGCTGTTTCAATCATCTCAGCTTTGTCTCTGTTCCTCTGATTATCATTGGGATTTTCTTCTCTTGTCTTCTCATTTTCACCCTCCTCTACATTTCTCTGATGCATGTTGACATCCTTTATCTGCAAATCATCCTCAGCTTGGCCTTTTCCGTGAGACTTGTGTTCCTCATTCTGGTTATTGGATCCAATATCCTGCTAATTTTGATAATTTGCTTCTATGTTTTTTGGGTCCTCTTGAATATTACTTTTTTGCTCTTTTGGTACCCACTTCTGAATGGTCTTAGGTAGTTTTGGACAGAGATGACTGCTGTGTCCAAATATCCCACAATCCTGACAGAATGGTGGTAGCCACTCGTATTCAACCTCTTGCTGTTCCTTCTCTCCAAATTCATTCATATATTCTATGAAGCTTGGTCTTCTATCACCTACGTTTACCTCAATACAGATTCTGGCATAGGACACTCTACTTTGGGTAGCTGTCTGCTTATCAGTAAACAGAGGCTTTCCAACACAGCTAGCTAGTTTACTGAGACCTTTAACAGTGTAATAGTGAAGCTTGAGGTGAGGAAATCGAATCCAAATAGGGACAGATTTCATATCCTCCTTCTTTAAGCTCATGTGGGGGCTCCAAGACTTTAAGAAAAGCATTTTGCTTGCTAGAGGCCAGGGTGGTTGGTCCAAGATCTTTTCCTTATCTTCTTCTGTCTGCAATTTGAATAGGTAGACTCCATTTTTTAGGGAGATCACCTCTACGTTACCACAATCCTTCCATTTCTTTTCCACAAAATTCTTCACTACTAAATATGGGGGTGAAGACCCTAGTGTATAACCCACTAGGGTATGCTTCCACTTTACCAGTCCCTCATCTACATCTTCCATAGTTATTCTTATTTGCCCTTGCTCTTCTGGTTCAACAAACTGCAGTTCGACACCTCCATGAGCAGCATTTTTTTCACCTACTACCTGAGCCCAAGATCTAACTTCGTTCTCTGAGCTTGCTACATGGCCCTGGAGCTGAGAGTTCAAAGCTGGGAAGTCCGCATGAGCCATTTTCCCAAGGTCTACAGCTAATTGGTTGCAAAATTCTGATGAATTCCTCACTTGCAAGTTCATGTTAGGAAGGAATTAGTGGAAATTTACCCCAAGAAGGGTAAGCTTCCAGGAAATGCAAGAGTCAGCTACAGAGTAGCCAACTCTTTTGAGAGAGCTTCTCTACTGCACTTCTCCTAATTCTCCACAAACAATAAACTTTCAAAAAGATAGGGAAGGCTGGTATTTAGCACGAATTCTACGCTCTACTTACTTAGAAGATGATCAACAATGGCGGAGAGATGGCAGCGTATGTTAAAAAATTCAAATTCTCTCGGCGCATCTTAGCCTACTGATGCGACCATCTTCAAGTTATTTCTCCAGGCTTTTTTTTTTTTTTTTTGGCAAACATTAAGTCATTTTATTATTTGAAGGCATAGATACGACCATCTTCTACGAGATAACTATCCTAACAAAATCACGCTGCATTATGTAGCCACACAGGGAAGGAACCTTCCCACATTATGTAGCCACACAGGGAAGGAACCTTCCCTCTATATTGCAACCGACTGAATTTAAATGACTCAGGCAGTGTTGCTGCAACTTATGGACTGAGGTATCATTGAATTGGTTGTCATTTATAGCTTTCCAAATGTTCTACACAATGTGCATCGCCAACTCTATATGTTCCCATCTATGAGGCCTTTCCACTGCTTTGGAGGGTTCTTTCCACCATTGCCAAAAATCATGTTGATATTGCTACAGTCCATCCCACTATATAGGGGCCAAGCACCAAATCCTTGTTGCATTACTACATAAAAAAAAAAAAAAAAACAGCATATGTTCAAGGGGTCTCTATAGCTAATTGCAAGTTTAGGTTATATCAAAAATATTACAATCAATCTACTTAAAAACGCACAAGCAAGTAATAAGTTTACAACCTAATACCCATTCCGCAAGTGCACGGGTCAATTTTAGTAATGATAAGTACTAGGGTCAATCCCACGAGAAAACAAGAATTAGCAAGTATGGAAGCTACTAACTTGTTATATTATCTAGACAATCAAACTTTGGAGGCTGTGAAAATGGTAGAAAAATCAAATTCAAGTAACAAACAATGAAGAAACCTCTCAAATTAAGTTGACTAGGCTTAAAATTTAACTAAAGGTCACGAAATATGAAAGTTAAGCTTATAGCCATTATGAATTTCTACCCTTATTCAGGATTCAATTCCATTTGTACTCAAAGCTAGATTTTTCTACGAATTGAAGATTACTAAAACATGAGCTTTCCTACTTCCATGGTAAAGTCTTACATGCTTTAGTTCATTTGGTTAATGAGTTGTGGTATTACAAGTTATGCAGCAAATCTTAATCCCCCTATGAAAATCACTACTTCCTTGAGATTCAATATATGTTCTATTAACTCCTTTCCATTGTTGAGTGCAAGTTCCCCTGTCAAATAACAACGAACATGACTTGAAATCGGTAGCTAATCAATAACAAGTATT
Source organism: Mitragyna speciosa (assembly GCA_024721245.1). Lineage (NCBI taxonomy): Eukaryota > Viridiplantae > Streptophyta > Magnoliopsida > Gentianales > Rubiaceae > Mitragyna > Mitragyna speciosa. Next base: position 6,536 of record JAMWEH010000695.1, read on the forward strand.
AAAGACCAAGTGAATGAATTAACAAGACCAAAGTATGGCTATAAACTTAATCATTCATATCAATAGCTTCATCTCAAACTTAGTTGATTTCAACTTAATTCAATATGGTAAAGATAAACTTAAGCTCATATATGAAAGTAAACAACATGCACGAATGAAATTGAAAAAGAATGGTTAGAACAGCTCATTTAATGGATGAACTTGGCTTCAAATCTTGTTCATGCATTTCGTCAAACATGTTGTGCACAAAGGAGTTCCTTCAAAGTCTTGATACAAGAAAATGACAATTCTTACTAAAAACTAAAAAAGAAATCCTATACTAAATATTTACAAGGAGTGCTTCTCCAACCAACCTATAGTTCAAGTTTAAACCAAGCTAAAACCAAAAATATCTTCAATGAAGTACAAAGGCATCCATTTACAAGAAAAACCCTAATTTAATTCCCTTTCCAAGTTGAAGATGTAATAATGAAATTTGATTCCAAATCTTGAAAAATCTTGCCCTTGAACTTTGCAATATTCTTCTAGGACAATGCAGAATTAGTTAGACGTTGAATTTAGCTACAAAAGTTGTATGAACAAGCTGCAAATTGCATCCAACCATTTTATGCAAGTGGAGTCGATCCGAGGGTGGAATCCGCAAGTAAGCAACCCGCGGATCACTTTCCCTTGATCATTTTACCCTCTTCAATTTTTGCTTATTTCGTCCATGCCCTTGAGACCATTTTTTCATTATTTGAACTATAATTTCTTGGTAGAAATTGATGAAGAAAATTTATTTCAAAATTTCTCAAGCTTAAGTGATAAAAAGACACAATTTGAATCAACTATGATTTTGATAATCCTTGTGCTTCAATTGATCCAGTTTGTATTTATTCATCATTTTTCAGCAAAATCAAATACACTTGGGTGTTAATTTGCTCAAAATAAGAATTCTGCCTTAAAACCCTAATTTTCGGACTAAAAATCCTAATTTTAGAGCAATCTTTGATTTGATGAAAGTTATGAGATTGAACTATTTTCACATTAAAAATACTAAAACCACACTAAAATCATATATAAAACACTACACTAAACTTGGTAAATTTATTACTTATCAAACTCTCCCACACTTGAATCATTGTTTGTCCTCAAGCAATTAGAAAATCAAAATATCAAAAAATAATTCAAGTGTTGAAATAATAAATGCCTTATTGTTGAATGCGATTCCACAAAATAAAAGTAAATAGGCATTATGCAATTCCTTATTAAGTTCTCAATACACATCATATCAAGTAAAAGGAAATTAATTATTTCAAGATTAAAGCTAGTTCAATAAAATTTTGATGCCTTACAAAATTTTACATGCTCAGTATTCAATATGGATAATCATATGTAACTCAATTTACACATAATAGGGACATGTTGAAATCGTAAAATTTGTAACTGTCTTTTGACACAAATGTTGACATTTTTAGATGAAAACCCCTGGTTTCTTAATATTTTGATCATTTAAGCACAATTCAATCTTTAGTTTGAGAAGTGAAATTGTCTTTTGATAAAAAGATCGACATTTTATGATAAAAATCTCTTATTACTCAACAATTCACTTTCAATCAAACTTACTATGCACACTCTTAATTCAATTGCCTTTTGACTCGAAAATCGATATTTTTAGATGAAGATTTCTGGTTGTTTAGCAATTTGAATAATTGGAGCAAAAATAAATAAACATTCCTCAATTTTCCTCATAATATGCTTGTCCCTTAATTCAAATAAGGCATAAAGTATACTTCTTGTCCATATTTACCACTTAGGAATGCAAAATTAAGTAATAAAAAGAAATTTGAAATCAAACATGCTAAATCAAGACATAATTACAACTATTTTACAAGATATACTTTCTTAAAAACAAAACTCCTAATCACATGATAACCATTTCTTCATATATATATATAGAAAATATTCAAGTAAAGTTGCATAAATTATTTCAAAAAGTAAAGAATTCAACAAGTTTATTGCACAAAAGCATGATATAGAGTAATTTTTAAATAAAATTTTAATCATATTCTACTAAAGCAATATCTTGACACAATTATTCAAAGCCCAATCAAACATATTCTTATATCTTCCCTCCACACTTAAAATAATACGTTGTCCTCAATGTGTAACTAAAAAGATAAAAATGTAAATTGAACTAAGAAAGCTCTCCTTGTTTGGTCCATGAGTTCTTAAAATGATAATATTGTTGTCCTTCAATGTCCATTGGCCTTTGTGAAATTCCTTTTCGCATTGCTTCACAATATTCTTCACAATATCCATTCTTGCTTCACCAACTTTGTTTCAAGGCTTAAACAAACTCAAAGCTTTGTTATATCATGAATAAATAGCTATTAAAGCATAAAAATAACATATATTGCTTGAAAGCCTTTGATTTCCTCTACACTTAAAATGATGCAATGTAGCTCAAAATTTGATGCACATGTGATTTGAGTAAGTGCAATGTGTTATGATGAAGTTATATGCAAAAGAAATTTGTGCTAAAGTTCCTAACAACAAAATTTTATACTTTTGATGTCAAAAGTTAAAATTTGAATCAATGGATTGAAACATATAATTCAATCCATTTGAATATGTTAAAGTAGTATCTTCATACCTACAAGATTGTCAAACAAACTTGCAAAGAAAGCCCTTAAATCCCCAGATAAAATTGACAAAAATCAACCAAAAAATCACCAAAAACGCCCTTGATCCAGGGGTTGGATCTGGGGTCAACCCACGGATCCTAGAGGTTTAACCCACAAATCAACCCCAAAATTTGCAGCAGAAATTGATGTTATAGTCTGATTTTTTGGCAACTTTGAATGATGATTTCTTCTATTTAAACCTCTAGTTTTGGGCAAATAACATTATAATCATGTAATCATATCAACAAACTTTGAAATCATGCATTAAACTCATCCACTTTATTAACACATAAGAAATGAGAATCAATCAAAGTGGCCTCCTCACTCAACCTGCAACTTCGAATCTCAAAATGAACTTGAAATTCAAAAGTTTTTTTTTCAAGTTTTTGACCAATTTAATACTTCAAATATGTTTCTAATGTTAAAACAAAGTTAACATGATTTTTAAACATTCAAATCATTAAAATTTCAAAGTTGAAACCAAAATCACACAAAATCTACTTTGATGTCAAGCAACCAAATGAATAGTTACTTTTATCACTTAATTTTTCAAATTGCTTTTTTGCATGATTCTAACCTCAAAACCACTTTTAACAAATTTCAAACTATAAAAAAAACTATGTTCAAAACAAATTTATGTATCAAAAGTCCAAGAATTACCAAATAAGGCTCAAATTGCTCAATGAAACTTGGCTTATGAATAGTAAACCAACGGAATAGTGATTTTTAAACTCAATGCATCAACTTGATTTCCTTGTCATTTAAACCACGAATCACTTCAAACTCATTTCAAATAATGAAACTAAGATGTTTAACCCTTCTAAACACATTAAACACAAGAGATATGAGCATTGGGTATGCAACATCCAAGTTTAAACATGAAAACTCAAAGATTGCATATGATGCTTCATATTCCAAATCATCAAAACTAAACTAAACAAATATACTTAAAACAACATAAACCAACATAAACCAACTTAAAAAACTTAAAATACAAAAAATATTGGGTTCCCTCCCACTAAACGCTTTATTTATAGTCTAGAGCTAGACTTTTCTTTAATCACATTAAGTGATTGGTGTATCCCACAAAGGTTGAACTTGAGCTTTTGGTACTATTTCTCCGACATAATATGGTTTCAACCTTTGGCCATTGACTTTAAATGGCACTTGACTTTGACCCTTAATTTCTATTACACCATACGGAAACACTTTATTCACAACAAAAGGACCGGACCACCTTGATTTCAACTTACCTGGGAATAACTTGAGACGTGAGTTAAATAGTAATACCTTTGACCTTCCTTGAATTGTTTGGGAGTGATATTTTTGTCATGCCAGAATTTTACCTTTTCTTTGAAAATCCTGGCATTCTCATAAGAATTTAATCGCAACTCCTCCAATTCATTTAATTCTAGGCAATCTCTTTTTACTTGCAAGATGAAAATCAAGATTAATAGCTTTTAAAGCCCAATATGCTTTATGTTCCATTTCTACAAGTAATTGGCATGATTTTCCAAAAACCAATCTGATAAGGAGACATTCCCAAAGGAAGTCTTATATGTTATCCTATATGCCCATAGTGCGTCATCCAATTTGCTAGCCCAATCTTTTTCGGGATTTGTTCACCGTTTTCTCTAGGATTAGTTTGATCTCCCGATTGGCTAATTCTGCTTGACCATTAGCATAGTGGATGATAAGGAAGAGAAGTTTTGTGCCTACATCCATAGTTAGACAAAAGTGAGTCTATTAATTTATTACAAAAATGAGAACCTTCATCACTCACAATTGCTTTTGGAACTCCAAACCTAGTGAAAATGTTCTTCTTTAGGAATTTCTTTACTACTCTAGCATCATTAGTAGGTGAAGCAATATCCTTTACCCATTTAGAAACATAATCTATTGCCACTAGAATGTATTTATTCCCAAAAGAACTAGGAAATGGTCATATAAAATCCATGCCCCACACATCAAATAATTCAACTTCTAGGTATGTAGTAAGAGGCATTTCTCTTTTTGTAGAAATATTGTCAGTTATTTGATATGCATCACAATTTTTGATAAAATTTCTAGCATCTATATACATAGTTGGCCAATAAAGGCCACATTGCCATATTTTACATATAATTTTAGATGTAATAAAATGAACTCTGATATCTAAACCATGACAATGATTAAGAATACTATGTATTTCATTTTCTAGCACATAACGTCTAATCATTCCATTTGTACAATGTTTCAACAAATAAAGCTCCATCTAAAAATAACTTTTATCATCATTCAATAACATTTTCTTCTAGTGGTAATTAAAGTTGTTTGGTGTCTTACCACTTATCGACTAATTAACCATATCAATGTACCATAGAGATTGTGGAATAGATAACAAAAACTCATTTAGAAAATTGTCTCTAATAGGAAATTAATGAACTTTGTAATGTGTTCCAACTTGGAAATGTGATCAGCAACCATGTTTTCTGATCCCTTCTTGTCTTTGATCTCCAAATCAAATTCCTATAATAATAAAATTCACCTAATTAGACGAGGTTTTGCATCTTTTTTATTTAATAGGTATTTGATAGCTACATAATCTGATCTGCCCCAAGACCCCTCGTTAAACACGTAACGGAAACCTTCACCACGATCGCGATCCACAGGACAACCCTCCCAAAGGATCGTTCTTGTGTATCAATGAACAACCTAATCCCAATTCTACCCGAGAACTAAAACTAGTTTGAAGAGGATCCCAAACCCTAACCTCACACGCTGGTTAGAACTCAAGGATATCAAGGAAGTTCACGAATCACTCGTGGAACTCACAAGTCTCACAAAGAGAATCAGAGAGGAAAAACCCTCGTAAATTTTATTCAACTTCAATAATCTGTCTTAATAATAATAATAATTAGCCTTATATAGGCAAAAACACCCTAAATAACCAATATAGCAAGTAACTAGTCTATTACACGTTATAAACTAAGTAAAAACGCAGAAAACAAATAAAATCGTAAAGTTATGGACTAAGGCCGCGGGCTAGGCCGCGGGCCGGCCTTCTGTGCGGCCTTCATCAGAACGTCATCCCATCTTTGGAAAAGTTTCTGACAGGAGGCCGTGGGGAAGGCCGCGGCTGCGGCCTTCATCAGAAACTTTTCTGATGGCCTTTTCTACGCGTCTTCTTCTGAACCCTTGCAAGGTGTACTTGTCCCAGCATTGGATGGCCTCTTCCTCTTGCTCCTTTTGACCATCCTTGACGTCCTCTAAGCCTCCATTTTGAGTGATTAAGCCCCTATGCATTGGTGATGCACTATGGATTATTCGAATGCCCCCATCTATTTGGGCTTTCATCACTTGGTTCGTATCATTCCCCTCCTCTTCAAGAAGATTCGTCCTCGAATCTTGCTTCTTCATGACTCCAACTGAGGGAACATTGTGTACCTGCACAGAAGAAATGTGTGGAAGAGAAGAATGAGAATTAGTAAGATCCTTCTTCACCGTCTTCTTCTTCCCCTTCGCAACCTCAAGCTCCTTAGATAGCTTCACATTGTCCCTATGAGTTTCCAACGGTGTCAATGGCACAAGTGTGATGTCCTTTCCATGCCAAGTGAACAAGTATTGATTGCGGAACCCATCATACATCACCTTGCGATCAAATTGCCATGGACGCCCTAGTAGCAAGTGACATGCCCCCATAGGCGCCACATCACATAAAACCTTATCTTTGTAGGCTCCAATGGTGAACACGACCTCGACTTGCTTGGTCACCTTCAATTCACCACTATCCCTCACCCACTGCAGTCTATATGGCTTGGGATGCTTCACTATTTTCAAACCAAGCTCATCTACCAACAATGAATTCACAATATTAGTACAACTACCAGAGTCAACGGCAATGCCACATACCTTGTCCCCAATGAAACATCGAGTATGGAAGATTGATTCTTTCTGCACATCAGGTCCAGCTTCCTTAGGGTGCTCATCTGAAATTTTTCTTGTGAAAAGAAGCTCTCCCTTGTCAGGTTCGCAGCTAATAGGACCTTCACTATCACTTCCTCCCTCCAGTGGTGGCATCTTCTCATCATCTGAAGAAGCACTCTCTATGCCTCCTCCATCCAACATGATCATAGTCCTAGTGTTAGGACACTGGGATGCCACGTGACCACGTCCCTGGCACTTGAAGCATTGGATGTCACGTGTCCTCATAGGTGCCTTCATTTGCCCTTTGCCATCACCTGTGCCCTCCTTTGGCCTGACAACATCTCTTGGTCTCATGTCACCTCCATACTCTCGTTCATGGACGGTCTATCCTGCCACCTTGACCTCCTATAGAAAGAGCCTGTACTATCTCTCTTCCTAGCCTTGAGTTGCTTCTCCACTGTCTCAGCTTTTTGAATCAGGTCATCAATATTCACATAAGATTGCAACTCCACCTTGTCTTGGATATCTTGATTTGGACCAGCTAGAAATCTAGCCATTGTAGCCTCACGGTCTTCTACTACATTTGCAGGAATCATTGCTAGCTCCATATCCTTGTAGTAGTCATCCACTGTACGACCACCCTGTGACATGGACTGTAGCCTCTGGTGCAGCTTTCTGTAGTAGTGGCTAGGTACAAACCTCCCCCGTATGATTGTCTTCATTTCTTCCCATGTGCGGACAGGTCGATCTCCACATCTTCTTCTAGTGGTAACCAACTGGTCCCACCACATACTTGCGTATTCTGAAAACTCCACAGCAGTTAATTTTACCTTTTTCTCCTCGGAGTAGTGGTGACAATCAAATACGTGCTCCACCTTCCGCTCCCATTCCAAGTAAAACTCTGGATCACTTCGACCTTGGAAGTTAAGAATCTTCATTTTAATGCTCCCAATGTTGCCATCACGAGCTTACTCTCATCTTCTAGGTCTCCTATCAGCCCCCATCTCATCATTAGAATCTCCAGATTCAGCCAATGGTGATCTCCTCCGGTGACTTCTGTGGCTACTCCTTGACCTCGAATATGAATGACCTCGTCTCTCCAGTCGCTCACACATAGCTTCCATGGTCTGCCTCATACCTTGGATGCTAGCATTCATGGTCTCAGCAAAATCCCTAAGGTCAAATGCCTTAGATTCTCCTTTGTTAGACATGATGAATTTTGAACAAATAAAAGGGATTGAAGGAAAACAAATGGGTAAAGATTCGACTAAGGTAGGAATTTCTACGAAAAGAACACTACCCAACACTAACACTCACATCCCAAAACAGGAAAATTGGACAGAAAGTTTCGGGTGAACAGTAACTCGGATGAACAGTTCGTGCACAGTACCCGATGAACAGTGACGATGAATAGTGTCACGATTTTTTTTTTTTTGAACAAGAGATGAGACTTTTGATGATTTTTGTTAACGAATAGTGAACAAAACACCAATAATCAATAACCCAATCAACAAGAGTACAAAAGACACGAATCTTCTAGGGTTTTTAGACGCCCTGAAGCAAAGACAGCACAAAGAACGCAAAGGATATCGCAAAAATTGCAGAAATTAGGAGAAAATATTACAAACTATTTGATTAAAACGACAACAACTACGAGGTAACAATAAACTCACAAGAATTACCACAAAGACACAAGATCCCAAATCAATAGGAAACCCTAAGGGTGGAATTAATTTAAATACAATAGGGAAAACTACAAGAACTACTGCAGGAATTTGACAAAAATAATAAAGATAAAAAGATATATCCAATCTCAAAGAATCGAAATTCAAGAGATGGATTGAATACACCTGATACCAAGAACCCAGAAGCTCTGATACCAATTGATGCGATCCGCCCCAAGACCCCTCGTTAAACACGTAACGGGAACCTTCACCACGATCGCGATCCACAGGACAACCCTCCCAAAGGATCGTTCTTGTGTATCAATGAACAACCTAACCCCAATTCTACCCGAGAACTGAAACTAGTTTGAAGAGGATCCCAAACCCTAACCTCACACGCTGGTTAGAACTCAAGGATATCAAGGAAGTTCACGAATCACTCGTGGAACTCACAAGTCTCACAAAGAGAATCAGAGAGGAAAAACCCTCGTAAATTTTATTCAACTTCAATAATCTGTCTTAACAATAATAATAATTAGCCTTATATAGGCAAAAACACCCTAAATAACCAATATAGCAAGTAACTAGTCTATTACACGTTATAAACTAAGTAAAAATGCAGAAAACAAATAAAATCGTAAAGTTATGGACTAAGGCCGCGGCTAGGCCGGCCGCCTTCTGTGCGGCCTTCATCAGAACGTCATCCCATCTTTGGCAAAGTTTCTGACGGAGGCCGTGGGGAAGGCCGCGGCGCGGCCTTGCTCGCAGCCTTCATCAGAAACTTTTCTGATGGCTTTTTCTACGCGTCTTCTTCTGAACCCTTGCAGGTGTACTCGTCCCAGCATTGGATGGCCTCTTCCTCTTGCTCCTTTTGACCATCCTTGACGCCTCTAAGCCTCCATTTTGAGTGATTAAGTCCCTATGCATTGGTGATGCACTATAGATTATTCGAATGTCCCCATCTATTTGGGCTTTCATCACTTGGTTCGTATCATAATCAGTATAAACTATAACTTTAGATCCTACTAAATAAGATCTAAACTTATCCAATACAAATATCACAACTATTAATTCTTTTTCTGTAATTGCATAATTTATCTGAACATTATTTAGAACTTTGCTAGCATAATAGACAACATACAACTTTCTCTTTTTCATCTACCCTAAGACTGCTCAAACTACATAATCATTAGTATCAAATATCAATTCAAAAGGTAATGACCAATCAGGTTAAGTAATTATAGGTGCATAAATCAATTCCTTCTTTAACCTGTTAAAAGCATTCAAACAATTCTCATTAAAGTCAAAAGACATATTTTTATTCAATAATTCACATAATGGCTCAGCTATGTTGGAAAAATCTTTTATAAATCTTCCATAAAATCCTGCATGATCAAGAAAGCTAAGTATTCCCTTAACATTAGTTAGCAAAGGCATTTGTTCAAGTACTTCAATTTTAGCTCTATCCACCTATATTCGTTTTGGTGAAATCTTGTGTCCTAAGACAATACCCTCTTTAGCTATGAAATAACATTTTTTCCAAATGAGAACAAGGTTTATCTCTTCACATTTTTACATAATTAAATCAAGATTATGTAAACATTTATCAAATAAAAAATCATAAACAAAAAAATCATCCATAAATATTTTTATAATCTTTTAATGTAATCAAATAAAATTGCCATCATTAATTTTTGAAATGTATCAGGAGCATTGCATAAACCAAATGACATTCTCCTAAATGCAAATGTGCCATAAGGACAAGTAAAAATTGTCTTTTCATGATCTTTTGGAGTCATAGCAATTTGATTATATCCTGAATACATGTCAAGAAAACAATAATAATCATGACCAGCTATTCTCTCTAACATTTGATCAATAAAAGACAGTGGAAAGTGATCTTTTCTAGTTGCAGCATTTAGCTTCCCATAATCTATACACACTCTCCACCTTATTACCATCCTAAATGGAATTTGTTCATTATTCTTGCCAATTATTATAGTCATTCCACCTTTTTTTGGCACATGTATAGAATTTATCTATTCACTATTAGAAATAGGATAGATAATACTTGCATCAAGCCACTTTGTAATATGTTTCCTTACCACTTCCTTCATGTTAGGATTGAGCCTCCTTTGCATTTCAACAACAGGTTTGCAATTTTCTTCCATTAAAATGCAACGCATACATAATGAAAGACTAATACCTTTCAAATTGAAAATGGTCCATCCAAGTGCTTTAGGATGACTCCTTAATAATTTTAGTAACTTCTCATTTTGCTCCATATTTAGATTAGATTAACAATTAGTCGTAGAGTGTCATTTGAGCCATACCTGAGATGGTTAGGTAATGGCTTGAGCTCTAATTTTGGTGGTTCCTCAACTAATGGCGATGGAAGTTCCCTGCTAGGTTCAAGATCCTCATGTCCATGTTTCTTCCAGTATGGCTTTTGAGAGTAAGTAATGTGCCATTTCTTCACTTCCTATTCTTTTGAATTCATCAAGCAATTCTCAAGAGAATCATAATTAGATTTAACAAAATATAATTCTTGTGTTAATTATTCTTGCTTAACTTTACAGTTAGAAGAATAAGAATATCTACATCATGTACAACATTATCAAATACATTTTCAAATGCAACTTCTTGTTTATCATTTACACGCGTAGGAAAATCATCTAATTTTTCAGCATCAGGAAAGGTATTAACTTCATCATTTACACAAGAATCAATATTAATTTTATTCACTTGTTCATCATGGCTCCTTGTATTTAATGCATTAACTAATTGACTCCTCATTTCTCTTACACTATAAAAAAAATTACATATGGAGGCGATTTTACAGAGGGGGTTTTTAAAACCGCCCCTACAAAACATGCAATTTTCATTTTGCCTCTATCTAGAGTCATTTTTTAAAACTGCATCAAGTTCTTTTATCACTAAATTGCATAACTTAAAAATTCCCCTTCATCCCGTGCCCCTATAAAAATTCCCTTCCTCACGCCATCATCTCCCTCCTGCACCCTCATTGCTTTCCATTTGATTTACCCCATCTAATTTTTCGTTATTTCTAAAAAAAAAAAAAATCTTCCTCAAAACATCGAGCACTATTTGGTTGCGCCATTCTCTTTGTCATTGCTGTCAACCACCAGTTTTGGGTAATTTCTTATTTCTTCCTTTCCTTTTTATTTTTGGGCATTGATTTTTCAGTTAAATCACCGGATATTGCATATTTGGTTGAGCATTTTTTGGCAGGGAAACTGCTCTGTAAGGTAATAAGGGGAGTAACGCAGCGGAAAATTTAAAAATTTATTACCTTAGCCATGGATCTCTTTGATGTAATCTATACTATTAAAGGGTGTTTAGCACAAATACCTCAAGCATAGAAGGTTTCTATGCTTCACAGGGCAAGATCCTATTCGATGAAGGTGTTGATCTACCATGAAAAGCCCTCCAAGTGTAGAGCCTCTAACGGTATCCACACGAACATGATCTTTAGAAACCTTTGGACTTGCTTGCCTTACCTTTTGAGTGCTAGCTCCCTTGAATGATTCATGAAGAACACAAGAAGAAGAAAGAAGTTGAAACCCTAACAATTAGGGAAGGAGGTGTGGCGTTTTTTCTTGGAGAGAAAAACGCCACCAAGCTCTCAATTTTTCTCTCTCTAAATTTTTGTGTTATGTTTCATCAATCTTCCAAGAGTCAAGGCATGGACTTATTTATAGATGTAGTATCCTAGTCTTTAAGGAAACAAGAGCAATTGGAAACCAAGAAGGTTTAGGAAGCTTGCCTTAAGCTAATTCTATTCCTTTAGGAAATCAATTCCAAAAGGAAGCCAAATAGCTTCTTAATTCCTTTTAGGAAACTAATTTCCATCAAGACTTAGAATATTTATAATTAAGTCCTTTAAGTTAATTTATCACACAAATTAACCCCATAAGTATCATATACTTATCTTAATAACAATTTAACCCAAAGACCATGTTCTTATTGTGTGTGACCCATTAGGTTCCATTCACGTTGGCAATAAGTACAAATTATAACTCATTAATTAATTAATTAAGAGCCAGATAAATTAACACTTTAATTTATCATTAATTCACTAATTAATTAATTTGCACTTATAGATCATGAGTGGCATCTAGCAATGCATCATGACCACCCAAGTGAATAGGAAAGTCATATGGTAGACTACACCTATCAATGACAATGTTACCGTGTAATTAATATCCTTTCACCACACTATATCCCAATTAGTCTAAGAGTGTAGTGCGCACTCTTTAAATGACTAATTAATGATTTCTTGTTCCCGAAATATAACTTTCCATAAAAGTATAACCTTGAAACTCTTTCAAGTCATACTTTCACTTTTGCGCAAAAGATTCTTTAAGTCATATTTCAACAAGTGGCCAATCCGGGATATACTCTCCTATAATAAGGAGTGGTGAATCCTATATTGATTACTCACTATCCTTCCATGCTTCATACTATACCCAATCTCTACCGTACTGGGCTACTCTTTTACGAGCACCGAGCAATAGAGTCAAAGCATAGCAATCCACACTCAAGATACCATGGTAATCTCAAGTCTAAGGATCACTTACACCATTGTCATTAAGAGTATAATTCATTAGCACTATGAATATTAACTCTTGGCGGATCAATCCAATGAATTTGTTCTCTAACAAGCATCCACATACCAGCTTAGGTGTCACATGCCATAGTTGACGAGATCAACTACTACTTATCGTAAGTAGAGGCAAAGTATGTGCTAGTCTTCCCATATTAATGATGTCCAATCTCATTAATACTACGACTAGGGATATTTAAGAATATAACTTAATGTGTAATAAGAGTCTCATCATTGTAACTCTTACAATCTCTTATACACAGTTAATATTCTATGAACTTTATCAAATAAACAAGTAATATTAATAACAAGTATTAAATGACAAAGAAAATGCCACATATATAAGTATAACACGAAATAAGCGTAATAAAAATCCCAAAAACCAACTTGGTTTTAGGGCATACACTAACACCCATCCCCTGTAAGTTTCCCAAAGCAATCTCCTCTATCAGAACCATCACAAACGGTCACCATAACCACCTACATCCACCCATATCAGATATCAGAACAACCTCCAATTCAACCTAGTGCCCTACATAGCCTCAACCCTACTGTAACCACCACTTTCCAGCAACCATTCACAATTTCAAACAACCCTACCACCACTCTCTCACTGCCCTCCGCCAGCCAATTGTAGAAACCCAAAACTGTCATCACCACCAAACTGAATCAGCAGACCAATAAAATACAACATGCACACATCATACGCATATTCAATCACACACATCACACAGGCCTTTCAATCACACAAATGCACGGTTAAAGCAAAAATTACCACCACTGTCGCTCCCCTACCACCATTGACAACCTATAGAAAACAACAATAGAATCACAAAATATCCAAAATCAACGCCCTATCAGTTCAATTTCACCAAGACAGCCCCATTCCCATCGGACCAGATCGACTATTGCACTTGAATTGACTGCTGATTTAGAATTTAGGGGGGCTTGAATTCAAGAAAAAATCGGTGAAGAATCTGAGAGAGAAAGAGAAAACAAAAAAATGGGAATGAGAGAGTGAGATAGATAGAGGGTGAGAGAGAAGGAAAGAGAGTAAGGAATCAAAAAGAGAGATGAGATAGATGGAGAGGAAGAGAGAACACAGAGAAAGCTAGAAGAAGAAGTAAAGAGAAAATGGCAGACAAAAATAGAGAGGCAGAACACAGAGAAAGGTGGAAGAGAAGAAGAAGGAAAGGCACGATTCAGAGAGAAAGAGAGGGAGAAAAGCAGAGAGAAGAAGAAAGAGGAGAGACAAAGAGATGAAAAGAAAAATGAAGAAAAACGAAGAAAAAGGGAAAACAGTAGAAGAAGAAAAAGAAAGAAGGAAAGTGAGGGAGTGAGCTAAAAAGAAGAAAAGAGACAGGCAGAGGAAAGTGAGGGAGTGAGAGCAGAGAAGGAAAAATTCAAAGAGAGAAAGAGGGAGAAGAGAATCAGAGGGAGGTAGAAGACGAGAGGGAGAGAGAGAGATATCTGGGGGTGGGTTGTAATTTTTTTGTGTTTTATGTTTTTGTAGTTTAATTTAGTTAAATTGAAAACTAATTATTAGGGGAGTGGCTTATTAATTTTGGGATAAAATAAATTGTCTTGGGCACTTGTTTTCTTTGTCAAAAGTTAAAAAGGTAAAAGTGGCCGATTACAAGAATCGAGTTGATTTTAAAATGGTTTAGTTGCTTTAATTTAGTTAATCTTTTGATTTGTTTCTAATTTAGTTTAATTCGGTGTAATTAACTTGAGTTAACATTTTGTCTTGGTGATTTTATTACGAAGAGAACATTTATGTTTTTTAACCCCTATTTATCTTTGAGCATTCTTAACATGCTCCAGACATTTTTGGTTTTGCGCAATTAAACCCTTTGTATTTTCACGTTGACTCCTTAGATTTTATTTTCTTGTCAATTAAGCCCCATAATTGCCATTTCTCCCTTGCTGAAATTTATATTTTTGCCCCCTGTTTATGTGAATTTTTTAATTTTACCCCTTAAGTTTTTATAGAATTTTATTTTTAGCCCCCTTAGTTGCTAGAATTTATTTTTTTATCTGAATTTGTCAATATTTATATATTTTGGGTTTTGTTTGTTTATACCGAAGTATCTTGACTTGTTTGTTATTTTTATTATTAGTGTTTGTATCGAGTCTTCGAGAGGTATCCCTATTCCTCGTTAATTTCTCCTTATGTGCTCCAATGTGTCTCTATGTGATTTATGTTGCATTCTCCTCACGTGTTTCTTATTTTACATGCTTGTTGCGTATTTATTTACTTTATGCTATTTAATTGTCAAATTTTGTTATTTTGCCAAAAAGTAATATTTTGTATTTAGTTAGCCAATGTAATAGTTAGGTTATATTCCTTATATTTTTTTACAAATGTTTGTATTTGGATAGCAAGTGCAATAGATAAGTCATTTTTTTAATCTTTTCCTCTTAATTATAAGTTAATCCCCCAGTGTAATAGTTAGGGCTTATTTGCTTTTGTGTGCTTGTGTGTTTATATGTTTTACCGTTTTCATTAGGATTTTTGCATCTAGAATATCATGTTTACGTGTTATATGCTCCTATATGCTCTTACATGTCTTTATATATACTTATTTGCTTTTGATTTATGTTTTCCTATTTTAATTCATGTTTTATTAGTTTTATTAATTCGTCACCACACTAGTCCAATGCTAGTTGTGGCTTTATCGATTTCCCTCTAGTCCAACACTAGTGGGGAATTCCTAGAAAGGGCTAGTCCAACACTAGATCCTTCGAGCATTTTAGTGCTAGGTGCACTCGTGTGCATTTCACATCATTTCACACATTATTTCCTTTTTAGTTTTTTCATCATTTTGCATGATTTTTATATATGTATATAAACATCATTATTATTTATTTTTAGCCTTTAACAGTGCCTAACATCTATGTTGCATTTCACTTAGAAGTTAGGCCATTTGTGTGATCAGACTAGAAACAGTCATCTATTTATGTGGGAAGCGGTGGATTGACAGTCCGTTCCCCCCTCCGTGAGTAGGAACATTTAGTCACGAGTTATTAGTCCTCCGTACCCGTTATATTGCATATCCACTTTCTTGGACACTTGTTATCTATACCATTTTCCTTTTTGCATTTCATTTTGCATTCAAACTCGTGACTCCCTCGAGGTCTTGACTCAGGTTTCACAATTAATGCGATAATCCTGATCAAGCCTCGACGGAATATCTCGACCCTCCCAATACCACATTAGATTTAGGATTTACATTAATATAGATATATCCAAACGCGTTAGAATTTAGGGTTAATTTAGAAAATCTTGATTAAATCTCGCAACTAGCCTTGACTAGGTAGAAAGGGTGCCTTAGGTAAGAGCCTTTGCCTTCCCTTTCTTCAAATGTGACTCCCGGACCTTTTTCTCTTGTTTTTCGTAGACTGGAGTCGAAAAAGGTTTTTAAATACTTTTCTAAAATTTTTATTTTTTTTTGCTAAACTATTTTTTGGGTGACTTGGTACACCTAACTCAATACCAAGTGGCGACTCTTTCTTTTTTAAAATAAATACCTTTTTCAAAATTAGTTGGCCAAAACTGTCGCACTTTTAGTTCCGGCCTTATGTTCTTTTAAAATACTATTTTTTCTAAATAACAGTTTTTCACTAAAACTCGATTTTTTCTCGCACACGTACAATTTTTCTAAAAACTTCATTTTAAAAAAGGTCACCGGACCGGACTGCCTTTTCGGGGCGCGACAGTCCCGGACCCATCGTGTTTATCGATTTTCAGACGCGGCACACATGTTAAATGTTGATTATAATTAATTAGTGCAATCATGTAATATGAGATGTAATACTTATTATGAGGGATTTTTATACAAAAAAAAAGAAGAAAAATGATGAAAGAAAAGTGATGAAGTTTTTTTTTCTATTCCAATGGTTATTATTCTTAGTAACTAGGAATCTTCATCCAAAAATGTCAACTATTGCATCAAACGAAACTTTAATTATAAGTAATACATTGCAAATTTGAGCTAGTAAATTGTTGAGTAATCAAGGATTTTCATCCAACTAATGTTGATTCCTATGTAAAAAGACAATTTTACCTCTCAAATATAGTCTTTGTTATTGCTTCAAGATTGAAGTGTTGAGTAACCGGGAACCTTCATCAGCCAATGTTGGTTTTCGCGTCAAAAGATATTCTCACATTTTGAGTAATTAGTTCACTAAAATAAAATTCTCTCAAGTGAAAAAATAAAATTGATCATAGACATGTGACGCTCTTTGATTGATCATATGATTTATTTACTTGTAAAATTCGGTAAGACGAAGAAGTTAAGTTGAATTTGCTTAATTGTGATATAATTCCTTCTCCTTTTCTTGATATTATGAGCATTAAAGACAAGACAATAAATTACATAATGGTTATTTACTTAGTCTTAAGGAAATACATTTTAGAATGCACATATGTGATTTCAATACTTGAATCATTAGTGATTTCACATCTTTCGATTGCTTGAGAACAATCAATGATTCAAGTGTGGAGAATTGGCAAGTGTCAAAATAATAAATTTTGGTGTATTTGTGTTTCACTCAAAATTTAGAATTTTTTGAGAGAGAAATAATTTTGAGCAGATGAACACATATATTTTGGAATTTTTGCAGGTTAATGACATTCAAATAGATTGGCTCAATTGAAGAATGGTCTCTCCCATCCAAAAAGAAAAGAGCAGAATCATTATTGTGTTTGAGTAGAAATCAATGGTCAAATATATCCCCAAATCATTAATTCAGACAAGAAAAGGGATTTTTCATTTTGATTTAGCAAATCTTCTTTTAAAAAATTGTTACAAAAAAGGACAGGTCAAATGCGAGCCTTCTTTCTTTTTCCTTAAATATTTTCTTTCCCTAGTTTTCCCCTTTTGGCTCCCAAAATATGTGATTTTTATTTGACAACCCACTTAAAGGTCGCACCCCTCCCACACTGGGACAGTTTTGTGGTATTTCATCCTGCACTGGGAAAAATTTTATTTCAACTTGTGCTCCAAAAAAAAAAATAAAAGAAAAGGAAAGAAAAGGAAAAAAAGGAAAAAGAGACAATTGAAAAAAAAAAAGAAAGTTCAAAGAAAGTAATAAATTGGGGCAAATTTTGTTTTTGAGAAAAGAGATGGAAAAAAAGAATCCCAAAAGCTAGAGCAAAGTTAGGTTTCAAATTTTCAAAATGAATGATAAAAAATAAAGAAGAAGAAAACTATCAAAATTGAGGCAATTTCTTTGCAAAAAGCGACTCGAAGTTAATTAAATCTTTCATGAATTCTGCCTTCCAGTTTTAACATTTCCAACACATTAGCTAACCTCGTTACAAGAGTCAAGAATGCTACCGACTTTCTCTGTATTTTTTGATGATTTTGAAAGAAAATATACAAATCAATAGGGCATAAGATGTTAATATATCTATCCCAAATCATCAAGGGAAGATTGCCTTATTGATGTCAAATGTTTTTCAAGTACTATTTTGTTTTAATGAAAAGGGGAAATACTAGCTCAAGTTTGGACACTACCGTTCATTTTATTTCTTCCTCTGAAGTCAATAATCTAGAATGACACTATGGTTAGGAATCTATGACAATTGAAGGTTCACAAATGAGAAAGTTAGTGTGCCAATATTGGGTTGTTTTGGAAAGTTGATAACTGCCTTTGCTAGAGGTTTCTGGTCTGTATTGATCATCTTGAGGTAGTTTCAGAATTCAAATGGGATGACATCCAAAGATAAAAAAGCAACTTTTAACCCATCAGTTCAAAATTAATCTTGAAAAATGTTTTGTTTGACTATATTTCACTATTTTAGTTTTTGCGCGTTTTGTGTTGATTGCTGTACAAAAGTTCTTTTAAATTAGTGCACATAAAATGTTCTTATAAAAAATTGAATAATGGTCATTACTTATATTGAATTCAACGGTAATCCTAAATTTAGCAAAAATTAGAGTCATACATGAATTGCAAGACTATTTGGAGGATTTGATATGAATCGTGAATTAGAATCTATTGAATTCAAGAGCCATGTAGAAAGTAAAGCAAGAGACCGTATCAAAGATTCAAGATGGCAATACTCGATGTTTATATGCGCCAGTAGAGTTAAGGGACCGCTAAGTGGTGGCATCATTTTGCAATTGCAGCTGTTTTTCTCTTTTGTATGTGCGATCACACCACCATCAACTGAGGCCCTCGTCAAGGATAAAAAACTAGGACAATATTTTAAGTTAATGATGGTTCAATCAATGTCACAATTTAATTTAAAATTTGATTTCAAAAATTGATACTGATGTAAATTTTTTGAGAAAAATTTGATTTCAAAAGCTAGAGGCAAAACTTGTAAAAGACCGATTTATATAGGGACAAATTTTTAGAATGATTGATTTGAAATGAAATTTGATGTTTTATAATAGCACCAAATCTTGAAAAGAGTGATTTCAAATTGATTTGATGCCAAATTGGGGCAAATTTTTAAAAAATTTTAATTTTTGTGTTAATTTAAATGCAATGTTTGACAGTTGTTTTAAGTTTTCCTATGTCTTAAATTTCTCTATGCATTTTGTACAGTAGCCTGGATATCAATATATTTTTTTAGTCTGACAGCCCAAACATTGCATTTTATTCATCACTACCATGCATTCATGAATTTTGTCCAGCAGTATGTACTACATCGTCATGTCTTACTTTTTCGAATTGACATTTGTTTACTATTTGTTCAGTATGTTGCATGTTGTTTCGATTTTATCTAGCATTTCGCACACTATTTTTAAATTTTATTTAATTCTAACTCATCCATTGGGTTTACTTTTCTGTTAAGTTTCAACTCGTTTGTTGGGTTTACTTTTCTGTTAAGTCACAATTCATCCGTTGGGCCCTAATTCGTCCGTGGAGTTTTAATTTCTGTTTAGTTCTAACTCATCCATTAGACCTAACTCGTTGTTGGGTTTACTTTTCTATTAAGTCCCAACTCATCTGTTGGGCCCAACTCGTCTGTTGGGTTTATTTTTTGTTATGTTCCAACTCATTCGTTAAGCCCCAACTCGTCCATTGGATTTTAATTTCTATTTAGTTTCAATTTGTCTGTGGAACCTCAAATCGTTTGTTGGGTTTACTTTTCTGTTAAGTTCCAACTCTTCTGTTGGACCCCAACTCATCTGTTGAGTTTTAATTTCTGTTTAGTTCTAACTTGTTCGTTGGACCCCAACTCATCCGTTGGGTTTACTTTTCTATTAAGTCTCAACTCGTCCGTCGGGCCCTAACTTATCCGTTCAGCACTAACTTGTCCGTTGAGTTTACTTTTCTGTTATGTTACAACTTTTCCGTTAGGTTTACTTTTCTGTTAAGTCTCAACTCGTCCGTTGGGCCCCAACTCGTCCCTTGGATTTTAATTTCTATTTAGTTCCAACACGTCCGTTGGGTTTATGATATCCGTTTCGCTACACTATGGATACTTTAGGCAAGTGCACCTATCGTTTCCTAGTAGTATAGTGTACAGGAGTACCGAGTGTCGTATCCCACAGGGACTATGTGAGTACTAGTACTAACTTCTTTCTATTATCTAACCTCACAAAGTGAATGACGAATTAAATGAAAATACAAATTAGCTAAAACTAATTATCTAACTAAATGACAATATAGAATTTAGTAGAGAGAATGGACAAAAGTAGAGGTGAATTTAGATGAAGAATTCCCCTAAACCAACATGCCAAGACTCTAACTTGATTAATGATTAACCCAATTGCTTAGACCCTAGAATCCCTAATGTGAATTATATCCTTTCTCAAGTGAAACAATTCCTACCTTCTCGGTTGATTAATTGGAATCTCTTCTCAATTAAAACCCCTAAAAGATGCAATTTCTAATCAATGGACTCTATTTGTAGTTGAGCTTTAATCCTAAAACTCAACTTAGGAAGAACTCATGTAATCCTATCTCTAGCAATTCATTCAAGTTCTCTCTATTCATAAAGTGATCTAATCATATGTGTAATCTCTCGATATACCCATACAAAATCAATACTTGAATTGAAGGATGCATGCAAATCCCAATCCAAAACACAAATAAACTCATGAATAAATCTAAGAACAAAGTGGGTCTTTCATTAAGCCAAGAATAAAATTATAGACATAAGAATTTAGGGTTCATCCCATCTAAATCATAAACTCAATTCATAATTACAAGAATAAAATTAACAAAAGACAAGAAAGAAAGAGAAAGCTCATTCTCATGCAGCCCCCTTGAATCCTCCCTTGCATCTTGATAAAATCTTCTTGCTTTCACCATTGAAGCCCTTGAGTTGTCCCTCTACTCTTGCTTTCTCCTCCCTACATCACTCTAGATGTGCCAAATGTGTGTTTTTGAGGTGTCTGCGGCGTGTGTGTGTTTTCTCCCGAGTTAGGGTTCTATATTCTCGTCAAATGGCCAGTTCAGCTGCTAAATACGCTGCAGATTCTGTGAAGAAACCGCGGCATAAACCGCGCGCGGGTTGTCGCGCGGGTTGTTCACTTAACTTCTGAATGGAAACCGCAGCACAAATCGCGCGCGGGTTGTCACGCGGTTTGTCTACGTCAGATTTGGCCTCAAAGGCAGCCGAATTAGCTTTTCCTTAAAACACAAAAGTTGTAGCCCCTTGAGATAGCTTTCCAAAACATCAAAAATCACGTCATTTAGAGGTCTGTGGCCAGAGATGTACTCAAAATACTAAGAACTGGTCGGAACAGCCTCTGCAGTGCAAATGTGCTTCAGTAACTTGGGATTTTGACCATTGAAACGTGAGAACTAGACTTTGATGTCTTCGTATGAATTGTAGAAAATTGTCTTAGCTTCAAAATACCTCAAGATTCATCCCAATCCAATGTCTCTAGCTCTAGATATGACCAAAACACTGAAATATGTCCAAGCTGCCAAACTGTTTCCATTCCAATTCTTCTTCGCCTATTTCTTCATTGCACTCCAATCAATTGAAATCGAGTTGAAGCTATCAAAACCCTACAAAATGGTGTAAAAACACTTTTAAATCATACATTTACACAATTTGGCATTAAAATCATAAAAGAGAAGAAATAGCTAAGAACTAGAGAAAAACTCATAGAAAACCCTAAAAACCTAACCTAAAAAACTAGTTCACTTTAACACTTATCAGTTTACTTTTCTGTTATGTTGCAACTCATCTTTTGAGTTTTAATTTCTGTTTAATTGTAATTCGTCTGTTGGATTCTAACTCGTCCATTGAGTTTAGTTCTTTTTTTAAGTCCCAACTCATCCGTTGGGCCCAACTCGTCTGTTGGGTTTACTTTTCTATTATGTTCCAACTCGTTCGTTGGACTCCAATTCATTCGTTGGGTTTTAATTTCTATTTTATTCTAACTTGTTAGTTGGGTTTACTTTTCGGTTAAGTCCCAACTCGTTCGTTGGGTTTTAATTCCATTATGTTCCGACTCTTCCGTTGGACCCCAACTCGTCTTTTCAGTTTACTTTTCTGTTAAATCTCAATTTGTCCGTTGGATTTTAATTCATGTTTAGCATCAACTGTTTGTTGCACCCTAACTCGCCCGTTGAGTTTTAATTTCTGTTTATTTTAGTTTGGCAGTCCAGACTTTGCATTTTCAATCTTATACATTAATACATTCTTTTGTCAGTCCGCACCCCATTTGCAAGTTTTATTTTTTCAAATTTTAATTCACCTAGTAATTGTCTAGTATATGTCCAGCATACTACATGTTATTTTAATGTGCCTAATAGTTTGCATATTTTGTTTTCACTTTGCCCGTTTTTATTTTCAATTCTCAGTAGGCTCAATCTGTAACATTAGGTACCGATTTTCATTTGCAGTTTCTGGTAGGCTCAATTCATTGCATTGGGTACCGTTTCATTTTCAATTCTCAGTAATTATGTTTGCAGCATTAGATACCATGTCATTCTAATTGCATACTCAGTCATCTTACTTTAGCATTCTTGTTCTTCTTATGTCATCATAAATTATTAGTTGTATTAGTCTATTTACTGTCATATTTTTTCAAAAAAAAAAAAAAAAAGAAGAAGAAGAAAGATTTTGATTTTTAAGTTGAATTGCATTCTATTTCGACACTTGTTTTTTTCTTTGTCTTAAAATTTTTATTGTATTTATTTTGTCCAACAGCCTAGATCAGCATCTATTTATTTACATTTCAAGTTTGGCAGCCCAAATTTTACATTCATCAACCTTAGTAGCCCAAGACATGCATCTGTCCAGTAGCTTGGTCAGCATCTGTTATTTACATTTTAAGTTTTGCAACCCAAACTTTGCATTGATCAACCTTGGCAACCCAAAGTTATGCATCCGTCTAGTAGTTTGGTCGGCATTTGTTATTTACATTTCAAGTTGGCAGCCCAACTTTGCATTTCCATCAATCCTGGCAAACCAGAATCATGCATTCGTTTAGCAGTTTGGTTGGCATCTGTTTATTTATATTTCAAGTTTGGCAACCCAAACTTTGCATTCATCAACTTTGGCACCCAAAGGTCATGCATCCATCTAGCAGTCTGGTCGGCATCTATTATTTACATTTCATGTTTGGCAGCCCAAACTTTGCATTCATCAATCTTGGCAGCCCAAGATCATCCATCCATCCAGTAGCTTGGTCAGTATTTGTTTGTTTACATTTACAAGTCTAGCAGCCCAGACTTTGCATTCATCAATCTTGGCAACCTAAGATCATACATTCTTTCGGCAGCCTAAACGACATCAGTTTACATTTTCAAGTCTGGAAGCCCAGACCTTACATTGCATTCATCAATCTTAGTAGCCCAGGATCATGCATCTGTTTAGCAACCTGAACAGTATATGTTTATTTACATTTTCAAGTCTGGCTGTCTAGACTTTACATTTAGCTTACTAGTATTTATTTTGTCTAGGAGTTTGGATTCATTTTTTCGGTCTATTAGTTTATGTATTTATTTTGCCCAGCAGCCTGGACCAGTTTATGTTGTCTTAATTTTGCAGTTCAAATGTTGCATTTCCATCTCTATTTTGGTCAATAAGTTTTCATTGCAATAGTATTTTGCATCCACAATTCATTTGCATTTGAATTACGTTTGATCTGATTCCCTTCACCGAGATACGTAGGCAGCTTCTAGAGAGCTCGGTCGCATATTTTCCTATACTAGAGAGCTTGGTCGCATATTTTCCTATGTTTACCTACTTAGTTACATCCCATCACATTCTCATATTATGCATGTTTCGATGTTTAGTTTATACTTACATTTGTTTTCACATTTAGGTGAGTCAAAATTTGGTGTTGTCTACGTTTTTGTCTAAATCTCTACTAGATTCCCGACAAAGAGGGCAAACTGTAGACTTCAAATTTTGACACACCATTTATTTTTTCAACATTGGGGGTACTTCTTTTATTTTGGGGGCTAAATTCTAATTTTTTAATAAAAGTGGACAAAATCAGCAATTTCAGGGGTAAGACAGTAATTTTTAACATATATTTTTGTAAGGTAATAGCATAGGTAACGCAGCGGAAAAATAAAAATTTATTACCTTAACCATGGATCTCTTTGACATATCTATATGATTAACAAGGGGGTTTGCATGAAGATTACCTTAAGCACAGAAGATTTCTATGCTTCTAGGCAAAGATCCTTCGAAGAAGATGTTAGATCTACCACGAAAAGCCCTCCAAGCGTAGAGCCTCTAACGATATCCACACGAACAACTTCTTTGGGAACCTTGTAGGCTTGCTTGCTTTGACTTTTGAGTGCTAGCTCCCTTGAATTATTAAGAACACAAGAAGAAGAAAAAACCTAACCCTTAGGAGAGAGAGAGAGAGACGCCTAGAGAGAGAGAGAGGCGTGCCTTTTCTTTCTTCTATTTTCTCTCACTAGTTTTCTTTTTGTGTAGCAATAATAATTCAAGAGTCAAAGCATGAACCTATTTATAGAGGAAGTATTCTAGTCTTTTAGGAAATAAAGCTAATTAGAAACCAAGAAGGTTTAGGCAACTTACTTTAAGCTAATCCTTCTCCTTTAGGAAATCTATTCCATAAGGAAACCAATTAGTTACTTTATTTCTTTTAGGAAACTAATTTCCTGCAAGACTTAGAATATTTATAAATAAGTCCTTTAAGTTAATTTATCTCATAAATTAACCCCATAAGTATCTCATACTTATCTTAATTACATTTTAACCCAAAGATTTTGTTCTTTATGTGTGTGACCCATTAGGTTCCATTCACGTTGGCAATAAGTATAAATTATAACTCATTAATTGAGCTAGATAAATTAAACACTTTTAATTTATCATTAATTCACTAATTAATCAATTCATACTTATAGATCATGAGTGGCGTCTAGCAATGCATCATGACCACCCAAGTGAATAGGAAAGTCATATGGTAGACCATACCCTTCAATGACAATGTTACCGTGTAATTAATATCCTTTCACCACACTATATCCCAATTAGTCTAAAAGTATAGTGCATACTTTTAAATGACTAATTTATATTTTCTTGTTCCAGAAATATAACTCTCCATGATGTATAACCTTGAAACTACTTCCAAGTTATACTATCACTTCTGCAGAAGATTTATGAGTTAATATTTCCAACAAGTGGCCATTAAGGGATATACTCTCCTATTAAGGAGTGGTGAATCCTATATTGATTACTCACTATCTTTCCATGCTTCAAACTATACCCAATCTCTAACCTATGAGCTACCCTTTTACGGGCACCGAGGAATAGAGTCAAAGTATAGCAATCCACACTCAAGATACTATGGTAATCTCAAGTCAAAGGATCACTTACACCATTGCCATTAAGAGTTCAACTATTGGCACTATAGTTGAAACTCTTGGCGGATCAATCCAATGAACTTGTTCTCAAACAAGCATCCACATACTAGCTTAAGTGTCACGCACACCATAGTCAATGAGATCAACTACTACTTACCATAAGTAGAGGCAAAGTATGTGCTAGTCTATCCGTATTAATGATGTCCAATCTCATTAATACTATGACTAGGGATATTTAAGAATATGACTTTATGTATTAGTAGTCTCATAATTGTAACCCTTACAATCTCTAATACACAGTCAATATTCTAAGGACTTTATCAATCAAACAAGTAACATGGAAATACAAGTATAGATGATAAAGAAAAATACCACATTGATAAATATAACATATAAAACACCTTAAACCATCTTGGTTTTAGGGCATACACTAACAATTTTTTCATTAGTTTTGAATTCTAAATATATATTTTATATTTTTATACATGTGTCTGAATTTTACGATTTTTTCTGGTTTATCTGATATTTTTTTGTATATTTGGTCAATGTAAGGGCAAAATGGTTATTTCGCTTCGTGAACACCATTTTTATCTATTTTTGGATTCCAAATCTATTTTTCAAGCTTTTAAGCATGTTTCTAAATTTTTTTAATTTTTGGAGCTAGTTGCTATTTTTTCTGTAAATACTGCATTTAAGGGCAAAATCGTCATTTCACACCCTGAATGCATTTTTTTATCTACTTTTATGTTGCATTTAAGGGCAAAATTCTATATTTATGTTGCATTCCCACCTTCTTTGATCACTCACTATCTATACTGTAACATCCTAGAAATTCATAAAAAACCATTTAATTCACATTATGTCCATTAGTAGAAAAAAAAAAGAAGGAAAACTGAAAAAATAGTTAGAAGAATTAACCCTAGTATGATTTCTTTTATGTTATAGCATGTTGTACATTTTCCATTAGGGGTTGTACCATAGAAATCTTGCAAATTAATAGGAAGATAAATGTTAAAAATCTCCTCTAATTATGTTTAGCCAAGTAGTAGCTATTGTGCCAAAAAGTCAAAACCCTATGCTCACTTTTGTCTTACTATGATTGGTTGTTTATTTTTCCCAATTCTCTCTTTATTTCTTTTCTATTTTTCTTGGCCTATTTCTTTCTTTTTCCTTCACTTTGGCCGGCCCTCTTTTCTCTCTTTCTTCTCTCTTTTGCTTTCATTTTCTTGAAGCTTTTCTCTCCATTTTGATCATCTCCTTCCATTGAAAGTGAGCTAATCTTCTTCCTAAGCAAATGTTCTAAGCTTGTTTGAGGTATTTACTATGAACTTCTATTATTCTTTTCAAGTTATAAGTTGTAGTTGTGTAAGTTTTTACTTATGTTCTTGTTGTTAAGCATGCATAATTAGGCCATGATTATGAAGTTTTGCTTGTTAATAAAGTGTTCTCTTGGTTAGATGGACTAGTAGATAGCATTTAAACCTTGAAATGATATGTATTATATGTTGAGTTGTTGAAGAATCTTGGGGTTGAAATCTTCAATTGGTTGGAATTTTGAGTGAAATTGGGTTTGATTGAGACATGGAAGTTATAGAACTAGTTAAAGTTGGGTTGGTTGGTTGATTTTCTTGCAGGTAAAAATTTTGGGTTAGTCCGATTTTAGGGGAAATGCTGCCGAAATTTCAGGTAAAACCTAAGAAGTAAAAATTGAATAGGCTATGATTTAAAGCTATATAGGTTGTAATTTAGTGATTTGAACGTGCAGAAATTTTAGAAAATGAACTATTAGTGAATCGAATTTTCCGGGTAAAAACCCTAAAATTTCGAAAACCCTAACCTAGGATAAAACCCTAAACTCTAAAACCCTAGAAATTAAACCCTAGAAAGAATTGGGGTATTTCTCGAATTTTCTTATTGAATTACTTAGATTTTAATCAGGTTTTTATAAGGCTATTTCTTTTGAATTTCAGGATCTGAAAGCGAATCCCGACCTTTTTACGAAATATTTTCCTAAGCATTTCAGGTGAGTGTTTTGCGTGTGCATGTTGCATGAAATGATATATTATGTCTGTAAATGTTATTCAATGACATGTGCTAATTGAGGAAAGGTGTGTACTTTATCGCACCTTCTCCGCTAAATGTTATATGCTTTATTGCTTTAATGTGATTGTTTGTGTATGCGACTTCCGTGGTTAACCCTCACCGTTATTCCACGGTTAGTCAAACTTGGTGTGTTCGGGGTGATATAAGGTGCTGGGTGTTATAGGCGAGTGTTAATTTCATATCTGAGTGAAGTCCTCGAAGAGGCTAACTCAGGATTGAACTTATGAATAAATTTAGACTTCCGTGACTAACTTCACCGTTACTCCACGGTTAGTCGAACTTGGTGTGTTCGGGGTGATATAAGGTGCTGGGGTTATAGGCGAGTGTTATTCTTTCCTATTTGAGTTAAATTCCTCAAAGAGGATAACTCTGGATTGAATTTTATAAGTATCTCAGGACCTGAGCTATTATCTCAGTCCCAATACCAATGTTATATATTTCAGTGAATGATACTCCTTGCGGTTGAGCTTGCTCCCGTAGTGAGCCTGTATCCGCCTTTGATTATATGACACTTCATATTTCTTATCCATTGTTTATTGAATTTGTTAATTATTATCATTCAATGTTTATTGGTTTAATGGTATGCTGCTTGATTGAAGTACTCACTGGGCTATTATAGCTCATCCCTTTTATTTGTTTTCTTTAACCAGGTTTCCCGTACTACTAAAGTTGGAAAAGCAGATTTTGGATATGTTAGATGTTTACTTTATATTTTGATAGCCAAATTGTTTAGGCTATTATTGTAAATACAATGTATATTTTGGGATGTAAAACCTCTTAGTGGTACTTGTACTTTTAAGTTGAATTATATGAATATATTTTGGGATTATATATGTTTGGATTGTTTAAGTGAGTGCTTGGTTTGAGTCCTGGCGAGAAGCCAGGCAGGCAGTCCACTAAGCCCTTTGGTGCGCCTTTGGATAAGGTGGGGCTGTCACATATACTATTATTTTTCTTTTCTTTTTGCATTTCATTTTGCATTCACACTCCTGACTCCTTTCAGGCGTCATTTTGGGTTTTGCAATCAATGCGGTAATTTCGACCAAGCCTCGACAGAACATTTTGACCCTCCCGATATGCACATTAGATGTAAGATTTGTATTTATATAGACACATTCAAACGCGATAAAATTTAGAGTTACTTTAGAAAAATTTGATTAAACCTCGCAACTAGTTTCGACTAGGTTAAAAGGGTGCTTTATGCACGAACCCTCGCCTTCCCTTTCTTTAAATGCAACTCTCGGACCTTTTTCTCTTATTTTTTTTGTAGACCAAACTCAAAAAATGGTTTTCAAGCATTTTTTCTAAAAATTTTAGTTTGTTTTATTAAATAATTTTTTAGGTGAGTTGGTACACCATAACTCAGTACCAAGTGGTGTCTTCATTTTTTTTCTAAATAAAACCCTTTTTTTAAAATTAGTTGGCCAAAATTGTCGTATTTCTTTGTCTCGACCTTGCTTTTGTTTTTCAAAATATCATTTTTTATAAATAACACTTTTTTACTAAAAAGATAATTTTTTTCTCACACACGTACGATTTTTTAAAAAACTTTCTTTTATAAAAAGGTTGTCGGATTGGAGCGCCTTTTCGGGAGTGACAGTCACGAACTGACTTGTGCCTGTATTTTCGGGGCGTGTGTAACACCCTAGAAATGCACTTACAAGAGATATTTTTCTTATTTAGTGTTAAGTGTTAAACCTTGATTTATTAGTTGGAAGATTTCTTGAGTTAATTAGGTTAATTAGTTAAGATTTTCATTTTAAGCAAGAACACTTAAGTACTAAAGTTAGAATAATTTTACTTGACCATTTAAATTATATTAGTGTTTAAATTTGGATTAGCTCATTTTACTATTTTCTAGTCTTTTGACTACTTGAATTTTATCTCAATTTTACTCAAAAATTTCACTTATTTTCTTGCTTTATTTTCTTTTCCCTTGGCTGAAATTTTTCTCTTTCTTTTCTTTTCTCTTGGCTGAAAATTCTTCTCTCTTCTCTTTTCTTTTTTTGGCCGAAATTCTTTTTCTTTTTCTTTCTTCTTTACGGCTGGATTTTCTCTTCCAATTTTACTCTATTTTTGCTTTAATAATTTTTGTTTTATTATTGTTAGTATTAAGTGATAAGAGGGTATTGAGCTCCACCAATCAAATTAATCCAAATTAGCACCTCTTGCATTAAAAGACCACCTTTTTACTTTACTCTTGTGAGGTTTTAATTGGTTAATCATTTTCCCACCTTTTCTTCATTTCTTTTCCATTTTTCCTAGACTATTTCTTTCTCTTTCTTCTCCCTCTTGGCCGGCCATCTCCTTTCTCTTCTTCTCTCATTTTACTCTCAACTTCTCCAAGTTTTCTCTCTTATGTTTGGGCAAATCCACCATAGGAAGTGAGCTTCTTTCCTTTCTAAGCAAAGTTCTAAGCATATCTAAGGTATTTACTATGAACTTTTCCTATTACTTTCATGTTTTAATTAGTTTTTATGCAAGTTTAAGACTAAGATTCTTGTTGATACTACTTGGAGAAATTAGTTAGAATTTGAGATTTACTTGCTAGATAAAGTGTTCTTGTGGTTAGATAGACTAGTATTTGGCCTTTAAACCTTGAAATTTCATGTGTTATATGTTGTTTGGTTGAAGATTCTTGGAATTTAGTGGAATTTTGATTGAATTTGAACTTGAGTTGAACATAAAAGTTGTAGAACTTGTTGAATTGGGTTGGATTGTTGAATTTTCTCACAGGAAAAAAATTTGGGTTAGTCCGATTTTAAGGGGAAATGCTGCCGAAATTTTTGTAGAATTAAAAGAAGAAAAATTGATAAGTGAGATTTTAAGCCTAGAATAGGTTCAATTGAAGGAAATTGAAGTGTAGAAATTTTAGAAATGATCTAGTGATAGATTAAATTTTTCTTAGAATTAGTAAACCCTAAACTCTAGAAACCTAAAACCAAAACCCTAGAAATAAGTGGGGTGTTTTCTTGAATTTTTCTTACTAAATTTACTAGGGTTTACTTGGGTTTTCATTATATTTTATTTCTTTTAAATTTCAAGGGTCCGAAAACGCATCACGACCATTTTACGAGATATTTTCTTAGGCATTCCAGGTGAGTGTCTTTATGTGTGCATGATGCATGAAATGTTATGTTCTACTTGCAAATATTATGTGATAAAATGTGCTACTTGAGGAAAGATGTGTACTTTATCGCATCTATTCCGTAATGTGTTATATGCTTTCACTATTCAACGTATTACTTGTGCGTGAGACTTCCGTGACTAACTTTATCGTTACTTCACGGATAGTCAACTCGGACAGGCTTGGGAGGTTATAAGGTGCTGGGTGTTTTAGGGCGTGACGTTCTTTCCCTTTTGAGTTGTGAATCCTCAAAGAGGCCAACTCCGAATTGAACTTTCTTGCATGTTGGCCCTCCCAGGTTGAGAGTACTCCCTGGATGTGGTAGCTTGTATGGAGGTTATAAGGTGAATGGTGGTTAGGGCTTGCGTGATAAAAACTGGCATGTTCCTTGATAAAAGACCTGAGCTATTATCTCGGTCTAAATGTCATGGTTACATGATCAGTACTTGCTTTTCCTGCAGTTGAGCTAGCTCCCGTAGTTGAGCCCTGTATCCACCCTTGACTACTTGATAATTAAATTGTTCATATCTTGTTTATTTAACTTATTGATTATTTTATTTACTAAAATAATGAGTTTTGATATGATTGCATGACTTGGACATTCACTGGGCTATTATAGCTCATTCCTTTTATTTGTTTTCCTTTACTCAGGTTTCCAATAAAATTAAAGCTGGAACGACTGGTTTTTGATTATTATAGATGTTTAGTTATTGTAATAGCCAAACTGTGTTAGGCTATCTTTGTGAGAATCATGTATATTATGACATGTAAACTTTTGATGTGACTTGTACCCTTTAAGTAAATAATATGAGTGTATTTTATGTTATTCTATTTTATTTTATTTTAGTTTATTTATTTTGAGTTGATTACGCTCGGAGGTTTGCGTGAGTGCGT
Source organism: Mitragyna speciosa (assembly GCA_024721245.1). Classification (NCBI taxonomy): domain Eukaryota; kingdom Viridiplantae; phylum Streptophyta; class Magnoliopsida; order Gentianales; family Rubiaceae; genus Mitragyna; species Mitragyna speciosa. The sequence goes on from JAMWEH010000695.1 coordinate 38,294, forward strand.
TATTCGAGTCCTGGCGAGAGCTAGGCAGGCAATCCGCTAAGCCCTTTGGTGCGCCTCTAGGTAAGGTGGGGCTGTCACAGCGTGACACATGTAAGTGACAATTAGTGAATTCTAAACCCTATTACTTGTATTTAGTAAATCTCTATATTAATTTTTACTTCATGTGATTGAACTTTCTTTGCTTGCACACCACCTATTTATTTATTTGTCTAGATAATAAAGTAAGTGAACAAGCTTTGGTAATTGCTACTGCTTGTTTTTCTCGTAGGATCGATTGTAATACTTCTCCTATTACAATTGACTTGTACACATGCGGAAAGGGGTATTGGGTTATAAATTTTATTACTTGTTTGTGTGAATTTTTTCTAATTTTGCATAGTACCTAAACCTTACTATCGCGTCCAAAAAATTGTAAATGAAAGGTACTAGCGTGGTGGGGTCGTTGACTGTCACGTCTTGAAAAGACGGTCCAATCTGGTGACCCTTTTTGTAAAGATAGAGTTTTAAAAAAAATCGTGCGTGCGTGAGAAAAAATCGTGTTTTAGTTAAAAAGTGTTATTTAGTAAAAAATGACATTTTAAAAGAAAAAAAGGCCGGGACTAAAAAGTGCGACAGTTTTGGCCAACTAATTTTGAAAAAGGGTTTTATTTTGAAAAATGAAGTCGCCACTTGGTACTGAGTTAGGGTGTACCAAGTCACCCGAAAAATCATTTAAACAAAACAAAAGTAAAATTTTAGAAAAATTATTTAAAACCCTTTTCCGACTCTGGTCTACGAAAAACGAGAAAAAAAGGTTCGAGAGTCACATTTGAAGAAAGGGAAGGCAAAGGCTCGCGCCTAAGGCACCCTTTCTACCTAGCCGAGGCTAGTTGTGAGGTTTAATCAAGGAAAACCCGAGTCGAGACCTCGAGGGAGTCACGAGTGTATATGCAAAATGAAATGCAAAAAGGAAAAGGGAAAATAGTATAGATAGTAAGTGTCCAAGAAAATGGGAATGCATGATAACGGGTACGGGGGACTAATACCTCGTGACTGAATGTTTCTACTCACGGATGGGGAAACGGCATGTATGCTGTAGACACCAAATTTTGACATACCTTTTGTCAAAATACGTGTGTTACTTCATTTAGGGGGTATTTTTGTTTTTTGGGGGTCGATTACAATTTTCGTGTATTTTTTTTTTTTTTGGCAAACCCCGTACACGGGGAGGGGATGCTAGCCCCAAATTTTATTAATAAAATAAAACTAGTACAAAGTAAATAGAGGGGGACATAAACCTTACCTCCAAAAAAATAAAATAAAACTAATACATGACGATAATAAACTCAACCTTGCCTCAATGAAGGCATTCCTAATCTATCCATTCTAAATTCTCCAATTGCTAATCTAGGAAGTTCTATAACATTAAAATAAACATTACTAGACTGGGATGTACATCCTTCATTTGCAAGTATGTCCGCCACCTTATTAGCCTGTCTGAAACAATGAGAGATAGACCCGAAGTTGTATTCTCTTTAAACTCTCCATCTCAAGAGACACTGACCAAGGAACTGCAGCTTTGCTAGTTAACATATCCACCAATACCTTTGAGTCCATTTGCACATGGATATTGGAATAATCCATGCTCCTCACACAATCTAACTCCCACTAATAACGCTTTTACCTCTGCCTGCATACTAGATAAATTGCCAAAGTAAGAAGAATAAGCTAAAATGAAGTTACCTTGAGAGTCTCTAAGTATACCACCACCTCCACTTTGGCCTGGGTTCCCTTTAGAATAGCCATCAGTATTTAATAACAAGTCTCCACTCTGCAGGCTTCCTCCACTTTATCCACCTTGTTCCTTTTCCTCCTAGGATTTGCTAATAGAAATCTAACAAACTCCTACCAGTCCATATCAACTAGATATCGCATTAGGAAATTCAATATGAAAAGAAGCTTTGATATCACAGTGCGATTAGTACCCAAATCTTCCTCCAACTGCATTCTTCCACCTTCATAAAAGGCCATGTTACGACATTTCCAAATATGCCAAAGGATAAATAAAGGTGTAATATGAAGTACAAACTCCATATATTTATTTGGTAGTTATGTGGAGGGGGCCCTCGGTTGATTCTTTCAAACTTAAAACCGATGCGTCAATTAAAGATGATTTGGTTCGTGGAGGAGGTGTGCTTAGAAATCATTGGGGCAAGCCGATCTTCACTTTTCATAAGGTGTTGGAAGGATCCTTGGTACTGGATGCTGAAGCTCAGGCATTATACTATGGACTTAAATTCTATCTGGACAAGGGCTTTAAACACATTGAAGTAGAAGTGGATTCGCAGGTACTTTATAAGTTATTGAGTAACTCTAGCATCACTACATGGCCTTTATGTTTGGTACTCCACAAAGTCCACCATCTTCTGCTGAAATTATCAGGTTCTCTTCATCACATTTTTAGAGAAGCTAATGCAATGGCGGACTCCTTGGCTGGTTTACAACTTCCACAAGATGTTCTTTTTGAATGTGCATGTGAAATTCCTAATAACACTAAAGCTCTTATTAGCCTTGATAATATTAATTTTCCTTATTTTAGAAACATAAATGTAAAGGAATAGTATTCCTTTCTTTTTTATTTTCAATCTTGGTCTTATTTGAAGAGGTCAGGTTTGACCCCCCTCTTGCTTTGTAATTTTATTCATATTAATAAAATTTGGGCTGGCATCCCCCCCTATATAGGTTTTTGCCAAAAAAAAAAAAAAAAGGTTCAATGAGATCAAATTCAAGGAGTTAGAGACACTCATTTTTAGCAAGTTTGGAATGCTCTGGGTTCATTCCAAGATGACTGGCTTTTGTGGGATAGATATCCTCATTTTTCTTAAATGGCAATTTGATGAAAAAGTCAGAATTTTTCTGATAAGTAATAATTTATCTATTTTAGTATAGTGTTTTATATAGGTTTTTAGTGTGATTTTAGTATGTTTTTTATATTTTTGATATTAAAATGGCTTATTTTCATAACTTTCCATCAAATCAAGGTTTGCCCCAAAATTAGGGTTTTTAGTCCAGAAATTAGGGTTTTGAGGTAGAATTATTATTTTGAACAAATTAATGCCTGAGTTTATTTGATATTGTAGGAAAATGATGAATAAATACATTTTGAATCAATTGGAGCACAAGGATTGTCAAATTGAAGGTTGATTCAAGTTGTACTTTTTGATCACTTAAGCTTGAGAATTTCTAAAATAATTATTCATTAATTCTACCAAGAAAAATATGGTTCAAATGGTAGAAAAAGATCTCAAGGGCATCAAAGGAAAAACTAACAAAAAGGAAGGGCAAAAAAGCAATGGAAGTGAAGAATTGGAGAAAACAAGAGGGTTGGCGATAATGACACAATTTAGTATTTTGGCAATAACTTGAGCTAAAACTATTGTATTGAGACGCTTCTTCTTGCATTGTAAATCTAAGAGAACACTCTACAATTCTTATTCAGACATCAAAATCCAATTCTCACGTCTTCATAGTCAAAAATCTGAATTACTAAAGAACAAAGTTCTCCCAACCACCTCTCAGTACTGAAGAATAAAGTTCTCCCAACCACCTCTCAGTATTTTGGCAATATCTTTACACCCAAAGCTCCAAATGACCTGATTCTTGTGTTTTTAGAAAGCTAATACAAAGGGATACAACTTTTATGTTTCAAGGAAAAGTTTATTCACACGTATTCTTGGTGCAATCCGTGGAACCCGCGGATCCCATCCGTAGATCCTGGACAGAAAGTGACATTTCGGCTCCTTGCAACTTGAAGCTTGTTCATGCCTCTTTTTCAGATAATACCAACGTCCAGCTGTATTTTGGGATGCCCTAGAAGATAACAAAAATCTCAAGGAAGACTTTTACAAGATTTGGAATCAAATTTGATTATTATGTCTCCAACTTGGAAAGAGACTTGAACTAGGGTTATTTCTACAGTCATGTTTCCAGGAACAAGTAGAACTGTTAGAGACAACTCAATAAATGAACAAGTAAATATAAGAAATAATGGCTTTATGAATAGAATTTTAGCACATAGATTGTCTACAAGTAGCCAAACATTAGAAGGCATTATAGATATTAATAGGGATGTGGAACTTTATAAAACACACCAAATAGAAATTTTAAATCCTACAATACTCTATAGAGCAGGACCATTTAATTTTAATACACAACTGCTTAGAATAAATAGAGAAGAACAAGTGGCAGTAACAACCGAACCTTTAAATATCAAATTAATTAGCAGGAATACTATTAATAATCAAAAAACACTCTGGAAGAAAATTAGTTCATATAGGATTAATAGTAATAGGAATAAAAGGATTAACCAGAAGAAAACTAGGAACCAAGACTCTGCTTTTACTTTTAGACAAAAGATTCAATTATGTAGGTAAGGCAATCCTAGCATCTATAGAAGTAGATATTATAACAACCCTACAAGCACATATAATTTATTTAGATTTATGTTAGACATGTTAGAAGAAAAAAAAAAGGGGGGAAAATCGAAAATAGTTAGAAGAATAAACAATAGTATGATTTCTTTTATGTTATAGCATGTTGCACATTTTCCTTTAAGGGTTGTACCATAGAGCTCTTGCAAATTAAATGGAAGATAAGTATACAAAATCTCTTCTAATCATATTTAGCCAAGTTGGCAGCTATTGTGCCAAAAAGTCAAAACCCTATGTCAACTTTTGTCTTGCTATGATTGGTTGTTTTTTTTTTTTTTTCCATTTCTCTCTTTATTTCTTTTCCATTTTTCTTGGCCTATTTCTTTCTTTTTTCTTCAAGTTGGCCGGCCACTCTTTCTCTCTTTCTTCTCTCTTTTGCTTTCATTTTCTTGAAGCTTTTCTCTTCACTTTGGTCATCTCCTTCCATTGAAAGTGAGCTTATCTTCTCACTAAGCAAAGTTCTAGACTTACTTGAGGTATTTACCATGAACTTTTGTTATTTTTCCAAGTTTATAAGTTGTAGTTGTGTAAGTTTATAATCAAGTTCTTGTTGTTAAGCATGAGTAATTAGGCCATGATTATGAAGTTTTATTCCATGTTATGATGTTTATTGGCTTGAATGACTTGTAGTTAGTGTTTAAATCTTGAAATAACAAGTATTGATTGATTGGTTGAAGAACCTTGGTATGGTTCAAGTGATTTGATGGAAAATTTGAGTGAAATTGGATTGATTAAGACATAGAAAGTTATAGAACTAGTTGAAGTTGGGTTGGTTGGTTGATTTTCTTGTAGGTTAAAATTTTGGGTTAGTCCGATTTTAGGGGAAATGCTGCTGAAATTTCGGTAGAATTTAAAGAGCAAAAATTTGATAGGCAAGATTTAACCTAGGATATGCAGAAATTTAGGGAAATTTGATGTGCAGAAAATTTCAAGAGCATGATCTATTAGTGAATTAATTTTCCTAGAACAAGAAAACTCTAATCTAAAACCCTAAACCCTAGGTTCAAAACCCTAAACCCTAAAACCTAAACCCTAGAAATAATTGGGTTATTTCTTGAATTTTCTTACTAATTTACTTAGGGTTTTAATCAGGTTTTCACTAGGTTATTTCTTTTGAATTCCAGGACCCGAGAGTGATTCACGTCCGTATTACGAGATTTTCTCATAGTTACTTCAGGTGAGTGTTTCTATGTGTGCATGATGCATGAATTGCTATGTTATGCTTGTAAATGTTATTTAGTGAAATGTGTTACTTGAGGAAAGATGTGTACTTTATCGCATCTATTCCGCAATATGTTACATGCTTTCACTATCCAATGTGTTATTTGTGCTTGAGACTTTCCGTGACTAACTTCACCGTTACTTCACGGTTAGTCAATCCGGTCGTGATTAGGAGGGTATAAGGTGCTGGGTGTTTTAGGGCGTGTTGTTCTTTCCTATCTGGGTTGAATTCCTCTAAGAGGCTAACTCTAGATTGAACTTTCTTGCTTGTTGGCCCTCCAAGGTTGAGATTACTCCCTGGATGTGGTAGCCTGTATGGAGGTTATAAGGTGTATGGTGGTTAGGGTACTTGCTTGTTAATACTGATATGATCATTGGCTAGGACCTGAGCTATTATCTCGGTCCCAACGCCCTTGTTACATGCTTCAGTACTTGCCACTTCTGCAGTTGAGCTCGCTCCCGTAGTCGTGCCTGTATCCGCCCTTAACTACTTGTTATTTAACTTGTTTATACACTGTTTATTGAAATCGTTAATTAATTTCATTAATAATTTAATGGGTTACTGGTATGTTTGCATGACTTGAGCACTCACTGGGCTATTATAGCTCATCCCTTTTATTTGTTTTCTTTAACCAGGCTTCCCGTACTGCTAAAGCTGGAAAAGCAGATTTTTGGATATGTTAGATGTTTTTTTTATATATATTTTGATAGCCAAATTGTTTAGGCTATTAATGTAAATACTATGTATATTTTGGGATGTAAAACCTCTTAGTGGTACTTGTACTCTTAAGTTGAATTATATGAAATGTATTTATTGGGTTATGTATGTTTGGATCTATTGAGTGATGTTGGTTTGAGTCCTGGCGAGAGCCAGGCAGGCAGTCCGCTAAGCCCTTTGGTGCGCCTTTGGGTAAGGTGGGGCTGTCATAGGTGGTATCAGAGCTTAAGTTTGAATCCTGTCTCTAGTGCTAGAATTGATTGTGTGTCAGGTAGGAAATTTGGGTTGAGTCAGTTACTCTTGGCCTGATCAACCTAAGTGTGAGGGATAAGATCTGAATTTCCGTGCCTGGACGCTTATGTGAATATGTTTGAGAATGGTTTTAGTTCACTTTCTAAGCTTGATTTTTGAGTGTGATATTTAGGTATTGCTTAGTATTAAGTACTTTTGGGTTTAGACCTAATTGATTTGTTATTGATACATGTAGGTATGGCTGAGAGTGGGCAAGGGGAGGTAGCCCAGCCGTCTGACGTGGCTCCGGTACGTCAGGGGATTTCGTGCTAGACCGGTAGTCCGATATAGAGAGGGACCGGGTCATCCTTACAGGAACTTTTCGCTGGTTCGTCAAGTGCGTCCTGCATGTGGGTGTTGGAGGACCTACTCATACCCTGATTACTTTGTAGTTTCTTTGATCGAGGAGAGTAGGCGCCTAGGACGTGCAGGTGATACCTCTCAGAGGCGTGTTCATGAGCTGAGGGAGGTAGTACGAGCTCAGACATAGCGGATTCGAGAGTTGGAGGATGCTATTCGAGAGGAACAGCAGAGGACCGATGCTTTTAGAGAGTTGTACCATGGCACTCGTGCCTGACTCACTCGAGTCTTACAACACATTCAGGACCACACCGGACGAGTTATCGGCGAGTGTGGCTAGATGATAGTCTAGGTAGTTGATGAGGCACGAGATGGGGGAGTGCACATTGGGCCAGGGTAGGCCGCACACCCACCTCCTGGAGCTAAGGAGGCCCATAAGGATGAGGTAGAGAGAGAGCTCCTTGAGGATGTAGGATTCTACCGGATCAGTGGGCAGCTAGATTAGAGTACTAGATAGGAATATGTATAAAGACCTATGTTTGCCTTACTATGTTCAGTATGTGAAACTTTTGAACTTATGTTTGTCTTATTATGTTTTATATGTGGAACTTTTGAAATGTGTAAATTGAATAGCATGTATATATATGTGACTCTATTTGGCAGTGACATTTGCTTCCCTTGTTTATTCATGAATATGTACATTTTAATTACGTCTCGTTAATTATTACGTGGATCTCGAAATAACTAGGTTAATATTATTTTAGAATATTGAGTGATGGTGAAGTCGATGGGAGAGGACGTCCCCGTCGACAAAATTAGGACGAGGGCACTACGTCGGGCGAAAAACCCTAACCCTGGGGCTGACCCGATGATAGTAGTGTTAAACTGAATGACTGATGTTTTGACCCAGCTTGGGAACCGACAAAACCCAGGAATGGAGGTCGGTAACCCTCATAGAAATCCAAGTAGTAGGGGAAGACGTAGCTTTAGAAAGGTTTCAGAAATTTAACCCTCCTAAATTCATCGGCGATCCAAACCCTGAAATTGCTGAAAAATGGTTGGAAGATATTGAGAAAATTTTCAGCTGCCTTAAAATACACTGACGAAAGGCAGGTGACATTTGCCATATTTCAGTTGGAAGGTGCTGCTACACCTTGGTGGAATTTGGTAAATGCTAAGTGGGAACGACACCAGACCCCGAGAACGTGGGCCAATTTCACCCGAGAAGTTTAAGGAAAAATATATCCCTGTACGAGTGCAAGAGAAGCGAGAAGATGAATTTCTGAAGTTGAGACAGGGATTAATGAGTGTGGCAGAATATGAAGTTCAATTCACTAAACTGTCCCGTTATGCTCCCGAGTTAGTAGCCACAGATCGACGGAGGAAAAGACGATTCATTCAAGGCTTAAACTTGGAAATTCAGGATGCCCTTGCCGCCGCTACTATGGAAACTTATGAAGTCGCGGTGGAGAAAGCACAACAAGTAGAAGAGACTAAGTTCTTAGTTCAGACTTTTCAAGCACGAAAACGTGGAAGTGCTAGTGATTCTCGACCGTCAACCGGAAATGTTCCAGCCCCTAAAGCTGGAAGAGGAGCTGGTGGGGCAAGAATTGGGCAAGGCATACAACCTGGAAGGACGAGAGGAAGCTCCAATGGGGAGGACTCCACAAAGAAATGAACGAAAAGAGGATACCCAGAAGAGAATTCAATTTCCAGCCATTCCAGTGGTCTATGGATACTGTGGTAAAAATGGTCACACTGAAGACACTTGTTGGAGGAAGAACCGCAAATGTCTGCTTTGCGGTAGTGGCGATCATCAAATAAATTAATGTCCAAAACAGTCGGCCAGCGGACCAAGTGTAGCTCAACCTGGACACAAGGAACCCAATCAAGCCAAAGAGAGTGAGAATAAGCGAAAGGTGCCAGCTCGAGTTTATGCTCTAGACAAGCGCGATGCCTAGGAATCATCAGTAGTAATTGAAGGTACGATTCTTGTTTTCCACTGTCTAGCCAAACTACTAGTAGATCCTGGTTCTACTCATTCATTTGTGAATCCTCAGTTTATGACTGCTATTGAAGTACAACCTGTTAAATTATCTTATGAATTGGAAGTGAGAACTCCTACTGGGGATCATTGTTTGGCCACCTAACCTTGTTTACAAAGATTGTGAGTTCTGGGTAGGAAAGAGAAAGTTTTTAACGGACCTCATAGCATTGCCTATTCGAGGTTATGATGTGATTTTAGGCATGGATTGTTTAACTCGGTACAGTGCTCAATTAAATTGTGGGACGAAAGTAGTGGATTTTAGTATATCGGGAGAACCTACCTTAAGGTTGGATGTGAAGAAAACCCTAGCTTCTTCGAACCTTCTTTCTGCAATGCAAGCTAGGAAGTCAATGTTTAGAGGGGCAGTGGGTTATCTTGCCTACTTAATTAATACCCCTGAAGATAAAGTTAGGCTTGAAGATGTGCCAGTGGTAAGAGAGTTTTCTGATGCTTTTTCCTGAGGAATTAAGCTCCCTACCCCCTGAAAGAGAAGTGAAATTTGGGATAGAGTTGGTGCCAGGAGTCACGCCAATTTCTAAAACACCGTACCGCATGTCTCCCGCGGAACTCGGAGAGCTTAAGATTCAACTTCAAGATTTGTTAGAAAGGGATTTGTCAGGCCAAGTGTTTCACCATGGGGAGCTCCAGTGTTGTTTGTAAAGAAGAAAGATGGTACCTTGAGGCTCTGTATTGATTATCGAGGGTTAAACAATGTCACAATAAAGAATAAGTATCCTTTACCTCACATCGATGAACTGTTTGACCAATTGGAGGGAGCAGTAGTATTTTCCAAGATAGACCTTAGGCAAGGATACTATCAGTTGAAAATTAAGGAAGAAGATGTACCTAAAACTGCTTTTAACTCTCGATATGGCCATTATGAGTTTGTAGTAATGCCATTTGGTTTGACCAATGCCCCAAGCGGCCTTCATGGATCTGATGCATAGGGTCTTTAAGCCATACTTGGATCAATTTGTGGTGGTATTTATTGATGATATTTTGATATTTTCCAAGTCTCATAAGGAGCATGAGCAACACTTGAGGATTGTGCTACAAACTTTGAGAGATAACAAGCTATATGCCAAGTTCAGTAAATGTGAGTTTTGGAAAGACCAAGTGTCATTCTTAGGTCATGTAATCTCTGAAAGAGGAATAGCAGTAGATCCCTCTAAGGTGGAAGCAGTGGTCAATTGGAAACGACCTGAGAATCCAACTGAAATCCGTAGTTTCTTGGGACTAGCTGGATATTATCGGCGATTTATTAAGGATTTCTCGAAAATAGCCACACCACTTACTGTTTTGACCCAGAAGAATGTTAAGTATACTTGGGATGAACGATGTGAGAAGAGTTTCAATGAACTTAAGAAACGATTAACATCGGCTCCAGTGTTAGCGTTACCAAGTGGGAAGGAGACTTTTAGTGTGTATACGGATGCTTCACGGGAAGGTTTGGGATGTGTGCTAATGCAAGGGAAACAAGTAATTGCCTACACCTCCCGTAAATTAAAACCTCATGAGAGAAATTATCCAACCCATGACTTGGAACTAGCAGCTGTGGTGTTTGCACTCAAGAAGTGGAGACATTATTTATATGGGGTTACTTTTGAGGTGTATATAGATCATAAGAGCTTGAAGTATTTGTTTTCTCAGAAAGAGTTGAATTTGCGGCAGCAGCAGATGGGTAGAGTTGTTAGAGGATTATGATTGTACCATTAATTATCATCCGGGTAAAGCAAATGTTGTCGCAGACTGCCCTAAGTAGAAAAGTTCAAATGGCTAGCTTGGCCTACATGAAGTGGAGTTTGTTAGAGCAACTTAGCGAGAGCAATCCTCGAGTAGTTGGCTCTAAGGTGATTTGTGGAAATATTGATGTACAATCTGAATTGTTGGAACGAATTAGAAAAGCTCAAGGCAAGGATCCTACTTTACAAAAACGGATAGAGAAAGCTAAAGCAGGGATCCTACCTGAATATAGTATTGGGCCAGAAGGATTGTTGAGATTTCGAAACCGGATATTCATACCGAGGGATGAAGAGTTGAAGAGGATAATTTTGGAGGAAACTCACCGTTCCAGATATACTGTGCACCCAGGCAGTACCAAGATGTATCAAGACTTGAAGAAATTATATTGCTGGGATAATATGAAGAGAGATATAGCACAGTATGTTCAAACCTGTCTTACGTGTCAACAAGTAAAGGCCGAGCATCAGAAACCGTCAGGGTTATTGCAACCTTTAGAGATCCCGGAATGGAAATGGGAACACATTACCATGGATTTTGTTTCGGAGTTTACCGAGAACTCAAAGGGGATATGACGCCATTTGGGTTATAGTTGATCGATTAACCAAATCTGCTCATTTTCTGCCAATGAACATGACCTATTCCTTGGAAAAGCTTGCCCGAATGTTCATAGACGAGGTTGTTAGACTTCATGGAATCCCAATAAGTATAGTCTCAGATCAGGATCCTCGGGTTTACTTCGCGACTTTGGAAACAAATGCATGAAGCTTTGGGGATGAAATTGAACTTTAGCACGGCTTATCATCCCCAAACTGATGGACAGTCTGAACGAGTAATCTAGATTTTAGAAGATATGTTATGGGCAAGTATAATGGACTTTGGTAGTGTAAGGTAATAGCATAGGTAACGCAGCGGAAAAATAAAAATTTATTACCTTAACCATTGATCTCTTTGACATATTTATATGGTTAACAAGGGGGTTTGCATGAAGATTACCTTAAGTACAGAAGATTTCTATGCTACTAGGCAAAGATCCTTCGAAGAAGATGTTTGATCTACCACGCAAAGCCCTCCAAGCGTAGAGCCTCTAATGATATCCACACGAACAACTTCTTTGGGAACCTTGTAGGCTTGCTTGCTTTGACTTTTGAGTGCTAGCTCCCTTGAACTATTTAGAACACAATAAGAAGAAAAACCTAACCCTTAGGAGAGAGAGAGAGAAAGAGGCGTGCCTTTTCTTTCTTCTATTTTCTCTCACTAGTTTTCTTTTTGTGTTGCAATAATAATTCAAGAGTCAGAGCATGAACTTATTTATAGTGGAAGTATTCTAGTCTTTTAGGAAATAAAGCTAATTGGAAACCAAGAAGGTTTAGGTAACTTACTTTAAGCTAATCCTTCTCCTTTAGGAAATCTATTCCATAAGGAAACCAATTAGTTACTTTATTTCTTTTAGGAAACTAATTTCCTGCAAGATTTAGAATATTTATAAACAAGTCCTTTAAGTTAATTTATCTCATAAATTAACCCCATAAATATCTCATACTTATCTTAATTACATTTTAACCCAAAGATTTTGTTCTTTATGTGTGTGACCCATTAGGTTCCATTCACGTTGGCAATTAGTATAAATTATAACTCATTAATTGAGCTAGATAAATTAAACACCTTTAATTTATCATTAATTCACTAATTAATCAATTCATACTTATAGATCATGAGTGGCGTCTAGCAATGCATCATGACCACCCAAGTGAATAGAAAAGTCATATGGTAGACCATACCCTTCAATGACAATGTTACTGTGTAATTAATATCCTTTCACCACACTATATCCCAATTGGTCTAAAAGTATAGTGCATACTTTTAAAAGACTAATTTATATTTTCTTGTTCCAGAAATATAACTCTCCATGATGTATAACCTTGAAACTACTTCCAAGTTATACTATCACTTCTGCAGAAGATTTATAAGTTAATATTTCCAACAAGTGGCCATAAAGGGATATACTCTCCTATTAAGGAGTGGTGAATCCTATATTGATTACTCACTATCTTTTCATGCTTCAAACTATACCCAATCTCTAACCTATGAGCTACCCTTTTACGGGCACCGAGGAATAGAGTCAAAGTATAGCAATTCACACTCAAGATACTATGGTAATCTCAAGTCAAAGGATCACTTACACCATAGCCATTAAGAGTTCAACCATTGGCACTATAGTTGAAAACTCTTGGCGGATCAATCCAATGAACTTGTTCTCAAACAAGCATCCACATACCAGCTTAAGTGTCACGCACACCATAGTCAATGAGATCAACTACTACTTACCATAAGTAGAGGCAAAGTATGTGCTAGTCTATCCGTATTAATGATGTCCAATCTCATTAATACTATGACTAGGGATATTTAAGAATATGACTTTATGTATTAGAGTCTCATAATTGTAACCCTTACAATCTCTAATACACAGTCAATATTCTAAGGACTTTATCAATCAAACAAGTAACATGGAGATACAAGTATAGATGATAAAGAAAAATACCACATGGATAAATATAACATAAATAAGTGTAACACAAAACACCTTAAACCATCTTGGTTTTAGGGCATACACTAACAGGTAGTAGTTGGGATCAACACGTAACCTTGATAGAGTTCGCCTACAACAATAGTTATCAAACCTCTATCCAAATGGCTCCATTCGAGGCATTGAATGGAAGAAGATGCAGAATACTTGGCTACTGGGATGAAGTGGGAGAGCGAAAAGTTCTAGGTTTGGAAAATGTACCGTAGATAGAAGAAGCATATGAGAAGGTCAAGCTGATTGAGCAACGAATCCAAACTGCTCAGAGTCATCAGAAGAGCTATGCTGACCACAGAAGGAAAGAGTTAGAGTTTGAAGTTGGAGATAACGTGTTTCTCAAAATTTCTCCATTTAAAGGAGGCATCAAGTTTGGTAAGAGGAAAAGCTTCTACCAAGGTACGTGGGACCGTTCAGAATCACTAAACGTATTGGCAACGTTGCTTATCAGTTGGAACAGCCTTCAAAGTTGTCCAAAATACACAATGTTTTCCACGTGTTTGTGCTGAAAAAGTATCATTCGGATCCCCATCATGTACTTCAACCAGAAGAAATTGAGCTTGATGAGACACTATCATATGAAGAACAACCAATCCAGATTTTAGACCGAAAGGTGAAAGAATTGAGAAATAAACAAATACCTCTGGTCAAAGTTCTTTGGAAGCATCACGGGTTGGAAGAAGCTACCTGGGAAATAGAGGACGAGATGCGGAGGAAATATCCCTAACTGTTCAAAAATCAAGGTAGAATTTTGAGGACGAAATTCTTTTAAGGGGGGAGAATGTAACAACCCTAGAAGCACATATAATTTATTTAGATTTATGTTAGACATGTTAGAAGAAAAAAAAAAAAAAGGGAAAAACCGAAAATAGTCAGAAGAATAAACAATAGTATGATTTCTTTTATGTTATAGCATGTTGTACATTTTCCTTTAAGGGTTGTACCATAGAGCTCTTGCAAATTAAATGGAAGATAAGTATACAAAATCTCCTCTAATCATATTTAGCCAAGTTGGTAGCTATTGTGCCAAAAAGTCAAAACCCTATGTCAACTTTTGTCTTGCTATGATTGGTTTTTTTTTTTTTTTTTCCATTTCTCTCTTTATTTCTTTTCCATTTTCTTGGCCTATTTCTTTCTTTTTTCTTCGAGTTGGCCGGCCACCGTTTCTCTCTTTCTTCTCTCTTTTGCTTTCATTTTCTTGAAGCTTTTCTCTTCATTTTGGTCATCTCCTTGCATTGAAAGTGAGCTTATCTTCTCACTAAGCAAAGTTCTAGACTTACTTGAGGTATTTACCATGAACTTTTGCTATTTTTTCAAGTTTATAAGTGGTAGTTATGTAAGTTTATAATCAAGTTCTTGTTGTTAAGCATGAGTAATTAGGCCATGATTATGAAGTTTTATTCCATGTTATGATGTTTATTGGCTTGAATGACTTGTAGTTAGTGTTTAAATCCTGAAATAACAAGTATTGATTATTGATTGGTTGAAGAACCTTGGTATGGTTCAAGTGATTTGATTGAGATTTTGAGTGAAATTGAGTTGATTAAGATATAGAAGTTATAGAACTAGTTGAATTTAATTGATTGGTTGATTTTCCTTGTAGGTAAAAATTTTGGGTTAGTCTGATTTTAGGGGAAATGCTACCGAAATTTCGGTAGAATTTAAGAGCAAAAAATATTGATAGGCGAGATTTAACCTAGGATATGCAGAAATTTAGGGATTTGGATGTGCAGAAAATTTCAATAGCATGATCTATTGGTTAATTTTCCTAGAACAAGAAAACCCTAAACCCTAGTTCAAAACCCTAAACCCTAAAACCCTAAAACCTAAACCCTAGAAATAATTGGGTTATTTCTTGAATTTTCTTACTAATTTACCTAGGGTTTTAATCAGGTTTTCACTAGGTTATTTTTTTTGAATTCCAGGACCCAAGAGTGATTCACATCCGTATTACGAGATTTTCTCCTAGTCACTCCAGGTGAGTGTTTCTATGTGTGCATGATGCAAGAATTGCTATGTTATACTTGTAAATGTTACTTAATGTAATGTGTTACTTGAGGAAAGATGTGTACTTTAGCGCATCTATTCCGCAATATGTTACATGCTTTCATTATCCAATGTGTTATTTGTGCTTGAGACTTCCGTGACTAACTTCACCGTTACTTCACGGTTTGTCAATCCGGTCGTGATTAGAAGGGTATAAGGTGCTGGGTGTTTTAGGGCATGTTGTTCTTTCCTATCTGGGTTGAATTCCTCAAAGAGGCCAACTCTGGACTGAACTTTCTTGCTTGTTGGCCCTCCAAGGTTGAGATTACTCCCTGGATGTGGTAGCCTGTATGGAGGTTATAAGGTGTATGGTGGTTAGGGTACTTGCTTGTTAATACTGATATGATCATTGGCTAGAACCTGAGCTATTATCTCGATCCCAACGCCCTTGTTACATGCTTCAGTACTTGCCACTTCTGCGGTTGAGCTCGCTCCCGTGGTCGTGCTTGTATCCGCCCTTGACTACTTGTTATTTAACTTGTTTATACCCTATTTAATTCACTTGTTAATTATTTTCATTAAATAAAATAATGGGTTACTGGTATATTTGCATAACTTGAGCACTCACTAGGCTATTATAGCTCATCCCTTTTATTTGTTTTCTTTAACTAGGCTTCCCGTACTGCTAAAGCTGGAAAAGTAGATTTTTGGATATGTTAGATGTTTTTTTTATATATATTTTGATAGCCAAATTGTTTAGGCTATTAATGTAAAAACTATGTATATTTTGGGATGTAAAACCTCTTAGTGGTACTTGTACTCTTAAGTTGAATTACATGAATGTATTTTTATTTTGGGTTAAGTATGTTTGGATGATTTGAGTGAGTGTGTGATTTGAGTCCTGGCGAGAGCCAGGCAGGCAGCCCGCTAAGCCCTTTGGTGCGCCTCTGGGTAAGGTAGGGCTGTCACAGATATGAGTGAAAATAAAGGGATATTTTATTACTCTCCAGATTTTCAATTGAGCATAAATGACTTAGAACATCTAGAGTTAGGTATACAAACAAAAGGATATGAAGACTTTAATGGACAAGCAAACCTATTAATAAGTCTAGGATTCTTAGGAAAAATAACTAATAGTAGTACAACCAATTATAAACTAAATATACAAGGAATTATAGAAACAATGAGTAGTAGTGGTATCAAAATGATAAAACCATTAGAAATAGATCCAACAATTTTAGCAGCTGAAGAATGGAATGTTAGTAGACATTTAGAAAATAATAGTAATTTAATCCCAAATGAAAATCTAATGTATAAAAATCCTGACAGTACATATAACATGAGATTTACTGATTATGTGCATAAAAGATTACAAGGTGAAGAAGATCAAGATTTAGAAGAAATAAGACGTAACTTAGAAACAAATTTGATTGAAATAGCTATAGAAGATATTACAGAATATGTTAATAGAGAAATAGATGGCAATACAGATAGAATAGTAATACCAGCAGGATTAGAATTAATAGAAGAAGAAATATTAAGATTAGAAATAGAAATGGTAGAACGAGAAGAAATGGATGAAGAAAATGAATTATATTATGATAAAGATAGAAATATTAGAATAAGAAAATAATCCAAATCTAAAAGAAAAAGCACAAGTAGAATTAATGGAAAATCAAGCCCAATCATCCAACAGCGGTGCACCCCCTCCATTGTTTGTAGGCAGACAAACTTCAGTAGCAGGACAACCTCCTACAATAACCTACAATAAATATAGTGAACCCTTAGAAAGTAACACAAAATCTAGAGGAAAAAGAATGCCTTTAGAAGTAATAGATAAAAAGAATTTAATAGATGAAGGTAGATTATTAAACTTAACAGCACATGGTCCACAACTTTGGTCAACACTTTTAGAAACATGGTCACAAATGGTAACGAGAAAATGGGACGAACTTAGCATAGTACAAACACCAGAAGAGATGTATAGTTACTTAGAAAAGTTTTTAGGAGAATTAGCTAGAGCAATTTGGGAATCTTACAAAGCTAATTATCTACAAGATTTTGCAGTAGATTTATCATTAGGAGCAAACCCTTATAACTTTACAAATAAAAAACAAATGCTAATTTTAGGAGCACACCCTAACCTAGGAAATACTTATAGGCAACAAGAGGCTATGAGAAGATTTGAACAGCAACAAATAAAATATTGGAATAAGATAAAACCATTCTTATTAGATTATATGTATTACTCATCAATAGCAGGATGTTTTTATGACAAAATTATAGGAAAAAAGTTATTCCTAAAATTACCAGACCCATTATGTAATATCTCGCGTCTGGGCTGGCCCAATAACTTTTGAGCTTTAAACCATGGGCTCAAAATACTTAAGTCAAGTTATTTAGTAGCCCAAACGTAGGACATTATATACTATTCATTTTTCTTTTCTCCCACCGATGTGGGATATCACATTCACCCCACCTTTAGGCCTTTGCGTCCTCACAAAGCCCAATTCATATCCGGACTATCCACTCGGTTGTGTCGGATTCTAGAGGTGGCTCGTGCAGGCTCTAGAGATGGCTCCCGCCCTTAAGTCGACGTAGCACTTAACCCTGTACAGCACTTAGTTCCTCCACTTCCTTGCGTAGTCCGGCCCAATACCAAAGGCCCAGTCTCACCCCGTACAGAGACCACACGAGATTCGCTCTGATACCATTTGTAACATCCCACGTCTGGGCTGGCCCAATAACTTTTGAGCTTTAAACCACGGGCTCAAAATACTTAAGTCAAGTTATTTAGTAGCCCAAACGTAGGACATTTTATACTATTCATTTTTCTTTTCTCCCACCGATGTGGGATATCACACATTAGAAAGAGAAATACATAAAAAATATCAAGAAAAATAGGTTGAACCAAAATTAGATAATATTGCTATGAGAGTTAAGTTTATTATAGAACAATTAGTAGAAAAATGTACAAATATACAAATAGCAAGACAATTAAAAGGAGAATATAGTTTTTGTAAACAAATTTATACACCACAGAAATATGATAGAGAAGAAAGAATTAAAAAGAAAAAGAAAAATAAATATTCAAGAAGACCTAAAAAGAAATATTTCCTTAGAAAATCTAAAGCACAAAAGCCATATCTCAATAAAGATAGATGTGTTAGAAGATATAATCCTAGAAGAAATTATAATAATAAAATAGCTTGTTTTACTTGTGGAAGTACTGATCATTTAGTTAGAGAATGCAATAAAAGGGTAAATATGCATAATAAAAATTCTATTTTAGTAGAATGTGTACAGGATGACATATTAGAAGTCGATGAACATATGGATGATACAAAATCAATATATAGCATAATATCACTAGAACATAGAAATTCTGAAGAAGAAGACTATAGTAGTGATGAAGGAGAATTAGCAAGAGATTTATTAGGATCTTCCAAAATACTTAAAGATAGTTATGAATCCAGCGTAAATGAATTAGATGAATTAGATAGTATGTTAAATAGTACTAGCATTTCTTTAATGAATGTAGAAATAGAATGTAATCATAAATGGATACACAAAAGTGGCTCAGATGACCATCTTGTAAATTTTGTAGTAGATATCCTGAATTACAATATAGATTTAAGTGTTTCATATGTAATTCACAAAGCTGTAAATTTTGTCTAGAGAGTCAAAATATAGAATTACAGTATAGAGAGATAAAAAGTAAAAGACTTCAGATGATACCCTTGAAAGAAGAATAATAAAAATAGAAAATAGATTAGATGATATAGAAAATATTCTAAGTCACCAATCTAAAAGAAAAGAAAAGATAGAAGAATTAATACAACACAAGGTAGAATACACAAGAATAAAACAATTACAAGAAATTAAGAACTCACAAATACAATATTTAGGAAAATCCCCTACGTTAACTAATATCTTAATAAAATGTAAAATCATTATAGAAGATTGGACATTAGAAGTGATTTGTTGATACTGGTGTAGACACCAAATTTTGACACACCATTTATTTTCAAACATTGGAAGGGCATGTTTGCACTTTTTCGGACAAATTTTAATTTTTCAATAATCTAGGGGCAAAATAGTAATTTTATCTATAAATATTTTTCTATCAGCTTTTGGGGGTTTTAAATTCATATTTTTACTTTTATGTGAATTTATTAATTTCTTATGATTTTTTTTGGATTTAATTGGTATTCTTTATATTTTTACCAACATAAGGGTTAAATGGTAATTTCGCCTCGCGAATACCATTTTAGCTCATTTTAAGTTCCAAATTTATTTTTCTAATTCTTTAAGCAGGTTTATAAATTTTCTTGATTTTTTCAGAGACGATTACTATTTTTCTATGAATTTTCATTGCCCGAGGGTAAAATCGTCATTTTACAGTTTAAATTCATTTTTCACCAATTTTGAGTCAAAAATGTATTTTCTACTGTTTTAAGCTTATTTTTAATTTTTGGTAATTTTTCGAGATCAATAGCTATTTTTCTGTGAATTTTCATTGCCCGAGGGCAAAATCGTCACTTTACAGCTTAAATTCATTTTTTGCCAAATTTTGAGTCAAAAAAGCATTTTCTAATGTTTTAAGCTTATTTTTAATTTTTTGATATTTTTTTAAGGCTAATATCTATTTTTTGTGTATTTTCATTGTCTAGGGGCAAAATCGTCATTTTACACCCCGAGCGCATTTTTATCAGTTTTGAGCTCTAGTTTTTATTTTGAATCTACTATAATTTTTTTTTTAAAATTTAGAGATTGTTATCAGATTCTTTGTATTAATTTTCAAATTTTGGGATTAAAAATATTTTTTTAATAAAATTAGCATTTTTAATACTGGTGGCGTTTTCATCATTTTATAGCATTCTTTGCCAACAAGACAAATGGCCTATAAATACCCTTTCTTAATCAGCAAAAAGAAGGAGAAAATTTTGGAAACCCTACAAAACACTTTGCTTTTTTGTGATTTTTAGATCAAACACACACATATATACACCAAAAAACACACACTCCATTTTCTTTTGATTTCCGGTTACTGTTCATCAAGTCTGGTACTGTTCATCTTCATCAACAATTTCTCTTTCCACTGTTCGTCATCTTCATCGGATTAATTTCAACCTTCAAAAGGTGTGTTCTTCATTTTTCTTTTTCTTTATGTTTTGATTCATTTTTTTTTATTTTTCTATATGAATCTGATTGTGTATTCATTTATTTGAGATTTTCGGTTAAATTTGTTTTGTTTCTAGCCTTCCTATTTCTGGGTTTTGTTCTTGCTGAATTTATCTGGTTCTTTTTCTGGGTTCATCTCTCAGTTCTTTTGTTCTTCTCTCTCACCGTCTTTTTCTCCCTCTCCACCGCCTCTCCATCCTTCTTCACCACCTGAACCACCATTGCCACCAACAACCTCAGCCATCCTCTCACCACCGTCCCCTTGCCAAAACCCACCATCATCTACACAAACAGCCCCCAATTGACATTCATCACCACAAATTGCCCAAATCCTACCAATCGGACCCTCTGTAGGCCTAACAAAATAACCAGAACCTCCTCCATAAAGCCCGTCACCTGCACGATAAAAACAAAACAAACCAGAGCCAAGAACCTGCAAACAAACAACATCCAATTCCTAGTCATTCACACACACCATTAGCCCATGCTCATATCACAGTCACCCAAAACAATGTCCATAAATCGACCCTCTACCAAGAAACCGACCCACTTCTGCTATCAATCCTACCTGCAAGCACGCAATAATCGTCAAACACCATCAACAACAAGTCCCACTCTCTCGGCCAAGCTTCACACCGCCACCACCAATTCACATTCACAAGCACACAGACACTCAACCCTCACTCTCAGACAACATACACAAACACAATTTCACTCAAGCACAATTCAGACTCTCACACAAACACTCACAAACTCCCCATAGCACTGCACGCGCACACACAAATTCATGACCAATAATATAGCATAAATAAATTCACAGGACAATCTCACAGGCACACACACAATCAACAACACAGCCACGACCACCAGCACGCAATTCTCATCAAAACCTGCACAAAGAACAATCAATATAGCCAAAGCAAAAACTAGATTCCAAGAGCCCCCACACATAAGCCACCAATTTCAGCCATGAACTGCCCTCCCTCTCCCTTTGATCTGACTTCACTCCCCTCCACCGCAGAACATAAACCAAAGCTCTTAGCCCAATAATCAGACAATCACACGCCCCTGCCACTCATTCATCATTAATTCCTCTTCTCTGCCCAATGAAAGGGAGGAACCTTAGGCTTTGTCCATTTTTCTTAGTAAGGGAATTACAATTTGTGGTAGATTTTAGTAGATTAGAGGCTTTAGAATGATTCGAATGAGCGAAATTTGAAGAAGTGAGAGAGTCGAAAGAGAGAGCAAAGAAGACCGAGAGAAATCCGGGAGAATTAGAGGGAAACAAAAGAGAGAAAAGGGGGGATAGCGAGAAAGGAAAGAAAGAGGGAAGAACAGGAGAGGCGAGAGGAAATTCGGAAGAGAAGAAGAAGAAGGGAAAAGAGAAGAAAGCCAGTAGAGAGAGCTGGCAAAACAGAGAGGGAGGAGAAAACTGGAGAGGACAGAGAGAGAAAAGCGAAGAGAGTGACGCGAGAGAGAGGCTTGGATTTTTAGCTAGAAATAGAGAAAGGACAAAGAGTGAAAAGAGAAGAGAAGAGAGTTAAAAAAGAGAGATAGGGAATCGGTTAAAGTAAAAACATAGAAAGAAGACATCAGAGAGTGAGGAGAGAAATAGAATAGAGAGATCAGAGGGAAGAAGACGAGAGCAGGAGAGGAAGATGAGAGAAGTTTGGGAATTGGGTATTTTTTTTTAAGATGTTAATTAGTTAAAGTTTTAAGTATTTTCGTTAATCTTTTATTTAGTCAATTACTGTTAATTTTTTCTAGTTTGGTTTTCTTTTAGTTTTAATTTGGTAATAAATTCAGTAAATTAAGTTAATTCAATTTATCATTTTAGTTTTTATTCAGCTTGATATTAACAATTTGTTTGGATACTTTATTATGAAAATAAATATTTATGTTTTAAAACCCCTAGAGCTTAATTGTTTTCACAATGCCCCCTTGAATTCTTTTGTTTATGCAATTAAGTTCTTATTAATTATAGATTGCCCTTCTCTATGTTTAGTTTCTTTGAATTAGCCCCTATCAATTGCAATAAAGTCTTAATGGTTGCTTGAGTTTACATTTTTATGCCTCTTATTTGTTGGAATTATGTTTTGCTCCCCATTTACTTAGTTTTAATTTATAATTGTGCCCCCCATGCTTAATTAAATTTATTATTTGGCCCCTAGATTGGTTTTTATTTGTTTTCTAAGCCCTTAGTTTGATAGAATTTATATTTTTGCCCCAATATGTCAATATTTACATGTTTTAGGTTTTATTTATTTATATCAAGGTTCCTTGATTTGTTTGTTAGTTTTGATTAGTCTTGGTACCGGGTCTTCAAAGAGGTATATCTATTCCTCACTAATTACTTCTTTATGTGCTTCGATATGCTCCAGTGTGATTTTATGCGTTATTTTTATTATTATTTGTTTATTGCTTATTTTACATACTTTCTCGCGCAATTACGTATTCAATTTATTTTTGAATTTTATTATAACTTCAGAAAAATATAACATTTTGTATTTAGCTAGTCAATGTAATAGTTAGATTATTTTACATATTTTAGCAAAAATTGTGTAATTAGATAGAAAATGCAATAGATAGGGCATTTTTAATTTCCCCCCCTTAAATTGTAAACCAAGCCCCCCGGTGTAATAGTTAGGGTTTATTTTCTTTTGCGTGCTTATGTGTTTATTTCTTTTACCACTTTCCTTAAGTTTTTTGCATCTAGATATTATGTTTGTGTGTTATGTGCTCCTATGTGATCTTATATGTTTTTATATGTTTTAGTTGCTTTTAATACATGCTTTAGTATTTAATTCATGATTTATGGTATTCCATCACCACACTAGTCCAATGCTAGTTGTGCCTTCATTCTTTTCCCGCTAGTCCAATGCTAGTGGATTTTTTAGAACGGGCTAGTCCAACGCTAGACCCCTTAGGACATTTTAGTGTTAGGAGCATTCATGTGCATTATTATTATTATTTTGACACATTTTTAAAATGCACGACATCTAGGTTGCATTTCACTTAGACTTTAGGATATTTGTGTGATACGACTAGAAATAGTCGTCTACTCACGTGGGAAGTAGTGGCGTACAGGCCGTTCCCCCCTCCGTGAGTAGAAACATTCAGTCACGAGTTATGAGTCTCCCGTACCTGTCCTGTTGCATACCCACCTTCTTTCTTGACTTATTATATATTTTTTTTTTCATTTCTTTTCTTTTTGTATCACATTTTGCATAAAACTCGTGACTCCCTCGAGGTCTCGACTCGGGTTTCGCAATTAATGCGATAATTCCGACTAAGCCTTAATGGGACATTCCGACCCTCCCGATACCCACATTTAGACTTGAGATTTGCATTCATTTAGATACATCTGAATGCGATAGAATCTAGGGTTAATTTTGAGAAATTTGATTAAACCTCGCAACTAGCCTCGGCTAGGTAGAAAAGGTGGTTTAGGCGCAAGCCTTTGCCTTCCCTTTCTTCAAATGTAACTCCTGGACGTTTTTTCTTATTTTTTGTAGACCGGAGTCGAAAAAGGGTTTCAAAATATTTTTCTTAAATTTTTATTTTTGTTTTGTTAAACAATTTTTCGGGTGACTTGGTACACCCTGATAGGGGTGTAATTAGGTCTAAAAATATAGCAAATAATCCAATTATATCACACACAAATAATCAAGTTATAAAACCTAATTACCCTATATACTGCAAGTGCACAGATCGTATTGAGTATAGGGCAACAGGGTCGATCCCACAGGGAAAAGGTTATTGAAGTACTAAGGCTTTATCGCTAACTTTATTATCTAAACAACCCAATAACAATGAGAAGAACAATGTATAAAATAAACAACTAAACTAACAACTCCATAGAATAACAATATCTAGAGGAAACTTGCAATCTTAAGACCCTAGGGAATAGATTCCACTAATGACCAAGCATAAGATTTAATGGATTAATTCATCCTATTAGTTCTTGTATTGTTTAGGGTCGAATTCCAATTATACTTAACTTTCACTCTCGTGACAAGTTAATGATTACCTCCCTACTAGTTCTTTCCTACTCTCGTGGTAAAGATACTAGTATTGGTTCATTAATCACATGAATTGCCTAATTGACCCATCTAGGAGCACCACTACTCTCGTGTGACATGCAACCTAGACTTCAGCTATTCCTTTTCCATTATCATTACCAACTCTCGTTGCATAATAACAACTATCAATTCATAGTTGGTGATCAAGCAACTACAAATCCATGCAAACCAAAATAGAGAACAAACAAGCAAAAGATAACATGAATAATCATAATCAAGTCATATGCATGAAGCGATTAGTTTCCTCTAACCCTAGATTAACAATTTAGCACGTACCCATGGTGGATTTTACATAAAAGATTAAAACTTTAATAGACAAATCCATATAAATCAAGAAAGAGACAAAAATAGAATAAAGAAAACTTATTGATTGATGAACAAGTTCAAATCTTCTATTCTTCCTCCAATCTTGATGTGTACAAGAGAATCCTCCAAATAGCACTATTCTATAGAGAGATTTATTAATCTAAAGGGGTGGCTCTCTCAAAGAGAAAAAAATCTCTCTAAGAGAGACCCTTGCTATTCTATGCTATGCTACGCTTCTCTCTTGTGTTTCTAGCACTCCAAAACCCTCCAGAGATGTAGTCTAATCATTCACAAAGAGTATCAATTGCCCCTTGAAAGATAGCCCCAAAGTGCCTCAAAATCGTATGTCTGCGCCCCGAACCCGCGCCTCGAACCTGCGGCGAGGATACAGCCGCGGCTTCAATTAATAACTTTCTGACCGTACCCGCGGTGCGTACCCGCGGCGCGGATTCAGCCGCTGGTTCGGTCAGAAAGTTGGCCAAAATAGCTTTTACTCTGAACATGAAAGTTATAGCCCTTTGAGTTATCTTTCTAGGAGCACAAAAATCAGGTCATTTGGAGTTGTGTACACAAAGATATGGCCAAAACATCGAGACATGGTTGGAAGAGCATCGCTGCACAAGAATGCTTCAGTAATGTGGCAATTTGACATTGTAAACGTGAGAATCAGACTTTGAGGCCTTCATAAGAATTTTAGATAATTCTCTTAGCTTTAAATTGCTTCAAGAATCATCTCAATTCACTCTCTCTAGCTCCAGTTTTGACCAAACTACCAAAACATGTCGGTGCAGTAAAATCCTTTCATCACCAATTCTTCTTCTATCGTTGCTTCATCATGCCACATCATTGGTCCTCTTCTCTTGCCACTTCTCATCAACTTCAAATCACATTTAATATCATCCCAATATGCTTCATTTGATCCAAAGTGATGATCGTTATAGCTAAAACCTACAAAATACAAAGAATTGCATATTAAACCACAGATTTGCACATTTTAGCTACAAACTTAAGATTGGAAGAAATAGACATGAAAGTGACTATTGTTCACTATTTAAACCCTAAAAACTAGCATAAAATACTAATGTAGACACACTAAGAAATATACAAACTAGACACTTATCACACCCTAACTCAGTACCAAGTGGCAACTCCGTTTTTTTTAAATAAAACCCCTTTTCAAAAATTATTTGGCCAAATCTATCTCACTTTTAGTCCCGTCCTTGTTTTTTTTTTATAAAATACCATTTTTCTTAAAATACACTTTTTTACTAAAATTTGACTTTTCTCACACACGCACGGTTTTTTCAAAAACTCTATCTTTTCAAAAGGGTCTCGGACCAGACCGTCTTTTCGGGACGCGACAATCAACGACCCCACTCGTACACCCCTTTCCTTTACGATTTTTAGGATGCGATAGAATTTTGACGACTCCACTAGAGATCACTAGTGAGTCTGAGCACTAGGCTTAATCACCTTTTCCTTATTTAACCCTTCTATTCCATCGCGTTTGGATGTTAGGATTGCATTTTTTCTTTTCTATGTTTTTAGGTTTTTCTTTTGCATCTCACACACTTCCCGTCTCTCGGCTACTTATGTGATGTATGTATGTTTTATTTACTTTTGCTTTATTCGACTGCGCTTGCATTTGGGGAAGGGATCAGTCACCCTTAGAGCCCACGCTTTATCACTCCCTCCTCTCACAAGGAGCACTCCATACGTGCATTCGATATATTTTACCCTTTTTCTTTTTTTGGTGGTTGTCACCCACCCATCCCGGTTAGGAATAGGATTGATCTACTTAGACATGTGATCGTGGCATGACGTGCAGGTAACATTGTCTAGGAGATCACCCAAACTCTTGGCTTGAGTCCACAAGTCTAGAGATTTGGGCTTTAAAAATCGATTTGCTTGGACATGTGGCCGTGGCCCGACGTGCACGTAGTAGTGTCCAGGGGATCACTCGAACCACCGACCTGGGATCCTTGGAATTGACGGACTTGTTACTTTTTGGATCCCTCAGTCTGAAGGTTCGGGAACCGAAGCCTTAATTGAGTCCAGATGCATTAGTGAGTCCAACCTCATGCATCCATGTAGAATAACCTTAGAGTAGAGTCAGCCTTACTCTGTCAGGCACACTAGGCACGAGAGGAGAGAACCAACCCTCCTTTATTTCCTTCTTGTGCTATTTACTGTTATCTATGTGTATTATTTGTTTTTGCTCATGTGTTATGTGTTATTTGTTGAATAAACTAATGTAATTTCTTTCCTAGTTTGATTGCATTCACAACCATAGAATAAAGAGCCCTTGGCATGGTGCTCTCGTAGGAAGCCAACCCTCTTTTGCACGTTTAAATTTCATTTTGATAATTAATTTCTTCGAGAAAGATGGAAATGGAATTTCATAAATTTTTGCAAATTACATTTTGTTATAAATACCCAAGGGATCAATCATTGTGAATTTCTTAAAAATCTTGAAAATTCGATTTTTCATCTTGTATATTCTTGAATAAAATTGTAGTTTTTTAAATCCTTAGTTTTTAAATCTTATTCAATGATTACTCATTCTTGTTGTACTTGTCAGTTTTATTCGAACCAAATTTTCTTAGAGTCAATAAATGCACGCGAGTGGTCAAATTTTTTGCACAGCTTGTATTTATCCTTTTTCAAAAATTAATATGTCATTTTTGTCGTATCCCCTCGCCCTCCCGACCCACATTACACAAAAAGTGATTTTAGCACATATTTTATTTGACTTTAATAAACTGGCATTTTGACTTGTATATTTCTAGATAAAGTCATGACTTTTGTTTTCTTTCAATGTGGTGTCTCATAACCTCATAAAGGCTCAATTTTCTTTATTAATCAAATAAATTTGAAGTCAATAATCTTTTGTACAATTCATGTTCCATCTTTCTCAAAGAAATTCTACAACATTTTCAAATCTTGCATTTTTGCATATTTTAATCAGCTTTAATAATTGGCATCATGCATAAACCCTAGAGGGAATGCCATTTCAGGAATCCCATGATAGGAAAGCCGTCCTTTTGTCTTGGGTACATAACCCTGAAAGACTTGCAAGTTTATATTTTCAATAAATCCTGGCGGGTGAGACCCTAGGTAAGGTAATACGAGTAGAATGGAGGCATCTCTTCTCGGCGGATTTGGCCCATCTATGATTAAAAAGGGGGGTCTCACCCTAATGGAGTGCATTTCATGTTAGGCCTACCCTTGGCATAATAAGGGCTCTCCCTAGGACATGCATCCGTTTTTGTTTTTATTTATACTAATTTTGATTTTTTTTCATTTTTACAGGTCCTCTAACAGAGGCGGTAAAATAAGAAAAATATCTTATACATATTTGGCTTTAAGTTCGAGTATTTTTAAATTACGGTCCAATTCCAAATAAATCGTCACATGTTCGAGACCCGTAAGGACATCAAAAACATGAGTGTTCTTTTAAATTATTCAAAAGGGTCATGGATGACCAATTTTTTAGAATTGATAGTGCCTAGAAACTAGATAGGTGAGTTTGGTTAGGACAAGCAATGTGATAAATGAAATTGTATTTCATAACTGGACAATTGTAACAAGAATAGAAATAATTTGGATGCTAATAACTACACTCCTTCTGTAAATTTAAGATTGCCTTGTGTTCAAAATTTTTCTCAGATGAAGTGTAAATAAGTTGCTTTCTTAAATTTGTTTGTGGCATTTGATTTTCCCTTCATACTTTTTGTATTTAGTTTTTCAAAATGATTTTGCTTCAAATGTTTTTGTTATATTGAGCAATAATTCTTTGATGAGGCCTCAAAATAAATCACATTTTTCTCAAAACCTAATGCTAGGTTTGTGTAATTGCAAGGTTTTCTCTTTTGATAAGTTAATGAGTTCAAATTGAATGAAAAGAAAAATATTTTTCTTGTATCTTTTGATGGTCAAAATAAATGTCCATGGTCTTTGGATGTCATCTTTTTTGAAGCTGATAATTGCCACTTCGATATCTCTCCGAATTCCAAAATAACACAAGCTATTAATGAGGAGTTAGAGTGATACCGAAAAGGAATCTGGACTCCATGTTAAGGATTCTAAATGGTACAAAAAGAAAATTCAAGCTTAACTTGGAAGAAGTAGAAACTATGGACAGTGACACCAAGACATCGGTCAGAGAGTTAAGTCAAAATGCACTGTTGCTCCAAAAATCTACAAAATGTCAAGCCAAGTTCGGATGTATGTTTGGACGATTCAAGCACAACAAAAGGAATAAACATGCAGGGGATGCCACTTCAACCAATTCACAAGGGGAGTTTTATTGTTTCATGTCCACGATTTCTTATTCACCTTTGGAATGTGTTGTATCAGTTATTGTGAGGTTAAGATAGGGGATGTCACATGCTTGTGAGTTATAACTTGCAATTCTGATTTTTGTCTAATTCCCCTACTGGTTGAAATTACTTTATGTACTTTGACAAATGCTTTTTTCAAGTACTAAGAGATAATTATTATGTGGTTTGGAGTTTTGTTCTTATAGAAAGTATATCTTGTAAAGTGGTTGAAATTATGTCCAAAATTTTGTAGTTTGATGAAAATTTCTCTTCTTTACTCAATTTCACACATTAAATATTGATTATGGTCAATTAGTGCACTCATGTAATCCGTGATGTAACATCTGTTATGAGGGATTAAAAAAAGAAGAAAAAAAAGGGAAATAAAATAAAAAAAAAAGAAGAAAAAGTATTACATAACTTTTTTCTACTCCAATGATTCTCGTGCTTAGTAACCGGGAGTTTTCATCTAAAAATGTCAACTTTCGCGTCAAAAGGTACTTGAATTATGAGTAATGCATCCTAAATTTGAGTAAGTAAATTGTTGAGTAACCAGGGGTCTTCATTTAATCGATGTCGATTCTTGCGTAAAAAGGCAATTGTACTTCTCAGATACAGTTTTTGCTACTTACTTAGAGATTGAGGTGTTGAGTAACCGGGAACCTTCATAACCAATGTCGGCTTTCGCGTCAAAAGACATTCTCGTGTCTTGAGTGATTAGTTTGATATTACAAATATCCCTGAAGAAAAAAAAATGATATTGATCATAGACATGTGATGTTCTCCGATTGATCATATGATTCATCAACTTGTGAAATTCAGTAAGGCGAAGAAATTAAGCTGAACTTGCTTAATTGTGATATAATTCCTTCTCCTTT
This sequence comes from Mitragyna speciosa, assembly GCA_024721245.1. NCBI lineage: Eukaryota > Viridiplantae > Streptophyta > Magnoliopsida > Gentianales > Rubiaceae > Mitragyna > Mitragyna speciosa. The sequence goes on from JAMWEH010000695.1 coordinate 68,419, forward strand.
GCTTGATATTATGAGTATTAAAGGCAAGACAATAAATTGCATAATGGTCATTTACTTGGTCTTGAGGAAATATGTTTTACAATGCACATGGATGATTTCAATGCTTGAATCATTAGTTGAGCTCGCATTTTTTGAATGAATAAGAACAAATAACGATTCAAGTGTGTGGGGAATTGACAAGTGTCAAAATAATGCATTCTAGCACATTGGCAGATGATGTTAATATATCTATCCCAAATCAACAAGGGAAGATTGCCTTACTGATGCCAAATATTCTTTGAGCACTGGTCTGTTTTAATGAAAAAAGGAGAGATCATCTCAATTTTGGACACTGTCATTCGTTCCATTTCTTCTCCTGAAGTCAGTAATCCAGAAGAATCCTATGGTTAGGAGAACGTGACAAGTTGAAGGCTCAAGGATGAGAAAATCAGTATGCCGACATGGAAGTCATTGGGAAGTTGATGAGAACAGTTGATTGAGGTTTTTCATCTGCATTGATCAGTTGTGGCAATATCAGAATTCAAATGGGAATGACATCCAAAGATCAAAAAGCATATTTTAAACCATTATTCCAAAATTGACTTTTTTGAAAAATGTGTCATTTAATTGTATTTCATTTAGTCTTTGTGTGTTGTTTACTGTATATATAATTTCTTTTACATTATTGCATGTGAAGTATTTTTCTGACCAAATCATATTTTTAAAGTTTTCACATTTGCTGTGTTCAAATTTGAATAAAAGCAAAGGCAATCCTAAGTTTATCAGAAGTCAGAGGCATGCATGAATTGAAAGACTATTTTGAGAGATTTGGATTTGAGCCGTGAATCAGAATTCACTGAATCGGGAAACTTGCGAAGAGTAAAGCGAGAGATTGGTCAGAGACTCAGAATGGCAATGCTCATATTTATATGCGCTACCACAGTCAAGAGACCGCCAGATGGTGGCATCACTTTTGCAATTGTAGTTGCTTCCTCTTTTCGCAGATGCAACCATATCGTCATCAATTGAGGCCTTCATCAACAATGAAAATTGGGGCAATTTTTTAAGATAATGATGATTTGATCTAGAGTGCAATGCATTTCAAAAATCAATTACAAAAATTGACACTGGGGCAAATTTTTTGAGAAAAATTTGATTGCAAAAAATGGCTTGGATACTTTATGTTTGAAGCAACACTTGTAAAAGACTGATTCACACTGGGGCAAACTTTTTAGAATGATTGATTTGAAATGAATTTTGACTTCAAATGGATTTGATGTCGTACACTGGGGCAAAATTTTTTGAAAATTTTGTTTTTTGAGATAATTGACAATTGTTCTAAGTTTTCATGTGTCTCAAATTTCTTTATGCATTTTTTTCGGCAGTCTAGATCTCATGTTGATCATTCTAGTCTGGTGCATTTTGTTCATTAGTTTAGAATCATGAATTCATGCATTTTGTCTAGCAGCCTGTGCTATATCATCATGTCTTAAGTCCCAACTTGCCCGTTAGGCCCCAACTCGTCCATTGGGTTTATTTTTCTGCTTATGTTCCAACTCGTCCGTTGGGCCCAAACTCGTCCGTTGGGTTTGCTTTTCTGCCTAAGCCCCAACTCGTCCGTTGGGTCCCAACTCGTCCGTTGGGTTTACTTTTTTGCCTAAGTCCCAGCTCGTCCGTTGGGCCCCAACTCGTCTGTTGGGTTTTAATTTCTGTTTATTTTAATTTGATCGCTTAAATTTTGCACTTTTATTTCATATATATCATGCATTCGTTCAGTAGCCCGAACCCCCATTAACATGTTTTACTTTTCTAAATTTGCATTCATTTAGTAATTGTCTTGCATTTGTCTAACATACTGCATGATGTTTTAATGTGTTTAGTAGTTTGCATACTGTGTTTGCACGTTTTCAATTTTCATTTTCAATTTACGGTAGGCTCAATCGTCAGCATTGGGTAGTGTCTTTATTTTCAATTCTCGATAGGCTCAACCCTTGTATTGGGTATCGATTTTCATCTTCAGTTTACAGTAGGCTCAATCTTCAGCATTGGGTACTGATTTTTCAATTTTCAATAGTTACATTTGTAGCATTAAATACCATGTCATTCTAATTGCATACTTATGCATCTTAGTTTACTATTTTTATTCTTCTCATGTCATCATGCATTAGTCGTCATGTTAGTTTATTTACTTTCATATTTCTTCAAAAAAAAAAAAAAAGGTGGAAAAAAAAAAGAAAAAAAAAGGAAAAATTTTTGAGTTAGATTGCATCCTATGCTCAACACTTATTTCTCCCTTGTTTGAAATCTTTATTGCATTTATTATGTCCAGCGGCCTGGACTTGCTTTTTGTTATTTACATTTCCAAGTTTGACAACCCAGACTTTGCATTCATGATCCCTAACAACCCAGGGTCATGTATTTGTCATTTACTTTTCCAAGTCTGACAACCCAGACTTTGCATTCCATGATTCCTGACAGCCCAGGATCATGCATTTGTCATTTACTTTTCCAACTCTGACAGCCCAAACTTTGCATTCCATGATTCCTAACAGCCTAGGATCATGCATTTGTCATTTGCTTTTCCAAGTCTGACAGCCCAGACTTTGCATTCATGATCCCTGACAACCCAGGGTCATGTATTTGTCATTTACTTTTCCAAGTTTGACAGCCCAGACTTTGCATTCCATGATTCCTGACAACCTAGGATCATGCATTTGTCATTTACTTTTCCAAATTTGACAGTCTAGACTTTGCATTTCATGAATCCTGACAGCCCAGGATCATGCATTTGTTATTTACATTTTCAAGTTTGACAGCTTAGACTTTGCATTCCATGATTCCTGACAGCCCAGGATCATGCATTTGTCATTTACTTTTCCAACTCTGACAGCCCAAACTTTGCATTCCATGATTCCTAACATCCTAGGATCATGCATTTGTCATTTACTTTTCTAAGTCTTACAGCCCAGACTTTGCATTCATGATCCCTAACAACCCAAGGTCATGTATTTGTCATTTACTTTTCCAAGTCTAATAGCCCAAACTTTGCATTCTATGATTCCTGACAGCCAAGGATCATGCATTTGTCATTTACTTTTTCAAGTCTAACAGTCCAGACTTTGCATTCCATGATTCCTGACAGCCCAGGATCATGCATTTGTTATTTACATTTTCAAGCCTGACAACTCAGACTTTGCATTCCATGATTCTTGATAGCCCAAGATCATGCTTTTGTCATTTACTTTTCCAAGTCTGACAGCCCAGACTTTGCATTCCATGATTCCTGACATCTCAAGATCATGCATTTGTCATTTACTTTTCCAAGTCTGACAGCCCAAACTTTGCATTCTATGATTCCTGACAGCCCAGGATCTTGCATTTGTCATTTACTTTCTCAAGTCTGACAGCCCAAACTTTGCATTCCACCTTGGCAGCCTAAGGTCATGCATCCGTCCAGCAGCCTGGTCGGCATCTTTTTATTTACGTTTCCAAGTCTGGCAGCCCAGACTTTGCATTGCATTTTATGATTCCGGCAGCCTAGGATCATTTATTTACTTTCTCAAGTTTGGCAGCCCAAACTTTGCATTCATCAACCTTGGCAGCCCAAGGTCATGCATCCGTCCAGCAGCCTAGTCGGCATTTGCTATTTACATTTCCAAGTCTGACAACCCAGACTTTGCATTCATTAACCATGGCAGCCCAAGGTCATGCATCCGTCCAGCAGCCTGGTCAGCATCTTTTTATTTATGTTTCCAAGTCTGGCAACCCAGACTTTGCATTGCATTTTATGATTCCTGGCAGCCCAGGATCATTTATTTACTTTTTCAAGTTGGCAACCCAACTTTGCATTCATCAACCTTGGCAGCCCAAGGTCATGCATCCGTCCAGCAGCCTGGTCGGCATCTTTTTATTTACGTTTCCAAGTCTGGTAGCCCAAACTTTGCATTCATCAACCTTGGCAGTCCAAGGTCGTGCATCCGTTCAGCAGCCTGAACGGCATATGTTTATTTACATTTTTAAGCCTGGCAGCCCAAACATTGCATTTATCGTGTCGGTATTTGTTTTGTTTAGCAACCTAAACTCTTTTATTTTATTTTTTGTCTGTTAGTTTAAGCACTTTGCTTTGTCTTGCAATCTCGTACCAATCTATGTTATCTTTGCTTAGCAATTCGAATGTTGCATTTCTTTCTTTTGATCACAAGTTTGAACTTTTGTTTTACCATTTGCAATTGTGTTTCACATCCACCGTTCACTTGCATCTGAACTATGTTCGACCTGATTCCCTTCACCGGGATATGTAGGCAGCTCTTCGAGAGCTCGGTTACATGTTTTTTATGATTCATCTGTGCATTGGTTTACGTCTTAGCATATTCTCATACTATGCATGTTTAGATATTTTAGTTTTCATTCTTATCTGTTTCTGCATTTTAAGTGAGTCAAAATTTGGTGTTGTCTACGTCTTTGTCTGAAATCTCTACGAGATTCCTGACAAAGAGGGGCAAACTGAAGACACCAAATTTTGACACACCATTTATTTTCAAACATTGGAAGGGCATGTTTGCACTTTTTCGGACAAATTTTAATTTTTCAACAATCTGGGGGCAAAATAGTAATTTTATCTGTAAATATTTTTCTATCAGGTTTTGGGGGTTTTAAATTCATATTTTTACTTTTATGTAAATTTATTAATTTCTTATGATTTTTCTGGATTTAATTGGTATTCTTTATGTTTTATCAGCATAAGGGCAAAATGGTAATTTGGCCTTGCGAATACCATTTTAGCTCATTTTAAGTTCCAAATTCATTTTCCTAATTCTTTAAGTAGGTTTCTAAATTTTCTTGATTTTTTCAGAGACGATTACTATTTTTTCTGTGAATTTTCATTGCCCGAGGGTAAAATTGTCATTTTACAGTTTAAATTCATTTTTCACCAATTTTGAGTCAAAAATGCATTTTCTAGTGTTTTAAACTTATTTTTAATTTTTGGTAATTTTTTGAGATCAATAGCTATTTTTCTGTGAATTTTCATTGCCCGAGGGCAAAATCGTCATTTTACAGCTTAAATTCATTTTTGTCAAATTTTGAGTCAAAAAGGCATTTTCTAATGTTTTAAGCTTATTTTTAATTTTTTGATAATTTTTTTAAGGCTAATATCTATTTTTTGTGTATTTTCATTGTCTAGGGGCAAAATCGTCAGTTTACACCCTGAGCGCGTTTTTATCAGTTTTGAGCTCTAGTCTTTATTTTGAAATCTACTGTAATTTTTTTTAAAATTTAGAGATTGTTGTCAGATTCTTTGTATTAATTTTCAAATTTTGGGATTAAAAATATTTTTTTAATAAAATTAGCATTTTTAATACCGGTGGCGTTTTCATTATTTTACAGCATTCTTTGCCAACAAGACAAATGGCCTATAAATACCCTTTCTTAATCAACAAAAAGAAGGAGAAAATTTTGGAAACCCTACAAAACACTTTGCTTTTTTGTGATTTTTAGATTAAAAACACACATATATACACCAAAAAACACACACTCCATTTTCTTTTGATTTCCGGTTACTGTTCATCAAGTCTGGTATTGTTCATCTTCATCAACGATTTCTCTTTCCATTGTTCGTCATCTTCATCAGATTAATTTCAACCTTCAAAAGGTGAGTTCTTCATTTTTCTTTTTCTTTATGTTTTGATTCATTTATTTTTTTTTATTTTTCTATATGAATCTGATTATGTATTCATTTATTTGAGATTTTGGGTTAAATTTGTTTTGTTTATAGCCTTCCTATTTTTGGGTTTTGTTCTTGTTGAATTTATCGGGTTCTTTTTCTGGGTTCATCTCTCAGTTCTTTTGTTCTTCTCTCTCACCGTCTCTTTCTCTCTCTCCACCGCCTCTCCACCCTTCTCCACCAGCTGAACCACCATTGCCACCAACAACCTCAGCCATCCTCTCACCACCGTCCCCTTGCCAAAACCCACCATCATCTGCGCAAACAACCCCCAATTGACATTCATCATCACAAATTGCCCAAATCCTACCAATCGGACCCTCTCTAGGCCTAACAGAATAACCAGAACCTTCTCCATAAAGCCCTTCACCTACACGATAAAAACAAAACAAACCAAAGCCAAGAACCTGCAAACAAACAACATCCAATTCCTAGTCATTCACACACACCATTAGCCCATGCTCATATCACAGTCACCCAAAACAATGTCCATAAATCGACCCTCCACCAAGAAACCGACCCACTTCTGCTATCAATCCAACCTGCAAGCACGCAATAATCGTCAAACACCATCAACAACAAGTCCCACTCTCTCGGCCAAGCTTCACACCGCCACCACCGATTCACATTCACAAGCACACAGACACTCAACCCTCACGCTCAGACAACATACACAAACTGTGACAGCCCCACCTTACCCAGAGGCGCACCAAAGGGCTTAGCGGACTGCCTGCCTGGCTCTCGCCAGGACTCAAATCACGCACTCACTCGGAATCATCCAAGCGTACTTAACCAAAATAAAATACATTCATAATGAAACTACATTCATTTAATTTATTCGAAAGTACAAGTATCACATGAAGTTTACATTCCAAAATATACATAGCATTTACAATAAAAGCCTACACAATTAGGCTATCAAAATACATGAACAAAACATTTACTATATCCAAAATCAGCTTTTCCAGCTTTAGTATTTTGGAAAACCTGGTTAAAGAAAACAAATGAACGGGATGAGCTATAATAGCCTAGTGAGTGCCCAAGTCATGCAAACCATACCAGGAATTCATTATTTTATGGAATAAAGTAATTGACAAGATTAAATAAGCAAGGTATGAACAATTTAATTAACAAGTAGTCAATGGCGGATACAGGGCTCAACTACGGGAGCAAGCTCAACCGCAGGAGAAGCAAGTACTGATCATGTAACCATGATGTTAGGACCGAGATAATAGCTCAGGTCTTTATCAAAGGACATGCCAGTATTATCACGCAAGCCCTAACCACCGTTCACCTTATAACCTCCGTACAGGCTACCACATCCAGGGAGTAATCTCGACCTTGGAGGGCCAACACGCGAGAAAGTTCAATCCGAAGTTGGCCTCTTTGAGGATTCACAACTCAAAAGGGAAAGAACAACACGCCCTAAAACACCCAGCACCTTATATCCTCCCAAGCCTGTCTGGGTTGACTATCCGTGAAGTAACGGTGAAGTTAGTCACGGAAGTCTCATGCACAAGTAACACATTGGATAATGGAAAGCGTGTAACACATTGCGGAATAGATGCGATAAAGTACACATCCTTCCTCAAGTAGCACATGTCATCAAATAACAATTACAAGTATAACCTAATTTTTCATAATATAACATTCTCAAGTATGACAAAATATTTCATGCATCATGCACACATAAAGACACTCACCTTAAGTGCTTAAGAAAATATTTCGTAATACGGTCGGGTTTCACTTCCGGAGCCTGAAATTTAAAAGAAAATAGTCGTATAAAAACCGGATAAAAATCTAAGTAATTCGATAAGAAAATTCGAGAAATACCTCAAGTATCTCTAGGGTTTAATTTCTAGGGTTTTGGAGTTTAGGGTTTTACCCTAGGGTTTAGGGTTTTCAAAATTAGGGTTTTCTAAATTTTTTGGGTTTTGCTCGGAAAGGTTCAATTCACTAATAGCTCATCTTACGGAAATTTCTGCACGTTCTAATCACTAAATCACAGCTTATAAAGCTTTTAATCATAGCCTAATCACTTTATTTCTTAGGTTTTACCGAAATTTCGGCAGCATTTCCCCTTAAAATCGGACTACCCAAAATTTTTACCTGCAAGAAATCAACCAACCAATCCAATTTCCAACAAGTTCTATAGCTTCCATACTTTAAATCAAACTTAATTTCACTCAAAATTCCACTCAAATCCAAGATTTCAAGCCCAAGTTTCTTCAACCATTCATCACATAATACATGAAATTTCAAGGTTTAAATGCTAATTACTAGTCTATCTAACCAAGAAAACACTTTAACTAGCAAGTAAAATTTCATTCCAAGCTTAAATCTTCAAGTACTAGTAACAAGTACCTAGTATAAAACTTGAACAAAAGTTAAATAAAACTTGAAATCAATAGCAAAAGTTCATAGTAGGTACCTCACACAAGCTTAGATCTTTGCTTAGGAAGAAGTTGAGCTCACTTTCTATGGTGGAGATGACCAAAATTTGGAGAGAAAGTTTCAAGAAAATGAAAACAAGAGAGAGTAGAAAGAGAGCATAAGGGGGTTCGGCCAAGGGGTGAGAAAAATGGAAGAGAATTAGGTCAAGAAAGTATAAAAGAAATAAAAGAATAATGGAAGAAAGTGCAACCAATCAAAGCTAGACAAAAGTCATCCTAGAGTTTAGATATTTTGACATAATAGTTGCTAGTTGGTTAAATATGATTAGTGTAAATGTTAAACACTTATCACTTAACATTTATCAAACTTTGTGACATAAAATTTTAAAGCAAAAGAGAGGTAAAGAGGGAGTAGGGAGGCCGGCCAAAAGAGAGAGAAAAGAGGAGAGAGATAGGCCAAGAAAGTGGAAAAGAAATAAAGAAAGTAATGGAAATAAAATTGACCAATCAAAGCATAACAAGAGTCAAGTTAGGGTTTAGGCTTTTAAGGTATTAGTTGTTAACTTGGATAAATTTAATTGGTGGAACTTTTACTCTCTTTATCACCTAGTAATTAGTAACATTATGGTACAAATATTGAAGCAAAAAGAGAGAAAAACAAGAGAAGAGAGAGCCGGCCATGTGGGAAGAAAAAGAAAAGAAAATTCGGCCAAGAAGAAAAGAAAAAGAAAGAAGAAATTTCGGCCAAGAGAAGAAGAAAAGAGAGAAGAAAATTCAGCCAAGAAAAAGAAAATAAAGCAAGAGAATAAGTGAAATTTTTGAGTAAAATTGAGCTAAAATTCAATTGGTCAAAAGACTAGAAAATAGTAGAATAAATTAGTCAAAATTAAACACTATTATAAGCTAATGGTCCAATGAAATTAATCCAAATATGGTACTTAGGTGTCCCACTTAATCATGAAAGAATCTCATTTACTTAACCTAATTTACTTAAGTAATCTTCCAACTAATAAATCAAAGATTAACACTAAACCCTAAATAAGAGAAATCTCTTTATAAAATGCATTTCGGTTTTCCTTTTCTTTTCTCTTCTTCTTTCTCTCTTTTTTTTTCTACTAATGGACATAACATGAATTAAATGGGTTTTGATGTGAATTTCTAGGGCGTTACACAAACACAATTTCGCTCAAGCACAATTCAGACTCTCACACAAACACTCACAAATCTCCATAGCACAACACGCACACACACAAATTCATGACCAATAATACATCGTAAATAAATTCATAGGATAATCTCACAGGCACACACACAATCAACAACACAGCCACGACCACCAACACGCAATTCTCATCAAAACCTGCACAAAGAACAATCAATATAGCCAAAGCAAAAACTAGATTCCAAGAGCCCCCACACATGAGCCACCAATTTCAGCCATGAACTGCCCTCCCTCTCCCTTTGATCTGACTTCACTCCCCTCCACCGCAGAACATAAACCAAAGCTCTTAGCCCAACAATCAGACAATCACACGCCCCTGCCACTCATTCATCATTAATTCCTCTTCTCTGCCCAACGAAAGGGAGGAACCTTAGGCTTTGTCCATTTTTCTTAGTAAGGGAATTACAATTTGTGGTAGATTTCAGTAGATTAGAGGCTTTAGAATGATTCGAATGAGCGAAATCTGAAGAAGTGAGAGAGTCGAAAGAGAGAGCAAAGAAGACCGAGAGAAATCCGGGAGAATTATAGGGAAACAAAAGAGAGAAAAGGGGGGATAGCGAGAAAGGAAAGAAAGAGGGAAGAACAAGAGAGGCGAGAGGAAATTCGGAAGAGAAGAAGAAGAAGGGAAAAGAGAAGAAAGCCAATAGAGAGAGTTGGCAAAACAGAGAGGGAGGAGAAAACTGGAGAGGACAGAGAGAGAAAAGTGAAGAGAGTGACGCAAGAGAGAGGCTTGGATTTTTAGCTAGAAATAGAGAAAGGACAAAGAGTGAAAAGAGAAGAGAAGAGAGTTAAAAAACAGAGATAGGGAATTGGTTAAAGTAAAAACACAAAAAGAAGACATCAGAGAGTGAGGAGAGAAACAGAATAGAGAGATCAGAGGGAAGAAGACAAGAGCAGGAGAGGAAGATGAGAGAAGTTTGGGAATTGGGTATTTTTTTTTAAGATGTTAATTAGTTAAAGTTTTAAGTATTTTCGTTAGTCTTTTATTTAGTCAATTACTGTTAATTTTTTCTAGTTTGGTTTTCTTTTAGTTTTAATTTGGTAATAAATTCAGTAAATTAAGTTAATTCAATTAATCAGTTTAGTTTTTATTCAGCTTGATATTAACAATTTGTTTGGATACTTTATTATGAAAATAAATATTTATGTTTTAAAACCCGTAGAGCTTAATTGTTTTCACAATGCCCCCTTGAATTCTTTTGTTTATGCAATTAAGTTCTTATTAATTATAGATTGCCCTCCTCTATGTTTAGTTTCTTTCAATCAGCCCCTATCAATTGCAATAAAGTCTTAATGGTTGCTTGAGTTTACATTTTTATGCCTCTTATTTGTTGGAATTATGTTTTGCTCCCCCATTTACTTAGTTTTAATTTATAATTGTGCCCCCATGCTTAATTAAATTTATTATTTGGGCCCTAGATTGGTTTTTATTTGTTTTCTAAGCCCTTAGTTTGATAGAATTTATATTTTTGCCCCAATATGTCAATATTTACATGTTTTAGGTTTTATTTATTTATATCAAGGTTCCTTGATTTGTTTGTTAGTTTTGATTAGTATTGGTACCGGGTCTTCAAAGAGGTATATCTATTCCTCACTAATTACTTCTTTATGTGCTTCGATATGCTCCAGTGTGATTTTATGCGTTATTTTTATTATTATTTGTTTATTGCTTATTTTACATACTTTCTCGCGCATTTACGTATTCAATTTATTTTTGAATTTTATTATAACTTCAGAAAAATATAACATTTTGTATTTGGCTAGTCAATGTAATAGTTAGATTATTTTACATATTTTAGCAAAAATTGTGTAATTAGATAGAAAATGCAATAGATAGGGCATTTTTAATTTCCCCCCCTTAAATTGTAAACCAAGCCCCCCGGTGTAATAGTTAGGGTTTATTTTCTTTTGCGTGCTTATGTGTTTATTTCTTTTACTGCTTTCCTTAGGATTTTTGCATCTAGATATTATGTTTGTGTGTTATGTGCTCCTATGTGATCTTATATGTTTTTATATGTTTTAGTTGCTTTTAATACATGTTTTAATATTTAATTCATGATTTATGGTATTCTGTTACCACATTAGTCCAATGCTATTTGTGCCTTCATTTTTCTCCCGCTAGTCCAACGCTAGTGGATTTTTTAGGACGGGCTAGTCCAACGCTAGACCCCTTAGGACATTTTAGTGTTAGGAGCATTCATGTCCGTTTCACATTTCACACACTTCTAGTCTTTCTTTCCATTTGGCATGATTTTTATTATTATTATTATTATTATTATTTTGACACATTTTTAAAATGCATGACATCTAGGTTGCATTTCACTTAGACTTTAGGACATTTGTGTGATCCAACTAGAAATAGTCGTCTACTCACGTGGGATGCAATGGCGTACAGGCCGTTCCCCCCTCCGTGAGTAGAAACATTCAGTCACGAGTTATTAGTCCCCTGTACCCGTCCTATTGCATACCCACCTTCTTTCTTTACTTATTATTGTAGACACCAAATTTTGACACACCATTTATTTTCAAACATGGGAAGGGGATGTTTTCACTTTTTGGGACATTTTAATTTTTCAATAATTTGGAGGGCAAAATGGTAATTTTGCCCCGCGAATACCATTTTAGCTCATTTTTAGTTCCAAATTTATTTTTCTAATTCTTTAAGCATGTTTCTTAATTTTCTTGATTTTTTCAGAGATGATAACTATTTTTTTGTGAATTTTCATTGCCTATGGGCAAAATCATCATTTTACAAATTAAATTCATTTTTTACAAATTTTGAGTAAAAAATGCATTTTCTAGTGTAAAAAGCTTATTTGTAATTTTTGATAATTTTTTTAGGACAATAACTATTTTTCTGTGAATTTTCATTGCCCAAGGGCAAAATCGTCATTTTACAGCTTAAATTCATTTTTTGTCAAATTTTGAGTCAAAAATGCAATTTCTAGTGTTTTATGCTTATTTTTAATTTTTGGTAATTTTTCGAGGCTAATATCTATTTTTTCGTTGTCTAGGGGCAAAATCGTCATTTTACACCCTGAGCGCGTTCCTATCAGTTTTGAGCTCTAGTTTTTATTTTTGAAATCTACTGTGAATTCTTTTTAATTTTAGGGTTAAAAAATATTTTTTTAATAAAATTAGCATTTTTTAATATCAGTGGCATTTTCATTATTTTACAACATTTTGGCCAATAAGACAAGTGGGCTATAAATACCCTCTTTAATCAGCAGAAAAATGGAAGAAAAAATGAAAAATCCTAAAACACTTTTGCTTTTGTGATTTTTAGATTAAAACACACACTTTTACACCTACAAAACACACATATAACCGTTCCTTTTCACGAGGCTACTGTTCATCATCTTCAACCTCAAGATCACACCACTGTTCATTAGGTTCTTTTCAAACATTAAAAAAGGTTAGTTCTTATCTTTAATTGATCTTCTTTTCTTCTATTTTCTAAGTCAAATCTAATTAATTGTGTTTGTTTATTGAAAATTTTAATAAGATTATCAACTGGCTCTTGTTTTTGTTTTTCTACGTTTTCATTTCTATTGTTGTGACCGCCCCACCTTACCCAGAGGTGCACCAAAGGGCTTAGCGGACTGCCTGCCTAGCTCTCGCCAGGACTCAAACACGCACTCGCGTAATACGTACAAACATACTTAATAGAAAATAAAACACATTTATATAATTTACTTGAAAATACAAATATCAATAATATATTTTACACACTAAAATTCACATAGTATTTACAAGAATAGCCTAAACAAGTGGCTATCAAAATACATGAAACAGAACAGGTACAACGTCCAAAATCAGCTTTTCCAGCTTTAGTATTTTTTTGGAAACCTGGTTAAAGAAAACAAATAAACGGGATGAGCTATAATAGCCCAGTGAGTGCTCAAGTCATGCAACCATACCAGTAAAATATGATTTTATTCAAAAAAATATTTGACAAGTTAAATAAACAATATATGAACAATTTAATTAACAAGTAGTCAATGGCAGATACAGGGCTCAACTACGGGAGCAAGCTCAACCGCAGAAGTAGCAAGCACTAAACATGTACCCAAGACGTTGGGACCGAGATGATAGCTCAGGTCCTCGCCAAGGATCATGCCAATATAAACAACAAGTACCCTAACCACCATTCACCTTGTAACCTCCGTATAGGCTACCACAACCAGGGAGTAATCTCAACTTTGGAAGGGCCAACAAGCAAGAAAGTTCAATCCAGAGTTGGCCTCTTTGAGGAATTCAACTCAATTGGGAAAGAACAACATGCCCTAAAACACCCAACACCTTATGACCTCCCAATTACGGACCGGGTTGACTAACCGTGAAGTAACGGTGAAGTTAGTCACGGAAGTCTCAAACACAAATAACACATTTAATAGTGAAAGCATGTAACACATTGCGGAATAGATGTGATAAAGTACACATCTTTCCTCAAGTAACACATTTCATTAAATAATAATGTCAAGTATAACATGGCATTTCATGCATCATGCACACATAAAACACTCACCTGAAGTGCCTAAGAAAAGATTTCGTAATATGGTCGAGTCTCACTTCCGGATCTTGAAATTCAAGAGAAAATAGTCGTATAAAAAACCCGACTAAAATCTAAGCAATTTCATAAGAAAATTCGAGAAATACCCCAAGTCTTTCTAGGGTTTAATTTCTAGGGTTTTGGAGTTTAGGGTTTTATCCTAAGGTTTAGGGTTTTCAAAATTAGGGTTTTCTAACTTTTTAGGGTTTTGCTCGGAAAGGTTCAATTCACTAATAGCTAATCTACGGAAATTTTTGCACACTCAAATCACTAAATTACAGCTTATATAACTTTAAATCATAACTTATTCACTTTTCTTTCTTAGGTTTTACCGAAATTTCGGTAGCATTTCCTCAATAATCGGACTAACCTAAAATTTTTAACCTGCAAGGAAAACAACCAAACAACCCAATCTCAAGTAGTTCTACCATTTCCATATCAAAATCAATTCAATTTCACCCAAATTTGTCATAAAAACACATGAACCTCTCCAAGGTCCTTCAACCAAATCATACTTAAATCATGTCATTTCAAGATTCAATCACTATCTACAAGTCATATAAGCCCATAAACCTCATATTCATGGAATAAAACTTCATTTTCATGGCTCAAATCAATCATGCTTAACAATAAATGTAAGGTAATAGCATAGGTAACGCAGCGAAAAAATAAAATTTTATTACCTTTACCATGGATCTCTTTGACATATCTATATGATTAACAAGGGGGTTTGCATGAAAATTACCTTAAGCACAGAAGATTTCTATGCTTCTAGGCAAAGATCCTTCGAAGAAGATGTTAGATCTAACACGAAAAGCCCTCCAAGCGTAGAGCCTCTAACGATATCCACACGAACAACTTCTTTGGGAACCTTGTAGGCTTGCTTGCTTTGACTTTTGAGTGCTAGCTCCCTTGAATTATTAAGAACACAAGAAGAAGAAAAACCTAACCCTTAGGAGAGAGAGAAGAGAGATGCCTAGAGAGAGAAAGAGGCGTGACTTTTTCTCTTCAATTTTTCTCTCACTAGTTTTCTTTTGTGCTGCAATAATAATGATTCAAGAGTCAAAGCATGAACCTATTTATAGAGGAAGTAATTCTAGTCTTTTAGGAAATAAAGCTAATTAGAAACCAAGAAGGTTTAGGCAACTTACTTTAAGCTAATCCTTCTCCTTTAGGAAATCTATTCCATAAGGAAACTAATTAGTTACTTTATTTCTTTTAGGAAACTAATTTCCTGCAAGACTTAGAATATTTATAAATAAGTCCTTTAAGTTAATTTATCTCATAAATTAACCCCATAAGTATCTCATACTTATCTTAATTACATTTTAACCCAAAGATTTTGTTCTTTATGTGTGTGACCCATTAGGTTCCATTCACGTTGGCAATAAGTATAAATTATAACTCATTAATTGAGCTAGATAAATTAAACACTTTTAATTTATCATTAATTCACTAATTAATCAATTCATACTTATAGATCATGAGTGGCGTCTAGCAATGCATCATGACCACCCAAGTGAATAGGAAAGTCATATGGTAGACCATACCCTTCAATGACAATGTTACCGTGTAATTAATATCCTTTCACCACACTATATCCCAATTAGTCTAAAAGTATAGTGCATACTTTTAAATGACTAATTTATATTTTCTTGTTCCAGAAATATAACTCTCCATGATGTATAACCTTGAAACTACTTCCAAGTTATACTATCACTTCTGCAGAAGATTTATGAGTTAATATTTCCAACAAGTGGCCATTAAGGGATATACTCTCCTATTAAGGAGTGGTGAATCCTATATTGATTACTCACTATCTTTCCATGCTTCAAACTATACCCAATCTCTAACCTATGAGCTACCCTTTTACGGGCATCGAGGAATAGAGTCAAAGTATAGCAATCCACACTCAAGATACTATGGTAATCTCAAGTCAAAGGATCACTTACACCATTGCCATTAAGAGTTCAACTATTGGCACTATAGTTGAAACTCTTGGCGGATCAATCCAATGAACTTGTTCTCAAACAAGCATCCACATACTAGCTTAAGTGTCACGCACACCATAGTCAATGAGATCAACTACTACTTACCATAAGTAGAGGCAAAGTATGTGCTAGTCTATCTGTATTAATGATGTCCAATCTCATTAATACTATGACTAGGGATATTTAAGAATATGACTTTATGTATTAGAGTCTCATAATTGTAACCCTTACAATCTCTAATACACAGTCAATATTCTAAGGACTTTATCAATCAAACAAGTAACATGGAAATACAAGTATAGATGATAAAGAAAAATACCACATGGATAAATATAACATAAATAAGTGTAAAACAAAACACCTTTAAACCATCTTGGTTTTAGGGCATACACTAACAAACTCCCACTTGCACTAAAACCAATCACTCATTTGTTTTAGGCCAAAAGCATTTACATGAGCATCATGCTTTTTCTGGGACAAGGACTTAGTGAGATGATCAGCTATATTGTCATCAGTGGGAACCTTTTCTATCTTTACATCATTCCTACCAACTATTTCTCTAATAAGATGGTAGCACCTAAGTACGTGCTTGGATCGTTGATGAGACCTAGGTTCCTTTGCTTGGGCTATGGCACCATTGTTGTCACAATACAAAGGTATAGGATCAACGATGGAAGGAACCACTCCTAGCTCGGTGACGAACTTCTTGATCCAAACAGCCTCTTTTGCAGCTTCGGAAGCAGCAATGTACTCGGCTTCAGTTGTAGAATCAGCGGTAGTTTCTTGCTTCGAACTCTTCCAGCTCACAGCACCACCATTTAACGTGAATATAAATCCAGACTGCGACTTACTATCATCCTTGTCTGACTGAAAACTAGCATCAGTGAAACCACACACTTCTAAAGTGTGTCCTCCATAAACCAAGAATAATTCTTTAGTTCTTCTCAAGTACTTAAGAATACTCTTGACAGCTACCCAGTGACCCTCACCAGGGTTAGCTTGGAATCTGCTCGTAACACTTAGAGCATAGGAGACGTCGGGTCTCGTACATAGCATAGCATACATAATGGATCCTATTGCCGAGGCATAAGGAACTTTTTGCATGCTATCAATCTCGACAGGTGTCTTAGGACACATGTCTCTCGAAAGAGTAATCCCATGTCTCATAGGTAAGTACCCTTTCTTCGATTGCTCCATGCTAAACCTCTTTAGCATCTTGTCTATGTATGTCGATTGACTGAGACCAAGCTACCTCTTGGATCTATCTCTATAGATCCTAATTCCCAGAATATAGGTTGCCTCTCCTAAATCTTTCATGGAAAAACTCTTGGACAGCCATACCTTTACGGTTTGTAGTAAAGGTATGTCGTTTCCCATCAACAATATGTCATCCACATAAAGTATTAAGAAAACGACAGCGCTCCTACTCACCTTCTTGTATACACAAGGCTCGTCTTCATTCTTAAGAAAACCAAACTCTTTGATTGTCTCATCAAAATGAATGTTCCAACTCCTTGAAGCTTGCTTGAGTCCATAAATAGACTTTTGTAGCTTGCATACCTTATGACTATCAATGGAGTCAAAACCCTCAGGTTGTGTCATGTACACATCCTCTTGCAAATTCCCATTAAGGAATGCAGTCTTGACATCCATTTGCCAAATCTCATAGTCATAATAAGCAGCTATGGCAAGCAAAATCCTTATAGATTTAAGCATAGCTACCGGGGAAAAAGTTTCTTCAAAGTCAATTCCTTGCCTTTGTTTATAACCTTTTGCCACTAACCTTGCTTTATAGGTAACAATATTACCATCCATGTCAGTCTTTCTTTTAAAGACCCACTTGCACCCTATGGGTTTTATTCCTTCAGGTGGCTCGAACCAAGGTCCATACCTTGTTCTCGTACATGGAATCCATTTCGGATTTCATGGCTTCGTGCCATTTCAAAGAGTCTACATTAGACATAGCTTCTTCGTAGCTAGTAGGGTCATCATCATCTATGACTCAACACATCATTGCTCTCACTAATGAGAAATCCATATCTCTCAGGAGCATAACGTGTTCTACTAGATCTTCGAAGTTCTTGTGTAACTTGAGCTTCCGACTGCGCCTCATCAACATGTGGCATAAGCTCTTGTTCCAACTGTTGACTACTTTGTGGTTCTTGAATTTCTTCAAGTTCTACTTTGCTCCCACTACTTCTTTCAAGAATAAACAATTTTTCTAGAAAAGTAGCATGTCTTGAAACAAACACCTTTTGCTCAAGGGGATTGTAGAAGTAGTATCCACGACTCTCTCTAGGATACCCCACAAACAAGCATTTGTCAGACTTAGCCTCTAGCTTGTCTGACATGTTTCGCTTCACATAAGCAGAACAACCCCAAATCTTTAAATGATTAAGATTTGGTTTCTTACCATACCAAATCTCATAAGGTGTGGTATCAACAGATTTTGATGGAACACGGTTGAGTATATAGGAGGCGGAATCTAAGGCATATCCCCAAAACGAACTAGGAAGTGATGCATGGCCCATCATTGAACGTACCATATCTAATAAAGTACGATTTCTCCTTTCAGACACACCATTTAGTTGTGGCGTGTATGGAGGAGTCCATTGAGGAATAATCCCATTTTCCTCTAGATATTAGTTGGAACTCTTGACTTAAGTATTCTCCACCTCGATCAGATCTAAGTGTTTTGATACTCTTGCCAAGTTGTTTCTCAACTTCAACTTTAAAGACTTTGAACTTTTCAAAGGCCTCGGATTTGTGCTTCATTAGAAACACATAACCATATCTAGAATGGTCATCCGTGAAAGTGATGAAGTAGGAGAAACCACCTCTAGCATGGATCGACATTGGGCCACAAACATCAGTATGTATAAGCCCAAGAAGATCACTAGCACGTTCACCCTTTCTAGAAAAAGGTGTCTTGGTCATCTTACCAAGTAAACAAGATTCGCATGTCCCAAATGATTCATAATCAAATGAGTCCAAGTATCCATTTTTATGTAACTTGGATATGCGTTTCTCATTTACATGACCAAGTCTACAATGCCAAAGGTATGTTTGGTTAACAATATCTAATTTTTGTTTCTTGGTGTTTATGTTGAGAATGGACTTTTGTTCATTTAGAATATATAAACCATTAATTAATGTACTAGTACCATAAGTAATACCATCACGTGAAAAAGAACAACTTTTATTCCTTTGAATGATGGTAAAACCATCCAAATCTAACAATGAGATAGAAATGATGTTCTTTGTAAGTACGGAACAAAATAACAGTTTCTCAATTCTAAAATAAGCCCAGTGGGCAAAGAGAGTACATAGGTTCCTACGGCTAATGCAGCAACTCTTGCTCCATTCCCTACGCGTAGCTCGACCTCTCCCTTTGCCAAGAATCTACTATCTTTAAGACCCTGCATATTATTACAAATATGAGATCCAGATCCGGTATCTAATACCCATGAGTCTTGGTTAGTAGATAAATTAATCTCAATCATAAACATACCAGAGGTTGAAGCTTCACCAAGCTTCTTTGACTTCAGAGAGTCAAGGTAGGCCTTGCAATTCCTCTTCCAATGCCCATCTTGTCCGCAATGGAAGCATGTGCCCTTGGGTTTGTCCTTCTTAACCCCACCCTTAGGCTTGGTTCTCTTCTTCTTGGACTTCTTAAGCCCAGAATTGGGCTTCTTTTTCTTGGAGCCCGAGACAAGCATAACGGTGCCCTTCTCCTTCTTAAGATTAGGCTCAGCAGTCTTGAGCATGTTCATCAATTCAGTCAACGTGCACTCAACTTTTCGCATGTTGAAGTGCAGGATGAATTGTGAATAGCTCTCAGGGAGGGACTGAAGAATTAAGTCAATACTTAACTCATTGTCAGAAACGTGTCCCAGATCAGCTAATTTTTCAATTAGCCCAATCATCTTCAGTACATGGGTAGTCACTGAAGATCCCTCTGCCATCTTGCATTGATAAAGCTCCCTTGAGGTCTCATACCTCTCAGTCCTAGCTTGTGCATCGAACATTTCTTTTAAGTGCACAATCATGGACGGAGCATCCATCTTAAGATGTTGCTTTTGCAATGCAGGGGACATAGCAGCTAACATGATACATGTTGCAGCATCATTGTCGGCTTTGTGCATCTCATATGCATCTATGTCCTCTTGTGATGCAGTAGCAGGTGGAGGAGGGGGCATGGGTTTATCGAGGACATACTCAATTTTTTCATGTTTGAGAACAATTCTCAAATTGATATTCCAGTCCTCAAAGTTGGTTTCATTGAGTTTGTTGTCAAGAATCGGTCGCAAATTCACGTTAGACATTCTACAAAAAGTAAAGACAGAAAATAAGTATTTGTTTTATGTTATATGCAGACCAAAAATGATGGATTCGTGAATTTATTTGGTTTGCTCCCACTATTTTACTTCAAATCAATAACCCTCAATATTGATTCGGAAATCCGTTGGAGATTTCTAGTGGGTTAGGATCCCATCTAATTAGCTTTGGGTTTGACAGAGGCCAATGCCCCAAAGATAAATTCGATTAGGTAGATAACTATTTATGAATCACAACCCTTGTGACTCCTAGATAGTTGGGTATCAACTCTTTGAAATTTACATCTTATGTATTACCCAACATTGCCTCAAAAATATCATAACATTGACGGAGGCCAAACTCGTTATGTAATTTTTGTTAAGTCAAACCCATTATTCAGAGATCATATCTCATAACAAAAACATATTCGAGTAAGGTGACCTTGACGGAGGCCAACGTGTCAACCTTAATAGGAACTCTTCGTTTTTGCTATAATAATGGAAGGCAACTTAAGTAGATGACCTAATATTTGATATTGAGGGATTTTAGTTTAAATATTAATGTCTCATCATATTATGCAATTAAAATATATCAATCATATAAAATAAAAGCATAATAAACGTGGATGATTATGGACTTTAACTAGTAATATTTCCTTCGAGCCTTGAAGAAAATATTTGGTTAAAATTCCTAGGGGACGTTTCAACTCCTTGATGCGCCTCCTTGGTTGCTCCTTGGTACCACCTCCATCTTCTTGTACATTACATATGTAATTCTAGGTCTAAACAATTTAAAATAAACCTATTCCTAACCTATACTTTGTACATTACAAGTATTGATCAAGAAACCTCGAGTTACATTCGAGGGGAGTTTAGATGAGAAGAGAATTACATCAGAAAATAGAGAGGGAAGGACATGCAGGCCCTATTTATAAAACCAATACAAGCCAACCATAAAAGAAGTAATAACCATTCAATCGCATTGGTCTAGTCCATAATCATCCACCATGCCATCATACTATTTAACAATTAAATAAATTAATTTATTTAATTCTAGTCATAAATCATATGGTCTAAATAGTATAGATTAATGCTCTTGAAATTTATTTGTCTCAAAAATATAGTTATAGAAGGTATAGGTTTCCAAATTTCAACTTTCCAAATCTTAACAATTAAAATTGGAAAGTATTTTATTTGAGAAATTATCAAAATTCGCGTTCTTTCAAAAATAGGAAAAATCCCGCTAGGTTTCTGCCTACAAACCGCGCGACAAAACGTGCGCGGGTTCATCCGCGGTTTGTAACCCGCGCGACAAACCGTGCGCGGTTTCATCCGCGGTTTGTGGACAGAAGTTACGGGATTTTGACCGCGGGGTCAAAACGCGCGCGAGTTTTCGCGCGGTTTGTGTCCAGAAAATACGATCTTTGAAATTCTTTGGCGTTTTTCAAAACTCTTTTGAATCAAAACATGTTAAAACCCTTTTAGCATGTAAAAACAATTTAGAAACCATAAAAATAACCTTAAGAACTTATCTTAATTATTTAAAACACCTTTTAAACAATCAAGAACTTTTCTTAAAAATCAAACTCTTGATTTTTGCTATAATGCTTTTGAGACAAATTTCATCAAGAACAAACCATCCATATTTGTGACAATTAAATAAACACAAATCATATAGATATAATCAAAGAAGGCTCTGATACCACTGTTAGGTAATAGCATAGGTAACGTAGCGGAAAAATAAAAATTTATTACCTTAACCATGGATCTCTTTGACATATCTATATGATTAACAAGGGGGTTTTCATGAAGATTACCTTAAGCACAGAAGATTTCTATGCTTCTAGGCAAAGATCCTTTGAAGAAGATGTTAGATCTATCACGAAAAGCCCTCCAAACGTAGAGCCTCTAACGATATCCACACGAACAACTTCTTTGGGAACCTTGTAGGCTTGCTTGCTTTGACTTTTGAGTGCTAGCTCCCTTGAATTATTAAGAACACAAGAAGAAGAAAAACCTAACCCTTAGGAGAGAGAGAGAGAGAGACGCCTAGAGAGAGAGAGAGAGGCGTGCCTTTTCTTTCTTCTATTTTCTCTCACTAGTTTTCTTTTTTTGTGTAGCAACAACAATTCAAGAGTCAAAGCATGAACCTATTTATAGAGGAAGTATTCTAGTCTTTTAGGAAATAAAGCTAATTAGAAACCAAGAAGGTTTAGGCAACTTACTTTAAGCTAATCCTTCTCCTTTAGGAAATCTATTCCATAAGGAAACCAATTAGTTACTTTATTTCTTTTAGGAAACTAATTTCCTGCAAGACTTAGAATATTTATAAATAAGTCCTTTAAGTTAATTTATCTCATAAATTAACCCCATAAGTATCTCATACTTATCTTAATTACATTTTAACCCAAAGATTTTGTTCTTTATGTGTGACCCATTAGGTTCCATTCACGTTGGCAATAAGTATAAAGTATAACTCATTAATTGAGCTAGATAAATTAAACACTTTTAATTTATCATTAATTCATTAATTAATTAATTCATACTTATAGATCATGAGTGGCGTCTAGCAATGCATCATGACCACCCAAGTGAATAGGAAAGTCATATGGTAGACCATACCCTTCAATGACAATGTTACCGTGTAATTAATATCATTTCGCCACACTATATCCCAATTAGTCTAAAAGTATAGTGCATACTTTTAAATGACTAATTTATATTTTCTTGTTCCAGAAATATAACTCTCCATGATGTATAACCTTGAAACTACTTCCAAGTTATACTATCACTTCTGCAGAAGATTTATGAGTTAATATTTCCAACAAGTGGCCATTAAGGGATATACTCTCCTATTAAGGAGTGGTGAATCCTATATTGATTACTCACTATCTTTCCATGCTTCAAACTATACCCAATCTCTAACCTATGAGCTACCCTTTTACGGGCATCGAGGAATAGAGTCAAAGTATAGCAATCCACACTCAAGATACTATGGTAATCTCAAGTCAAAGGATCACTTACACCAGTTGCCATTAAGAGTTCAACTATTGGCACTATAGTTGAAACTCTTGGCGGATCAATCCAATGAACTTGTTCTCAAACAAGCATCCACATACTAGCTTAAGTGTCACGCACACCATAGTCAATGAGATCAACTACTACTTACCATAAGTAGAGGCAAAGTATGTGCTAGTCTATCTGTATTAATGATGTCCAATCTCATTAATACTATGACTAGGGATATTTAAGAATATGACTTTATGTATTAGAGTCTCATAATTGTAACCCTTACAATCTCTAATACACAGTCAATATTCTAAGGACTTTATCAATCAAACAAGTAACATGGAAATACAAGTATAGATGATAAAGAAAAATACCACATGGATAAATATAACATAAATAAGTGTAAAACAAAACACCTTTAAACCATCTTGGTTTTAGGGCATACACTAACAATAAAGACATGGGTTAAAAGCTACAAAAATTACAACTTATAATTGAAATAATAAGAAAAGTTTATGGTGAATACCTTTAACAAGGTAAGATTTTTGCTTAAGAGGAAGATTAACTCAGTTTCCATGGAAAAAATGATCAAATGGAAGAGAAAAGCTCTAAGAAAATGAAAGCAAATGAGAGGAAAAAGAGAGAAGAAGAACCGGCCAAGAGTGAAGAGAAAAGAAAGAAAAATGGCTAAGTAAAGAAGAAAAGAAATGGAGAAAGAAATGGGAAAAACTTTGACCAATCAAAGCAAGACAAAACCAAGTATAGATCTTGACTTTCTTGCAACTTTAGACTCCACTTGGCTAGGCTTAATTAGAAGGGATTTTTATCATTTATCCTCCTATTAATCTTGCAAGACTTATAAGGTACAACTTCTAAAGGAAATGGTACAACAGGCTACCTAAAAATAGAAATCATTTCCTTATTTATTTTCAACTAATTTTCGGCCCTCTTTTTTTTTTTCTCTACTAATGGACATAATATAAAATTAATGGTTTTGCATGAATTTCTAGGGTGTTACAATTGTTGTTGTTCCTTTTGGTTTTTTGAAGATTTGTTTTTCTGGATTTATTCATCTCTTTCACCGTGTAATCCCTTCCCCTTTTCCATCTCTGCCATATTCAACCATCACCTTCCCTTTTCCTAGAACTCCACCAGATTTTCATCTACCCACCTCAACCTCATCTCTCACCGTCTGCTACTATCAGGCCTCCCATATGATATTCCAATAATCATCAAGAAGCAACTTCCCAGTCAGCACACATAGCTCTTTCAGCCATCAAATTAACAAAAACTAGCTCTACCATCAATTCCCAAGCATTCACAATCTGTAGCGAAATACAACAACCCTTCCCTATTACCACCTTCAAACACCAAGCATCAGCAAACAAAAAATTAGACAAAACATCACAACTGGCCAGCCAAACTTACATCTTTTGCAAATAACATCTACCAAGCCAAACTAACAATCAGTAACAATCCAAACAGCAATCCCACCACCGTGCAGCTCCAGCCAGCAACAACCCAAGCTCAGTACCCAATTCAACATCTACACAAATCCTCACCTCCATCGTTAATTGCCCAAAACCATCCCAGTGCACAGAATAGCAAATCATCAATCACCTACAAAAACAAATAAGCAAAACAAACAAGTCCCCTAGCCACTGTCAAGCCGCCAATTCCCTGTCACCACCATCCATCATCTTCCCCAAAATTCACCATCCAACAATCCATCAGTCCCAATTTTCCACAAAAACTCTCTGATTAGTCAATCTTAGGCACAACCAGTCACACTTTCAACACCGCAAACAGCACCAAGAACTCCACCATCCAAAAACTATCCAAACTGCCGTCAATCCCATTAATCGTCCTACCGATGAATTCAAAACCACAAACAACCAGACAAACCTCAGCTTCCAATCCCTAAAACAACCACAAAAAGCTTGACCACAACACCATCAAGTCAACGACACACAATCATAGTACCATAATCTGCAAGAAAAAAGAGCCATGAGTATCGCAGTCTAAAACCATCACCATGGCCAAATTTTCACCAGGTTCCAGATCCTTCCCGTTTCAATCTAGATAGAATAGCTATGTTTTTGTTTTTAGTGTGATTTAATCAGTTTATAGGTTTTGGTATTCGAATTGAGCATGAAGAACTTGAGATTTGGCCATCGATTTAGACCCAAACTATGCTCCAATTCATTCCTTGGGAAATTAGAGAAATTATTTTCTCAAAAGAAAAAACCAATTTCCTTAAAAAAGCTAGAGCCATACAGAAAGGCCTTCATCAGAACGTCATCCCATCTTTGGCAAAGTTTCTGACGGAGGCCGTGGGGAAGGCCGCGGCGCGGCCTTGCCTCTAAGCCTCCATTTTGAGTGATTAAGCCCCTATGCATTGGTGATGCACTATGGATTATTCGAATGCCCCCATCTATTTGGGCTTTCATCACTTGGTTCGTATCAAATCTCGACCTTGGAGGGCCAACACGCGAGAAAGTTCAATCCAGAGTTGGCCTCTTTGAGGATTCACAACTCAAAAGGGAAAGAACTACACGCCCTAAAACACCCAACGCCTTATATCCTCCCAAGCCTATCTGGGTTGACTATCCGTGAAGTAACGGTGAAGTTAGTCACGGAAGTCTCATGCACAAGTAACACATTGGATAATAAAAGCGTGTAACATATTGCGGAATAGATGCGATAAAGTACACATCCTTCCTCAAGTAGCACATGTCATCAAATAACAATTACAAGTATAACATAATTTTTCATAATATAACATTCTCAAGTATGACCAAATATTTCATGCATCATGCACACATAAAGACACTCACCTTAAGTGCTTAAGAAAATATTTCGTAATACGGTCGGGTTTCACTTCTGGAGCCTGAAATTTAAAAGAAAATAGTCGTATAACAACCGGATAAAAATCTAAGTATTTCAATAAGAAAATTTGAGAAATACCTCAAGTATCTCTAGGGTTTAATTTCTAGGGTTTTTGTAGTTTAGGGTTTTACCCTAGGGTTTAGGGTTTTCAAAGTTAGGGTTTTCTAACTTTTAGGGTTTCACTCGGAAAGGTTTAATTCACTAATAGCTAATCTACGAAAATTTCCGTACATTCTAATCACTAAATTATAGCTTATAAAGCTTTAAATCATAGCCTAATCACTTTATTTTTTAGGTTTTACCGAAATTTCGGCAGCACTTCCCCTATAATCGGACTAACCCAAAATTTTTAACCTGCAAGAAAAACATCCAAACAACCCAATCTCAAGTAGTTATACCAATTTCACATCAAACTCACTTCAATTTCACCCAAATTTATCACAAAAACACTTGAACCTCTTCAAGGTTCTTCAACCAAATCAAACCTAAATCATGCCATTTCAAGTTTAATTCACTATCTACAAGTCATACAAGTCCATAAACCTCATATTCATGGAATAAAACTTCACATTTCATGGCTAAAATAAATCACACTTAACCATAAAGACATGACTTAAAAGCTAGAAAACTATGATCTTTCACTTGAAATTAGAAGAGAAGTTCATGGGAAATACCTTTAGTAAGACAAGATTGTTGCTTAGGAGGAAGATCAACTTAATTTCTATGGATGAAAAGTGATCAATTGGAAGTAAAAGCTCCAAGAAAATGAAAGTAAATGGAGAGTAAAGAGAGAAGAGAGGGGCCGGATTTGAGAAGAAGAAAAAGAGAGAAAATGCCTAGTTAAAGAAGAAAAGAAATGGAAAAGAATTGGAAAAAATTTGACCAATCAAAGCAAGACAAGAACAAAGTAAATCTTGACTTTCTCTCCATGGAAGACTACACTTGGCTAAGGGTCATTAGAAGAGATTTCTATTATTTATCCCATGATTAATCTTGCAAGACATTCTAAGTACAACTCCTAAGGAAGAAGGTACAACATGCTAATAAAATAGAAAATCATTCCTTATTATTTTTTCCACTAATTCGGCCCTTTTTTTTTCTAATGAACATAATACAAAATAAATGGTTTTGGCATGAATTTCTAGGGTGTTACATATATATTATGTATAATATATATAATATATATATAAGTATGTATAATATAATATATATAATAAACCAAAAAAGCCTGTTTATTACCAAACCCAACCTAGATATCAATTCAGAAAGAAACCTTTCCAAAAGCCTTTTAGAACAAAAAGACAATCTACCTTCCAAAACTATAAACCCAAACAAAAACCTCTTGCCTTACCAGATATTATCTGCCACAAATGCAACAAACCAAGCCATATAGCCAAATATTGCAAAATCAAAAAGAAAATCCAATCCCTCCAATTGGATGACCAATTGCAACAACAAATATCGAATTTGCTTGCTGACTCAAGTGATTCTGATATTTCAGGACAAACAGATTATTATATTATTTTGTATATATATTATAATATTCAGATCAAACCAAGAAGCTTACAGATTCATAATAACCATATCATAATAAATTGAAAAACATAATTAAAACCCCATTTCCCCCCTTGGCTCTGATACCAAAACGGGGTTGTACAACTTGTTGATTTACCGATATTTGTTTACTTCTTGTTTTACTCTTTCTATTTCTTAATTTTACATCTCGTTCTTACTGCTTTATTTTTTTATTCTTTGTTTTAAAACATGTCTTCATTATTTAGAAATTTTTCTAAATCATCTGCATCTTCATCTTCTTCTTCAAACACCATTAAAGAAGAAATCAATCTAGAAAACATTGAACAAGCAATCTATAATTGGAAGATTCCTACTTATCCCAATCATGATATTTACTAATCAAAATGGTTTTTAAAAAATGATTATACAATTAAAACTGTAAAATAGACCATAGCCTTAAACTCTGACCATGAAGAAATCAAACTTTTGTCAAGAAAAACAATCGAGAAACATAAGCAAAAGTACAATTATCTTCATATTGGACTTGTACAGATTGCAGCCAAACCCCTCTCAAGGGAAGGACTTGATGCATCCCTTTTACTATATTTAAGATATTGCAGGTTCCTAAACTTTAACGACTCTCTGCTAGGAATGGCAAAAACAAGCTTATGCAAAGGACCAATTTACTTTGACAGTTTTCCAAACTTCACATTTTCTTTGCAGGACCGAAACATTTTGGACACTCTAACGCTTAACATTAAAATTGCAAATTACAAAACAAAATCTGGTTCCCTTCCTGTTGCTATCATTTATAGGATCCAGTACAAGGTAATGAATTCAGCATTCAATACTGGAGCAAAAATGTGAAGTAAAAAGGGAGAAACTACTCTCTTTCAAACAAATCTCACAAGATCTAACATCCCAGTTCCTAGAATCAATCCCATGGAGTCAAGTTACTCTTCCAAACGATTGGATGCTAACGGAGATAGTTCCAATCACTCCAGCACAAAACACAACTGTCTCAAGCATCACTCTATCCTACATGATCTGTTCAAATCCGATTTGATAGATCTTGTAGTCAAAGGTTTTCATCAGTTTCCATAATCAATATGGATCTGTCAAGAAGGAGTTTCACTCAGGGACGAAGATCCACTTCATCAGTTGCGACAAACATTTAGGATCTAGACTTTGAAGCTAGAATCCCACGAGCTAGATATATAGTACAAACGGAGAATTCTACTTCAGATCCTCAAGAACATGATGATCTGCCCAGATCTCCAACATATTCAACCATAACAGAAATAGAACAAATCCCAGAAGAATCAAGAGTCTTATTAGTAGATTCTTCTTTCCAGATTGACAAGGAGTTCCTTTAAAAGGAATTTATGCATATCACAATTTTGTCAAACAACAATAGTTTCTCACTAAGTTCCAAGGAGAAGCTAGATAGCAAATTCAAGACAAATATTATTTGTTCATGAATCAAAGACAACAACATATTCAGTTCTTTGAATGGTTCGAATCTTATTCACAAA
The DNA here is from genome assembly GCA_024721245.1 of Mitragyna speciosa. NCBI lineage: Eukaryota > Viridiplantae > Streptophyta > Magnoliopsida > Gentianales > Rubiaceae > Mitragyna > Mitragyna speciosa. The sequence goes on from JAMWEH010000695.1 coordinate 97,542, forward strand.
TAGAACAATAAGATTATCCTTCTGTTTGTGTTACACAAAAATAGCAAACTGCAGATGAAGAAGTTCATGCAAAATTTCCACCTTCGCAACCAGTCACAATCAACTATAAAACTATGGAATTACCAGCCACTCCGTTCAAACTCAAAAAAGCCAAACCTAGAGATCCAGTTGATGCTCAAGACATACAGGGTATCTATGAGCAAAACAACTACACAAATAAATACCTTCAAACCATACGATAGTACCTTGCAACCAAATCACCAGTTTTACAATCCCAAGCTTCGGCTTCAACATCTTTTCTATCAGTTCCTCCTTTCAAATCTTATGAAATACCAAAAAGGTATAGCCAACAGTTAAGAACAAAACCTACTAAACTGGAACAAAGGCTCCAAAAAATCAAAAAATCCTTTGTTAGCCCTACCACTAAACAAAGGTCAAATGAGCTAGCCTCAGCCTTAGTCTACCAATCAACTTGTGTCTTAGAATAAAAAACAGACACAGAAATTGAACAAGAGAGTTTTGAAAATCAATTATCTAAACTCACTATCCAACTTTACTCCCAAACCTAAAAAAAAACCTCAAAAACTTTACTATTCTAGAACAACACATCCAGACGTTGTTCTTGAAGAAAAACCTAACATTCTGCAAAATAGTTACAATGCAAACAACATCTATGAATGGAGAATAGATGGTATGTCCGAATACAACATTATGACCATTCTTCAACAGATGACCATTGTAGCTACAGCCTACAGAACAACTCATGGTTGTACAGAACAGTTAGCTGCACAAATCCTTGCTGCAGGATTTACTGGTCAACTCAAAGGATGGTGGGATGAACACTTATCGCAGATGATAAGCACGACATCAGGGAATCCATTAAAATGGATATTCAAGGACAAGCAATTCTCATAAATGGAGAGACAATTCCACATTCTGTTTCAACACTAATCTTTTCAATTGCTAAAACTTTTATTGGTGATTTAGGAATCTTCAGAGAAAGATCATCTGAATTGCTTAACAATCTCAAATGCAGGAATTTGTCCAATTTTTGATGGTACAAGGACACATTTCTCACCAGAATCTATGCCAAACCTGATGGCAATCAAACATACTGGAAGGAGAAATACCTTGATGGTCTTCCCAAATCACTCAGAGACCTTGTTCGAGAAGAACTCAGGACTTAACACAATGGAGTACTGCCATATGAACAACTCACATATGGTCAACTCACAAGCCAGATTCAACAAGTTTTATTAAAAATTTGCCGGAAGGACAAAATGATGCAACAATTGGTCAAAGAAAAAGCACAAAGGAGAAAAGATCTTGGATCCTTTTGTGAATAATTCGGTCTTCCATCTTGCCATATCAAGACCCGAAAGAAAAACACATTCCTTACAGACAGAAAAAAACTGTTTATTGCCAAACCCAACCTAAATATCAATTCAGAAAGAAACCTTTCCAAAAGCCTTTTAGAACAAAAAGACAATCTACCTTCCAAAACTATAAACCCAAACAAAAACCTCTTGCCTTACCAGATATTATCTACCACAAATGCAACAAACCAGGCCATATAGCCAAATATTGCAAACTCAAAAAGAAAATTCAAGCCCTCCAATTGGATGACCAATTGCAACAACAAATATTGAATTTGCTTACTAACTCAAGTGATTCTGATATTTCAAGACAAACAGATGAAGAAATCAACTCATCCGATGATGACATCAACCAGGTGCAAGAAGATGACTTTTCTTCACAATCCAGTGAAACAGAGGATGACCACAATCCTGAAATCAATGTCTTGACCAAGGAATAGGATTTAATGCTTGACTTAATTGAAAGCATTACTAAGCCTGAAAAATGAAAACTTTACTTTGACAGGTTCAAAGAAGACTTAAACACTTCTACACCGACAACTTCAACCTCCCAGACAAACCCTTTCTACAAAGACCCTAGAATAGTCAATACCTACAACCTCACAGACATCCTAAATCGATTCCCCAGTAAACCCAAAATAGTTATTACAACACAAGACCTCCAATCTGAGATTGCCTTGCTCAAGGAAGAAATAAGGCTCATCAAAACTCGACAAGAACTTGATCGACTTGTTATCCAAGACCTCATTAATGACAGAGATAATTGGTAGAAAAGTGAGGATCAACCTCAGTCTACGCCAGAAACTGGAGATTTCATAAACAAAATTTCCTATATCTCTACCAGAAAATGAGGAAGTCTTAATCTAACTTGTCATCCAAAACGACTTCGTCCTTGAAGTACCAGCCTTATTTGACACAGGAGCTGATATGAGCTATATCAAGAAGGATTAGTTCCTACCAAATATTTTGAAAAAACCAAAGAAGGATTACGGTCAGCAAGCGGAATGAAATTGCACATCAACTACAAACTCACTAATGTTGCTATCAGATTCCAGTCAGCAACAATTTATGACTCATTTTTGCTCTCCAAGGATCAGACTAATCCAATTATTCTTGGAACTTCATTTATCAATCAGATCATCCCTTATAGACAAACGGAAGAAGGAATGCTACCAGATAGATTTGGAGGGAAAGTCCTTATTCCTTTTGTCAAACAGAAGTCTCATAGAGATTTGAATCAAATCTCTCTCAAAGCAAATCAAATCAATTTCCTTAAAGAGGAAATTAATATAAGCGTATTGAGGAACAACTTCAACAGCCCGATATTCAAAATAGAATTCAGGCACTTCAAACAAAATTTCAGGAGCAAGTCTGTTCTGAAATTCCAATAGCGTTCTGGAATAGGAAACAGCATACGGTCACCTTGCCATATGAAAAAGATTTAGACGAAAGACAAATTCCAACAAAGGTAAGACCAATCCAAATAAACTAGGATCTTCTTCAATATTGTAAGAAGGAGATTGATGATCTACTCCAAAAGGGTATTATCCGACCAAGTTAATCCCCCTAGAGTTGTCCGGGATTTTATGTCAACAAAAATTTAGAAATTGAACGAGAAGTTCCCAAACTTGTCATCAATTATAAGTCTCTAAACAAAGACTTGAGATGGATTAGATATCCCATTCCAAACAAAAGGGATCTTCTACAACGTCTTTATGCTGCAAAAATCTTCTCAAAATTTGACATGAAATTTGGATTTTGGCAGATTCAAATCCATCCTTCAGACAGATACAAGATGGCATTCACAGTTCTATTTGGACATTATGAATGGAATGTCATGCTCTTTGGTCTCAAAAATGCTCCTTTGGAATTCCAAAGGATTATGAATGATATCTTCAATCCCTTCTCAACCTTCATCATTGTCTACATTGATGATGTTTTAGTCTTTTCAAACTCCATTGACCAGCATTTCAAACACTTAAATACCTTCCTTCACCGAGCAAAAATCAATGGACTAGTTATCTCTCAGAAGAAAATTAGTCTATTTCAGCCAAAAATTCGATTTCTTGGACATAATATTTTCCAAGGAACAATTACTCCTATTCAAAGATCCCTGCAATTTGCAGAAAAATTTCCTAACCAAATTTTAAAAAACAGTAACTTCAAAGATTTCTTGGTTGCTTAAACTATGTTTCAGATTTCATTCCAAACTTAAGTAATCTTACAAAACCTTTGTATGACCACCTTAAAAAGACACCTGCATCATAGACTGATAAACATACTTCCATTATTAGAACTCTTAAACTTCATGTAAAAAATCTACCCAATCTTATTCTTCTTGACCCCATTGCAGCAAAAATTGTTGAAACTGATGCATTCGACATCGGTTATGGTGGTATTCTTAAATAAAAACAAAATTAGAAAGAATGTATCATTGCATTTGCATCCAAACATTGGAATAGTTTTGAACAGAATTATTCTACCATCAAACAAGAAATTTTAACTATTGTTCTTTGCATTTCAAAATTTCAATCTGATTTACTTAACCAAAAATTTTTGTTACGCATTCATTGCAAGTCTGCAAAAGATGTTTTACAAAAAGATGTCAAAAATCTTGCCTCTAAATAAATTTTTGCAAGATGGCAAGCAATTTTATCTGTTTTTAACTTTGATATTGAGTATATCAAGGGAACATCAAATTCCTTTCCCGATTATCTAACTCGTGAATTTTTGCAGGGTAGGTAATCATGTCACGAAAGAAGGAGGAGGATAAACCTCTACCACCTAACCCATGAAAAACAGTCTATACAGATCCGAAAAGTGCCTCAAACTCATCAAAATTCACATCATCTTCTACCAAACAGTGAAAAACACAATCCCTAATCTATTACTAGTCAGTCATTAGCCATGATCCCCTGAACAAATCCAGCAACTTATGGCTATGCAACCCAATCTACCTTTAATCCTTCAAACCCCAAAATCATGGGCTGATACTGTCGAAGAAGAAGACTAGTGAAAACAAACACAAAGTTATGGAAAGATACTTCCAGACTTTCACAACTCATGATTTAGCACAATCCCAACCACATTATCTTCTCCAACAATCAACATCATCCTAAACAAATTATTCAAACTAGCCTCTTCATCCTCAAAACCTAAATCCCAATATGTAAAAAATCAATCCTTTTACACAATACTCCAAATAACAGAATTTTGGTATAATAACCCAATTCTAGGCTGCCCAAAAAGCCCTTCCTCCAAACTTCGACTTTCTTCCCTAAACACCAACGAAAAACCAAATGTTTTACCAAATGATCTTGGTGGACACAAATCTGTGCAGATCAAAACTTACCCACATGAAAAAGCAGCTGTTTTCACTCATTCATGTGCCCAAATCCTCAAAGTTCTCTAACCCTGTGAATGGGGAAATGATGTCAATAAATCTCGACAATTTTCTCAACCATTCTTCCTGCAGGATATAACTACTGGGATTATAAACAGGCCTGGTTCCAGACATTTTCATTCCAGAACATAGATCACAAGCACTCTTAGTTATTCTATTTCAAGAGAACAAACAAGTACTCTTTTCTAACTTGGTTCAATCAAGGGTGGAGTATTTTTGGACCCAACCAATAGATCCTTCAAACAGAAGTAGCAGAAGCATATAACTACTTCCAGAACAAGTTTGCAAACAATACTTGGACTCCCACTCCTATACATTTCTTTTCCAAGTTTTCATTAGCTTGGGTATACCAGTGGAAGTTTGAGTTTGTCAAACATACCAACAGTGAGACATTGAACAAACCACCACCAATTTTGGTAAGATAAGGTTATACTAAATAGTGGGATACTTTTGATGCTTCATTTGTTAAGTAACCAAAACTACAAGAATGGTTTAGCCAGAACCCCCACTGCCTCAAAGCTTTTAACAAACAAACTACTGAATTTCTCCAACAGAAGTCCTTGTTAGCAGCAAAATTAGCATCAATTTCAGATCGGGAGGAATATATCAAGCAACTTGAAAATATTCTTCTCCAACTTAAACCAGAATCTTCTGAAGCATAGAAGGCTGCTTCACAACCTCTGCCACAATTTGAATCAGAATCAGAAGAGGAAGAAGTAGACTTCCGACAACAAAACGAAGATGACTGTTTTGGAATTTTTTCACAAATTCCATAATTTTTCTATCTGTAAAATTTTAATCTTTACTGTAGCAAAGTTACTGTACACTGAACACTGTAGCAGAGCTACTGTACAATTATTCTGCCGACACTTACTGGAGTGGGGTCACTGTAGCAAAAATACTGTAGCAGATCACTATAGCAGTTCGAAAATTTTGCTATAAGTACCCCTCCAATGTAGAAGAGAGGCAGAAGTTTTCTTTCCTTTCTCTTAGAATTCTTAATATTTTCTTGAGAATTCTCCAAACACTCTTGTTGTAATCTAGTTTTCTTTGAAGAATCAATCCTGTAAGTCTTCAATCTTTCTTTCTGTTCTTTAATTTTCTGTCCTTTAAATTTTGTTTTTACCTTTCATGTTTATGGTTGGCTAAGCCACCTACCCCTTTCTCCCTAGAGGCCGTCCGACAGTGACCCTCTTCCCTTTTCCCTTTCTGTACTTTTAAAGGTCCTCTCTCCCCGTTTTGTAATATACATAATATATATAATATAATATATATAAATATATATAATATATAATATATATTTATATATAATATATTTATATATATTATATGTACATACATACGTACATATAATATATATAATATTATATATATAATATAGATAGTAAATATATTATACGTACATAAATGCGTATGTACATGCATGCATACATATGTACATACATATATTTATATATAATTATATATAATATATAATATATTTTATATATAATATATTTCTACCTAGTATATAAAAACCAATTGAGCTATTGTACTTATGCCACGTGTCGCGCTTAGGTTTTTTTCTGCATTGTGGGCTGATTGGACTTTTTCTCGCTTTTGACTTTTGGTTTGTCAGGCGATGGTGGCCTTCAATTCTTTTTTTGCCAGCTGGGCTAAAATATGTGCTCAACTATTTTTCTATTTTGCTAATTAGGGCCTTTTTTGCAAGCTGGATATCCAATAACTGTATCGTGCACTGTTCAACCCCTTTTTCTTGGTGTAATTTCAGCCGTTTGATCTCTTCTTTTCGTACCCTAAGCTCATCCCTTCCCTTTGTGTTAACCTACCCTCCTGGGAAGATTTGATCATTGTACAATAATTGTATGCTTCCTTCTGTCGTAAAAGATATTATCTTTCTCCATTGTCATATTTCCTTCTGTTTTTTACCTTTCCCTTCCGCAAATGGGACAAAAAATTTGTACAGGCTATGATGACGATGATACTTCTTCTTCTCTTCAGTTTAATTGAAGAACAGAAGCTATGGGGTGACTTGGATCGTGATCTCTTTTCTTCTTAATATATTTTTTGGATTTCTTTTTTCTATTCAATTTTCTAGTGGTTAATTATTTGTTGTAGTTACTGTCTTTCAACTACTTTTTTGCTGCCATTCTTCAATCCTTCAAATTTCTAATTGCACTACTTTCATCTCATCTCAGCCGTTTAATGATATCTCCTATCCAAATTTTTTTGCTAGTTGAATCTATATTTTATAAAATTTTGCTCATTTATTCATCATCACCCAACTCAAGATGGTTACATTGGCTTCATTCTTCTTCTCCCATTTCTTATGGTTTGATGAGTTCTCTCTTTCTGTACCCTTTTTTTTTATGATGTATATAACATATTATTTCATTTTTGTTTCAATTATTTTTTTTTTGGATTTCTTTTTCTAATTTTTATGACATTTTTAAAAGGATCCTATTTTGTATTGGATACTACAATGATTTGCACTTAGTTTCTTTTTTCCACTGATAAGTTGATTGTTTGTTGTGATCATCTTTGCTATATATTTTTTATACATTTTGTGATCCAAATTTTCTTTGGAATTTTCATTTTTTATTTTTTTAAAACTTTCCAGGTTCTGTGGATGATGATTTGCTCCATTGCATGTAAATAGTGCTCTTATTTTTCGTTCAAAATTCAGTTTTCTTAAATGCAAAGGTGTATGATAAGATGTATATTTTAATAACCAAGAGAGAATTGGTTGAATTTTGAGGATTACTCAAACTTCAATTGAATAAATGAGCGTGGTTGACTGTTTTACTTAATCAGCATGGTTGTTTTCTTAAATGTACAGAACAAAACGGAAACAAAAGACCTTAATCAGCTTTACTATTTTTCTTTTTGTCCTTTTCATTTTTACACCTCTGTTATATGAAGGTTTAGGCAAGATGAGTTTTCTCAGCATATGGTGGTTTGTTCTAGAATTTCATTATGCTTTTGATGGTTTTGCATATTCCTTTTCTTATTTGCCATCTTATTTAGTGGCATGTCATTTATGGGGAAATTTTTCTATTATGATGTAGCTTGGACATTCAAAAGAACACTGAACATCTTGGCAAAAATGGTTGTTTGTTCTTTTTTCAAACCAAACCCTTTCCCCCCTTTTCTTTTTTTTTAAATTTTTTTAATGTGCTTGGCTTCTCGTACTTAGAATATCTTAGATTAATATTCTTAGATTCTCAGCTCATGGCATGCTTGATTTGAAGAAAAGGACAAAAAATAATTTCATTGAATACCAAGGGACTATTTTGTTTCTAGAATAAATTTGATTACACAGTTTAACATTGCTAACTGTAGATGGTTTATGTTTAGTTACTTGGGCCTCGACTTTCGCTCATGTAGTGGTATGGACTATGTGAAATAAAATCAAGCACATGAATCATGTAAAATATAATCAATTTAACCTCCGTAAAATTGAAAAAAAAATGGTAGAAAAGTTGGGTAGAGTGTGGCCAGGCTCTACTAATATATATATTATATGTACATACATAGGCTTTTTTTTTTTTTTTTTGGCAAACCTCGTACACGAGGAGGGGATGCCAACACCAAATTTTATTAATAAAATAAAACTAGTACAAAGTAAATAGAGGGGGACATAAACCTTACCTCCAAAAAATAAAAATAAAATTAATACATGACGATAATAAAACTCAACCTTGCCTCAATGAAGGAATTCCTAATCTATTCATTCTAAATTCTCCAATTGCTAATCTAGGAAGTTCTATAATATTAAAATAAACATGACTAGACTAGGATGTACATCTTTCATTTGCAAGTATGTCCGCCACCTTATTAGCCTGTCTGAAACAATGAGAGATAGACTCGAAGTTGTATGTCTTTAAACTCTCCATCTCAAGAGACACTGACCAAGGAACTGCAGCTTGCTACTTAACATTTCCACCAATACCTTTGAGTCCATTTGCACATGGATATTGGAATATCCATGCTCCTCACACAATTTAATCCCCACTAATAACGCTTTTATCCTCCGCCTGCATACTAGATAAATTGCCAAAGTAAGAAGAATAAGCTAAAATGAAGTTACCTTGAGAGTCTCTAAGTATACCACCACCGCCACTTTGGCCTGGGTGCCCTTTAGAACAGCCATCAGTATTTAATAACAAGTCTCCATTCTACGGCTTCCTCCACTTTATCCACCTGTTCCTTTTCCTCCTAGGATTTGCTAATAGAAATCTAACAAACTCCTGCCAGTCCATATCAACAGATATCACATTAGGAAATTTAATATGAAAAGAAGCTTTGATATCATGTGCGATTAGAACCCAAATCTTCCTCCAATGCATTCTTCCACCTTCATAAAAGGCCATGTTATGACATTTTCAAATATGCCAAAGGATAAATAAAGGCATAATATGAAGTACAAACTCCATATATTTATTTGCGCCCTTAGAAAGCCACCACGAAGCTAAACACGCCCTTATAGATAATCTTGAAATGGACACATCAAAATCCTTCCCAAACAAGTCCCATAGTCTGCTAGCAATTTCTCCTGTTACAAACACATGCTTTATATATTCCTCTTGTGAATCCCAACAACAAAAACATTTGGATGGACCAAAAAAACCCATTCTACATAGCACCTCATGCATAGGCAATCTGTGGCACAAAAGCCTTAACATGAAAAAAGAAACTTTCAGAGGAACTTGAGACAACCACAATTTACCAAAAATCCAAGATTTTTGTGCTACTCTACGAACCAACTGAAATGCAGAAGATATTGAGAAAGTACCTCTTGTAGTCAAAGACCAAACCATCAAATCTGACGACTCAGTAGAAGGAATAGAAAACCTGGAAATTTCCTGGAATATATCTGGGGGAACCCATCTTTGCAACAAAGTATAATTCTAGTTGCCATTTAACACAAAATCGGACACTGTATGCTTTTCAATAGTAACTGGAACTCTCCAACAGAGTGGACCTGACCCAAGCCAATTGTCACACCAGAAATGCAATTTCCTGACCTTAATAACCAAAACATATATTTTTCAGTAGAGGATCTCACCTTGATCATTCTTTTCCACGTCAATGATGCAACAATAGAGGCCCTAACCAAATTAGGATGATGTCGAGAGCAATACTTAGCTTTCATAAATACCACCCATAGGGAATTTTGTGAATGAAAATTCCACCAAAGTTTCAAGGAGAAAGTTGAAAAAACCTCTGTCAAAGATCGCAATCCTACTCCTCCTTCATCCACTGGATAACACAACTTGCTCCATTTAATCCAATGATAGTGCTTGGAATCTAAATTCGCCGACCAAAGAAATTTAGAAAAAACCTTCTTAATTATATTAAGAACAGATTGAGGAGGATTTGAGGCAGCCAACAAATGAGTGGGAATAGTGGCTAACACATGTTTGATAAGCACCAATCTTCCTCCCACTGATAGGAAATTATTCTTCCAAGAAGCAATCCGGTTAACAATGGAATGAGTGACTTCACCAAAAAATTTAGATTTCTACCTTCCTGCATATAATGGACATCCCAAATATTTAATAGGAAAAGGCTTGTTAGAAAAACATGTAATCCTAGCAATTTTTTGTTTTTTCATAGATGACAACTTCTGATCCACCAAAAAATAGCTTTTGAATTTGTTAATTTTTTGCCCTGACATTTCCTCATAACTTCCTAAACAAGCCATAATCATCCTCAAGGATTTACATGAAGCTGATGAAAAAATTAAGACATCGTCAGCATATGCTAAATGTGACACTTGAGGACACCTCCCACAAACCTCCTATCCTCCATTAAATTATTTAAGGTACGGGATAAAACTTCTGCTCCAATAATAAAAAGAAGAGGGGACAAAGGATCTCCCTGACGCAAACCCCTTGTCGAATGGAAAAAACCAACTGAAGTGCCATTGATAACAACTGAAAACCAAACATTTGAAATGAGTCTCCATATCATGTCAATCCATCTTTCCCCAAAATCAAAATTCTGCAACACCCTAATCAAGAACATCGAAGACACCCTATCATAAGCTTTCTCCATGTCTAATTTCAAAGCCACATTTCCCCCCAAATTTTTCTTACCAATGCCTGAGATTAACTCCTGCGCCAATAAGAAATGATCTCTTATAAGCCTTCCTTTGATAAAACCACTTTGTTGAGGTGAAATTATTCTTGGCAACACTCCAGATAGACGAACAGTTAAAATTTTTTAGATCACCTTATTAATAAAGTTGCATAGGCTGATTAGTCTGAACTCCGTAAACTGCTGAGGATACTGAACCTTTGGTAGAAGTGTAATGGATGTGGAAGTAATACTCCTAGGAACCTTAGCACCAGCAAAAAAACTCACCACTACTTTATACACATCCTCTCCAATCACTTCCCAAGCTGCTGTAAAAAATTCTCTAGTAAACTCATCTGGACCAGCTGCACTCTCCCCATTCATACCCTTTATTGTCTAGAAGACCTCTTCAACAGAAGGAAAGTCTTCAAGTAGCATATTTTCTTCCTCAGTTATCTCCTTTGGCACGATATTCAGCCCTTGATAATCAGATGGTTGATCTTCAGCTTCAAATAAATTCCTAAAAAACTTCACTGCCTCTTCCCCAATCTCCTTCTCTGAAGAAAGCCAATGCCCATCCGAAATCTTTATTTTATGAATGAAGGATTGAATACGCCGTTGTCTTACTGAAGAGTGAAAAAACTTTGTGTTATTGTCCCCAACCTCCAACCATTTAATGTGCCCTTTCTACTTCCAAAGCCTCTCCTCTACTGCAAGGATATTCTACAAATCATTTTGACTCTACATACATATTAGCTTCATATAATCGTGACATATTAGCTTCAGACTCTACATACATACGTATGTACATGCATGCATATATATTATCTATATATATATTATAATATACATAATGTATATAATATAATATATATAAATATATATAATACTATATTTTACAATTTGATATAATACTATATAATACTATATAAAGATTGTAACAACCCTAGAAGCACATAAAACTTATTTAGAATTATGTTAGTCATGTTAGAAAAAAAAAGGAAAATCGAAATTTGCTCAATGAATAAACAATAGTATGATTCTTTTACGTTATAGCATGTTGTACATTTTCCTTTAAGGGTTGTACCATAGAGCTCTTGCAAATTAATTATTATATAAGTATAAAAATCTCCTCTAATCCTAGTTAGCCAAGTTGGTAGCTATGTGCCAAAAAGTCAAAACCCTATGTCAACTTTTGTCTTGCTATGATTGGTTGTTTTTTTTCCCATTTCTCTCTGTATTTCTTTTTCCATTTTCTTGGCCTATTTATTTCTTTTTTTTCTTCAAGTTGGCCGGCCACTCTTTCTCTCTTTCTTCTCTCTTTTGCTTTCATTTTCTTGTAGCTTTTCTCTTCACTTTGGTCATCTCCTTCCATTGAAAGTGAGCTTATCTTCTCACTAAGCAAAGTTCTAGACTTACTTGAGGTATTTACCATGAACTTTTGTTATTTTTAAGTTTATAAGTAGTGGTTGTGTAAGTTTATAATCAAGTTCTTGTTGTTAAACATGAATAATTAGGCCATGATTATGAAGTTTTATTCCATGTTACGATGTTTATTAGCTTGAATGACTTGTAGTTAGTGTTTAAATCTTGATCTGCGCACAGTTGCGTTGCCAAGAAAGTCTTGGATTTCAGGTATGCAACTCGTTGAACTCAAGACCTTGTTTGATTCGTGAACCAAGGAACCCTTGACTTGGAGTTGTTTTGCCTTGAATTCTTCCCTTGAAGATGAGCACGCCTAAGAACAACTAGAATTAGACCAAGTTGAGTGAGTTCAATCGTCTAACCTAATTAGCTCTAAAGACTTGATCAAAAACTCAAGAAAAACTCTAAGCGAAGTTGGTGGTCGCCACAAGCAAGCTTGATAAGACCAAGAGTAGTTCTTAATCGACAAAGAACCAAGAAAATTCTCACAATAGAGAAAACACACGATTTTTCTGAATAATTCTTGCTAAAAATCGTATGAACAGTAACATGCCTATTTATAGGCTTATAAAGAAAAGTCTAGAAGCCTAAAATAAAGTAAACTACTAAAACTAGTCGCAACTTATCACAATTCGGTAACTAACTAAAAGTTACAACTTGTAAGACTTAGGAAACTAATTAAAAAAAACATAAAAATTATAAAAATTCGTCCAAAAATATTTTATGGGCTGGACATCCTTCATTAAGCTCCATTGGGCCTCCATTTAGCAATTTCAAAGGCCCTCCAAGCAAGTCCAAGTAACCAGCCCCTTATGAGATTGTTTTTGGACAACTTAGCAATTTCTTTTGGGCCTTCTTTATAGATGAATTTGATCCACAACCAATACTTCACTCCTTGGCCCAATGTGCTCGTATAAACAAAGTGAATTTCAAGCTTGCAAATAAGCTCAAACTCATGTAACTTGACAATCCAGCCACCATGTTCAAATGTGCCATCCTTGATTATCACATGCATAAGCTCTTCTTGATCCATATAATTGGCGTCTTCATGTCCACCAAGTATAAGTCCAAGTCCAACAAATGTATACGCTCCTTAGATCACATCAAATCTTGAAATAACAAGTATTGATTATTGATTGGTTGAAGATACTTGGTATGGTTCAAGTGATTTGATGGAAAATTTGAGTGAAATTGGGTTGATTAAGACATAGAAGTTATAAAACTAGTTGAAGTTGGGTTGATTGGTTGGTTTTCTTGCAGGTAAAAATTTTGGGTTAGTCCGATTTTAGGGGAGATGCTGCCGAAATTTCGGTAGAATTTAAAGAGCAAAAATTTGACAGGCGAGATTTAACCTAGGATATACAGAAATTTAGGGATTTGGATGTGCAGAAAATTTTAAGAGAATGATCTAGTAGTGAATTAATTTTCCTAGAACAAGAAAACCCTAAATCTAAAACCCTAAACCCTGGGTTCAAAACCCTAAACCCTAAAACCCTAAAACCTAAACCCTAGAAATAATTGGGTTATTTCTTGAATTTTTCTTACTAATTTACTTAGGGTTTTAATTAGATTTTCATTAGATTATTTCTTTTGAATTCCAGAACCCGAGAGTGATTCATGTCCTTATTACGAGATTTTCTCCTAGTTACTCCAGGTGAGTGTTTCTATGTGTGCATGATGCATGAAATGCTATGTTATACTTGTAAATGTTATTTAATAAAATGTGTTACTTGAGGAAAGATGTGTAGTTTATCACATCTATTCCGCAATGTGTTACATGCTATCATTATCCAATGTGTTATTTGTGCTTGAGACTTCCGTGACTAACTTCACCGTTACTTCATGGTTAGTCAATCCGGTCGTGATTAGGAGGGTATAAGGTGCTGGGTGTTTTAGGGCATGTTGTTCTTTCCTATCTAGGTTAAATTCCTCAAAGAGGCCAACTCTAGATTGAACTTTCTTGCTTGTTGGGCCTCTAAGGTTGAGATTACTCCCTGGATATGGTAGCCTGTATGGAGGTTATTAGGTGAATGGTGGTTACGGTACTTTCTTGTTAATACTGATATGATCATTGGCGAGGACCTGAGCTATTATCTCGGTCCCAATGCCATTGTTACATGCTTCAGTACTTGCTACTTCCGCGGTTGAGCTCGCTCCTGTGGTCGAGCCTGTATCTGCCTTTGACTACTTATTATTTAACTTGTTTATACACTGTTTATTGAAATCGTTAATTTTATTATTTAATATTTTAATGGTTTATTGGTATGTTTGCATGACTTGAGCACTCACTAGGTGATGGGTGCACGCGTACGGAAGACTACCAAGACCCTTGGATTTTAGGCTTACTACTCGTTGAACTCAAGACCCCTTGGATGGATCTTCCAAGAACCCTTGACGTGGAGTAGGTTGCTTGAATTTTTCCCTTGAAGATGCCCTTGATCCTAGAAAAACCAAGATGAACCGAATTGAGCGCGTTCAATCGTTCAACCTAATTCTCTAAAACCGAAAGGAAACTCTAAGCGAGATTGGACGATTGCCACAAGCAAAGCTTGATAAGACCTATGGTGGTTCTCAATCACCAAAGAACCAAGAAAATTATGAAGAGAATTCACTCAAAATATCATAAACGTTGTGTCTAATGTTGTTCACAAGAAACCCTTATATAGGGCGGCACAAAAAAAAATAAACCAAGAAAGTACTTTACCCTAGTTGTAACCTAACACTCGACTACTAAAGATTACAACTAAAAAAATTGCATAAAACAACTTAAACGGACTTTCTGATCGTACCCGCGGCATCTATCCGCGGTGCGGGTATGGAGCGCGGGTTCGGTCAGAAAGTTTGGCACTTCAAACAATTCACGAACGAGCCTTTTGATGGTACACGCGGCACCTATAGGCGGCGCGGGTTCAGTCAGAAGGTTTGGCACTTCATTCCCATGCTTGAATCATCCTTCCTTCATTGGTTAGCCACAAGTAATGTACAATACGTGACAAAGGATCAATGTTGGTCGCCTTGCACACATTATCCAGTTTGTCCACAATGAGACCATGCAAAGCATCCTTCATTTTCCTAGCTCTTGATCTAGTCATAGGACCATCTAAGTCTTGAAGTACATCCTCAGTCACCTTGGAAGCTTGCTGACCTTGGGACCTATCATTCCCTCCTTCCTCGAAAGGATTCATCCTCGAACCACCTACATCAAACAAAGACAAGTCAGAAACATTAAAAGTTGCACTAACATTTCCATACTCACTAGGTAAATCCAATTTGTAGGCATTGTCTCCAATTCTTTCAAGGATTTGAAAGGGTCCGTCCCCCCTTGGATGCAACTCAGACTTCCTTTGTTGTGGAAATCTTCCTTCCTCATGTGCACCCAAACCCAATCTCCGGGTTCAAATACGACTTTCACTCGACCCTTGTTTGCTACCTTTGCAAAATGCTCATTCTTTTTCTGCACATTCTCATACACCTTAGCATGAAGATCCCTAACAAATGGAGCTTTCTTTTTACCTTCAAGATCAACAACCTCATTAGTAGGCAAAGGTAAAATATCTAAAGGAGTTAGGGGATTAAAACCATAAACAACCTCAAAAGGTGAGTAAGATGTAGTGGAATGAACAGTTCTATTATAAGCAAACTCAATGTGTGGCAAACATTTTTCTCAATTCTTTAAGTTCTTTTGAATGATTGCACGCAATAGTGTAGAGAGGGTTCTATTAACTACTTTCAGTTTGTCCATCAGTTTGTGGATGTGCAACTAGTAGAAAACAATAGTTTAGTACCAAGTTTACTCCACAAAGTGCGCCAAAAATGACTCAAAAATTTAACATCTCTATCACTAACAATGCTACGTGGCAAACCATGCCAATCTAACAATCTCCTTAAAGAACAAATCAGATATGTAAGTGGCATCATTAGTTTTTGAACATGCAATGAAGTGTGCCATCTTACTGAATCTGTCTACCACAACAAACACACTATCTTTACCACTAGAAGACCTTGGTAATCCCAAAACAAAATCCATAGAAATGTCCACCCAAGGTTGTGAAGGAACGGGTAAAGGTGTATACAAATCGTGGGGTTGAACTCGAGACTTTGCTTGCTTGCAAGGTAATACATTTAGCACAAATAGATTCAACATCAGCTCACATGCTAGGCCAAAAGAAATGTTCATGCAACACATGCAAAGTTTTCTTGACACCAAAGTGTCCCATAAGACCACCCCCATGAGTTTCCCTAACCAACAACTCACGCATAGAACACCTAGGCATGCATAGTCTACGACCTTTGAATAAAAATCCATCATGCCTAAAGTAATCAAGATGAGCACGTTTAGAACATAAAGACCAGATTTTTGAAAAATCGAAATCATGCTCATATAACTCCTTAATACAATCGAAACCAAGCAATTTAGTTTGAAGAGTGGTAATAAGAGTATACCTTCTTGACAATGCATCAGCTACCACATTTTCTTTACCTTGCTTGTACTTGATTGTATATGGAAAGGACTCGATAAACTCCAACCACTTCGCATGTCTTTTGTTGAGCTTGCCTTGAGTCTTCAAAAACTTCAAGCTCTCATGGTCAGAGTGAATCACGAACTCTTTAGGAAGGAGATAGTGCTGCCAGGTTTGAAGAGTTCGCACAAGGGCATAGAGCTCCTTGTCATATGTGGGATAATTCAAGGTTGCACCACTTAGCTTCTCACTAAAGTACTGCAATGGGCTTGGAATCCTGCATAAGAACGGCCCCAATACCTACTCCAGAAGCATCACATTCAATCCTCGAAAAGCTTGTCAAAATTAGGTAAACACAACAAAGGTGCGTTAGTCAACGTGTCTTTTAATAAATTAAACGCCTCTTGGTGTTTACTTTCCCACTTAAAAACAGAATTTTTCTTAACAAGTTCATTAAGAGGTGCAGCAATAGTAGAGAAATTATCGCACAAACCTCCTATAAAAACTTGCTAATCCATGGAAAGACCTAACATCATTAGCACTCTTTGGTGTAGGACCAATCACGTATGGCTTGTACCTTAGACTCATCAACATGTACACCCCTAGAGCTAACAATGAATCCAAGAAACACAATGCTTTCCATGCAAAATGAACACTTTGCCAAGTTAGCATATAGATGATGCTCTCGTAATACACACAAAACTTGGTGCAAGTGCTCAACATGATCCTCAAGTGATCTACTATAGATTAGAATGTCATCAAAATAAACCACAACAAATTTACCAATGAAAGCCCTAAACACATAGTTCATAAGCCTCATGAATGTACTAGGCGCATTAGTTAAACCAAAAGGCATAACTAACCATTCATACAATCCATACTTGGTCTTAAATGCGGTTTTCCATTCATCACCTACTTTCATTCTAATATGATAATATCCACTTTTAAGGATCAATTTTTGAGAAAATAGTAGAACCATACAATTCATCAAGCATATCATCTAACCTAGGAATAGGATGACGATACTTTACCGTTATCTTGTTGATGGCTCTACAATCAACACACATGCGCCATGTTCCATCCTTCTTTGGCACCAAAATGACTGGTACGGCACATGGTGACATACTCTCACGAACAAATCCTTTCTCCACAAGCTCATCCACTTGTCTTTGAATCTCTTTCGTCTCCTCAGGATTTGCTCTATAGGCGGGGCGATTGGGTATACTAGCACCAGGTACAAAATCGATTTGGTGCTCAATCCCCCTCAATGGTGGTAATCCATGTGGTATATCTTCAGGAAATACAGTCTTCAAAACCCTGCAAAAGAGACACCACAATACTAGGTAAATTAGGATTAAGTGCATTAAACTCGCTCGAAGAAAGAAGAACATCTTTATATAAAACAAGTAGAAGTTGTTGCTTAGCCTCCAAAGCTGAAACAATATCACTCTTGGTAGCAAAAGCATTCACTTGCTTCTTTCCCTCTTTCTTCTCACTTATAACCCTATTTTGTTCACCATTTACTACGCCATTTTGGTCAACCTCATGACCAAACCGAAGCCCCTTCTCAACTTCTCCACGGGCTTGTGACTTTTGTTCCTCCCTTACCTTGAATTCCTTTGCAATTCTTACTTGGTCCGCATGTGCCTCAGACGGTTTGATTGAATCCAAGGTGATTCTTCGGTTGTCCCACATGAAGGAATACCTATTCTTGTAGCCATCATAGGTGACCCTCCTATCAAATTGCCAAGGACGTCCAAGAAGTATGTGGCATGCTTGCATGGGAATCACATCACACCACACCTCATCCTTGTACTTGTTGATGGAGAATGGTACCCTAACTTGCTTGGTAACCCTCATGTCCCCAACCTCAGCTAGCCAATGCAATTTGTATGGCTTGGGATGGCGTTTAGTCTCAAGGCCCAACTTATCTACAAACAAAGTAGAAGCAACATTAGTACAAGATCCACTATCTAATAATCATGCTACATACCTTGTTTTGCATGGTACACCTAGTGTGGAAAATATGATCTCTTTGTAGATCCACTTCATCCTCCTTAGGTGCAATGCTAAGAGCTACGCCTTAGTGACAAGAACTTCACCTTGATCCCCACCATACACATTATCTTCATCTTCAGATCCTCCCTCTAATGGAGGCATCTCCTCATTATCTTCACTTGAAGCTACACTAGCTACTTCACCATCCTCAAAAATAACCATAGTGCGCTTGTTTGGACAAGAAGCAGCTATGTGCCCGAACCCTTGGCACTTAAAACATTTAATCTCCCTTTGCCTAGGCTTCACAATTTGCTTACCCTTAGGATCTTGCTTTGTAGTTGGTTCAGCCCTAGGCAATGGTGCACGAGTTGGAAGGATCCATGTGATTGTTGAAGCATCTCTAAAGCTCTTCCTTGGTTGTTCAACTTCTCCAACTAGTACTGATTTTGTGTAGTAGAAAATCCCTCTAGCACGCCTACTTTTCAGTTGTCTCTCAACCTTGATTGCTTTTTCCACCAAGTCGTCCATCTCTAGATAATGTTGCAGCTCTACAATTTCAGCAATTTCTGAGTTCAAACCTGCTAGAAAACGTGACATAAGAGCCTCTCCATCCTCCCTAATGTCCGCTTTGATCATGAGCATTTCCATCTCCTTGTAGTACTCGTCAACGCTCATAGATCCTTGCTTCAAGAATTGTAGATGCCTATGTAGGTCACAGTGAGTAGTAACTTGGAACAAACCTCTTCTTCATAATGGCTTTCATCTCCTCCCAAGTCCTCACGGGTTCAGCTCCACACCTCCTCCTATCTTTGACAAGTTGATCCCACCAAACACTCGCATAGTCGGTGAATTCAACTGCAGCTAGTTGCACTTTCTTTGCTTCGGAGTAGTTGTGACACTCAAATACATGTTCCACCTTTCTCTCCCATTCAAGATATGCCTCGGGGTCTAACTTGCCTTGGAATGAAGGTATTTTCATCTTAATGCTTCCCAAATTTCCATCGGGCTCACGTGGTACCCTCCTTCCTCTCCTTTGAATAACTTCATCAAACTCTCGACCCCTCTTCAATGTCATCATCATAAGTTGGATTTCGAGTCATTCTAGTGTTGGAACCAACTTCTCTACCATCATATTGATCTCCTCGAGCTCTAGATGCTTGCTCCACATTGTCCATTCTCATGGACATGCTTTGCATTTGCTCCATGAGGCGTTGGAAGTTATCTTGCATGCCTCTCATCATGGCTTTAAGATCATCATGTTCCGCCATAGTACCTTAAACCTGCAAAATAAAAGGTTAGAACAATATAAACAAGAATTTGTAGATCACTCCCTTAGTGTTTGCACTCGCTTCCCTCAAATTTATTGGCTTTTACCCTCCTTGTGCTCACTACTAAGCCTTTTTCCACTCAAAGAATCTTCTTGTAGGCTCTTTGATGAAGAACCAGCTCAATCACTCCTACCAAGGCTTATAGCAACACCTAATCTATGAGAGTAAATGTAGAGGTCAAGAATAAGTATGCTTAGAGTGTTTTGTTCAAGAGAGTAACAAGGAATGACCAAGAATCAAGAATAGACACAATATAGACACCCTTATGTGTGGTATTATTGTGTGCTAGTTTCTTGATTTTTTTTTTTAATGTTCTTTGGAAGAAAATAACCAAACTTGTGCAGAAACAATACTTCCAACAAAACACCAAGAAACAAGAAAAGTAGAATATGGTCAATTAAACTTTCGTACGTGGTGTTGTTCTCTGTCCAACGATCTGTTTGTTTCAACAGGTCTACTCAGTTGCACAAGGATAGTATTCCAGCCAAATATACTTCAGTTTAATTGGTTTAGTTCGTGTGCTTGGCTTTTATCACCTTGCACGCCTCTTTCACTTTCTTTTCTATTGCACGACTTTTCTTTGTGCAAGACTTTTTTTTTTTTAAATTCAAAAACTCAGATAACCCACAAAACTCAAGCAACAAGTAAAATTCACCAGATGAACAGTGATTTCTGATGAACAGTTCGTCCGTGAACAGTAAACCCTAGGCGTGAACAGTACGTCGCGTGAACAGTAGCCGTCGTGAACAGTGACTCTACAGTACCGTGAAACAGTGATGCAGACTTTTTTTTTTTCTCCAAGAATCTTCAACCCTAGGGTGGTAAATCCAAGAAACCAATTCTTTTTTTGAAAGATTTTCGCACAAGAATTCCAAGAAAACAATAAAAATAGTCAAGAAATACAAAATACCACACAACTCTAGAATTCTTGATTGAGAAGCAACCAAGAACGACTCTAAACAAACCCTAAAGCACGAATTTAATAAGGAAACAACAAAAACTAAAGGCTGAAATTTTAAGAATGGTAAAGATGGACAGAAACAAAATTCAACGAAGGCAAACACAATCTGAAAAGAAAAGACAGCACGAAACAAACAAAATATTAGGGCTAGGCACGAAGCTCTTGCCTTAATATCATGAAACAATAAACAAAAGGGATATATCCACAATTCCAAAGGAACAAACAGATTGATAGAACCTGAAATCCAAGAAGTTGGCTCTGATACCAATTGATGAGTGCACGCGTACTGGAAGACTACCAAGACCCTTGGATTTTAGGCTTACTACTCGTTGAACTCAAGACCCCTTGGATGGATCTTCCAAGAACCCTTGACGTGGAGTAGGTTGCTCGAATTTTTCCCTTGAAGATGCCCTTGATCCTAGAAAAACCAAGATGAACCGAATTGAGCGCGTTCAATCGTTCAACCTAATTCTCTAAAGAACTTGAACAAAACCGAAAGGAAACTCTAAGCGAGATTGGATGGTCGCCACAAGCAAAGCTTGATAAGACCTATGGTGGTTCTCAATCACCAAAGAACCAAGAAAACTCTAAAGAGAATTCACTCAAAAATATCATAAAACGTCGTGTCTAATGTTGTTCACAAGAAACCCTTATATAGGGCGGCACAAAAAAAATAAACCAAGAAAGTACTTTACCCTAGTTGTAACCTAACACTCGACTACTAAAGATTACAACTAAAAAAATTGCATAAAACAACTTAAACGGACTTTCTGATCGTACCCGCGGCATCTATCCGCGGTGCGGGTATGGAGCGCGGGTTCGGTCAGAAAGTTTGGCACTTCAAACAATTCACGAACGAGCCTTTTGATGGTACACGCGGCACCTATAGGCGGCGCGGGTTCAGTCAGAAGGTTTGGCACTTCATTCCCATGCTTGAATCATCCTTCCTTCCTTGGTCAGCCACAAGTAATGTACAATACGTGACAAAGGATCAATGTTGGTCGCCTTGCACACATTATCCAGTTTGTCCACAATGAGACCATGCAAAGCATCCTTCATTTTCCTAGCTCTTGATCTAGTCATAGGACCATCTAAGTCTTGAAGTACATCCTCAGTCACCTTGGAAGCTTGCTGACCTTGGGACCTATCACTAGGCTATTATAGCTCATCCCTTTTATTTGTTTTCTTTTACCAGGATTCCCGTACTGTTAAAGCTGGAAAAGCAGATTTTTGGATATGTTAAATATTTTTTTTATATATTTTTTGATAGACAAATTTTTTAGGCTATTAATGTAAATACTATGTATATTTTGGGATGTAAAATCCTTTAGTGGTACTTGTGACACCCCAGAAATTCATACAAGAATCATTTAGTTTATGTTATGTTTACTAGTAGAAAAAAATGATGATGACGAGAAAAGAAAATGACGGGGCAAAATCAAATATGCATTTAATAAGGGACTTTCTTTTACTTAGGATTTAGTGTTAACCCTTGATCTATTAGTTGGAAGATTACTTAAGTTAATTAGGTTAATTAACTAAGATTCTTCCATTATTAAGTAGGAAACCTAAGTATTAAATTTGGAACAATTTTATTGGGCTATTAATTTATAATAGTGTTTAATTTTGACTAGCTTATTCTACTATTTTCCAGACTTTTGACTACTTAAACTTTAGCTCAATTTTCCTCAAAAAACGGTCTGCATGTGATTGTTGGAGAACGAACTCTTACCCCCGACCAAGTTGTACTTTCATTGATCGAGGATAGTAAACGGGTTGAACGCGAGGGTGAGATCTCCCGAGCTCGAATTCATGAGCTGAGAGAGATAGTGAGAGTTTAGGCTCAAAGGATCCGAGAGCTTGAGGCCGCAGTTCGGGAGGAACGACAGAGAGCCGCTATTTATAGAATGCAGTACCAGGATTCCCTCGCTGCCTCCACCAACGAAACTTACAAAGTCGTGGCAGGAAAAGTGCAACAAGTGGAAAGGACACGGCCCTTGGTCCGAACGATGTGAACGAGGAAACGGGGACGTGCTAGAAATCCTCGCCTATCAACTAGAAGTGCTCCAGCCTCTAAGGTAGGAAGGGGACCTGGAGGAGTGAAAATTAGACTCGGTGCACAATCTGGAAGTACAAGAGGTGCTTTGATAGGTAGAGCTCCGCTAGCAAATGAACGAAAAGAGGATATTCTGAAAGAAACTCAACCCTCGGCGCTTCAAGTTGCTTGTGGGTATTCTGGTAAAGATAATCATATCGAAGAAAATTGTTGGAGGAAAAGCCGTAAGTGTCTACGTTGTGGTAGGGCTGACCATCAAGTAAGCGATTGCCTAAGACAGACGGCTAGTAGACAAGCTATAGCTCAACTAGAACATGAGAACCTTGATAAAGTCTGGGGAAGTGAAAACAAGTGAAAAGTGTTAGCTCGAGTTATGCTCTAGATAAATTTAATGTCTAAGAATAGGTACAAAGACCTGTGCTAGTTTTGTTATGTTTTACATGTGTGATATGTTTTATACATGAACTTTTGAAAATGTGTAAGTTGAACTGCCTGTATATGCACGTGACTTTATTTGGCATGAAACTTGATTTCCTTGTTATTCTTGAATTTGTGCATCTTGAAATATATCTTGTTACTCGTTATGTGAAGACTGCAATAATTTATTAATGCTATTATAGAATATTAAGTCATGAATAGATAAGGTCAAGGTAGAAGACGTCCCCGTCGCCAAGACCGGGACGAAGGAACGACTTAGAGCGTAAATTCCACTTCTAGGATTGACCCCATGGTCGCGATATTGAACCGAATGACTGACGTTTTAACTTAACTTGGGAATCGAAAAAAAAAAAAATTTCTAGTAATGGAAACCTGTAGTTCTCATAGAAACCCTGTAGTATGGAAGGATGTAGTTCTAGAAAGGTTTCAGACATTTAACTCCCCAAGTTCAACGGCGGTCCGAATCTTGAAATCGCTAAAAATGGTTAGAAAATATTGAGAAAAGTTTTACCACTTTGAAGTATTGATGAAGGGCCAGTGACATTTGTCGTATTTCAGTTGATATCAGAGCAACAGTGAAAGCCCTAAGCCTCTCGTTCGTGAAGAGTCACAAGTGAAACTCTCCGTAGGGGATGGCCGTAGCAAGATGGCAAGCTGATAAGTGCCATGTGATGTAACCCCGAGATACTGTCACAGTTAGTATCAGAGTTTGATGAAATTTAGTTTGATGACATTCTAGCATTTGAAGAGCAGCTAGTTCAAGTCTTGGATCGCAAAGTGAAAGAACTGAGAAATAAACAAATTCCCTTGTCAGGGTCTTTTGGAAGCATCATGATTCAGAAAAGCCACTTGGAAAAAAAAAGAAAAAAAAAACAAAGGAAGAGATATGGAGAATTATTCCAAGTTATTCGGAAATCAAGATGGAATTTCGAGGACGAAATTCTTTTAAGGGGGGGGAGGATGTGACGCCCCAGAAATTCATACAAGAATCATTTAGTTTATGTTATGTTTACTAGTAGAAAAAATTGATGATGATGAGAAAAGAAAACGCAAGGGCAAAATAAAAAATGCATTTAATAAGGGACTTTCTTTTACTTAGGATTTAGTGTTAACCCTTGATCTATTAGTTGGAAGACTACTTAAGTTAATTAGGTTAATTAACTAAGATTCTTTCATTATTAAGTAGGACACCTAAGTATTAAATTTGGAACAATGTGTTCCACGTTTTCATTATCCAATGTGTTACTTGTGCATGAGACTTCCGTGACTAACTTCACGAATAGTCAACCCGGACAGGCTTGGGAGGATATAAGGTGCTGGGTGTTTTAGGGCGTGATGTTCTTTCCCTTATGAGTTGTGAATCCTCAAAGAGGCCAACTCCGGATTGAACTTTCTTGCGTGTTGGCCCTCCAAGGTTGAGATTACTCCCTGGATGTGGTAGCCTATACGGAAGTTATAAGGTGAATGGTGGTTAGGGTTTTTGCTTGATAATATTGGCATGACCTCTGATAAAGACTTGAGCTATTATCTCAGTTCTAACATCATGGTTACATGATCAGTACTTGCTCCTTCTGCGGCTAAGCTTGCTTCCGTAGTTGAGCCCTGTATCCGCCATTGACTACTTGTTAATTAAATTGTTCATGACCTGTCTATTTAACTTGTCAATTATTTTTGTACAATAAAATACTGGTTTCTTGGTATGGTTGCATGACTTTGGCACTCACTGGGCTATTATAGCTCATCCTGTTCCTTTGTTTTCCTGAACCAGGTTTCCCAAAATACTAAAGCTGGAAAAGCTGATTTTGGACATTGTACATGTTTTGTTTCGTATCTTTTGCTAGCCACTTGTTTAGGCTATTTTTGTACATACTATGTAAATTTTAGTGCGTAAAACCTTTTGTAATATCTGTACTTCAAATGAATTTTATGGATATATCTCTTTATGAATGTGTTTTATTTTGCATTAATTATGTGTACGTATTGAGCGAGTGCTCGACTCGAGTCCTGGCGAGAGCTAGGCAGACAGTCCGCTAAGCCCTTTGGTGCACCTTTGGGTAAGGTGGGGCTGTCACAGCTGGTATTAGAGCCATATTGTGACAGCCCCACTTTACCCAGAGGCGCACCAAAGGGCTTAGCGAACTGCCTGCCTGGCTCTCGCCAGGACTCAAACACGCACTCGCTCAATACGTACAAACATACTTAATACAGGATAAAACACATTTATAAAATTTACTTGAAAGTACAAATATCAATAATATATTCTATACACTAAAATTCACATAGTATTTACAAGAAAAGCCTAAACAAGTGGCTATCAAAATACATGAAACAGAACATGTACAACGTCCAAAATTAGCTTTTCCAGCTTTAGTATTTTGGGAGAACCTGGTTAAAGAAAACAAATGAACGGGATGAGCTATAATAGCCCAGTGAGTGCCCAAGCCATGCAATCATACCAGGAATTCATTATTTTATGGAACAAGATAATTGACCAGGTAAATAGACAAGTTGTGAATAATTTAATTAACAAGTACTCAATGGCGGATACATGGCCCAACTACGGGAGCAAGCTCAACTGCAGGAGAAGCAATTACTGTTCATGTAACCATGATGTCAAGACCGAGATAATAACTCAAGTCTTTATCAAAGGACATGCCAGCATTATCACGCACGCCCTAACCACCGTTCACCTTATAACCTCCGTACAAGCTACCACATCCAGGGAGTAATCTCGACCTTGGAGGGCCAACACGCGAGAAAGTTCAATCCTGGAGTTGGCCTCTTTGAGGATTCACAACTCAAAAGGGAAAGAACAACACGCCCTAAAACACCCAGCACCTTATATCCTCCCAAGCCTGTCTGAGTTGACTATCCGTGAAGTAACGGTGAAGTTAGTCACGGAAGTCTCATGCACAAGTAACACATTGGATAATGAAAGCGTGTAACACATTGCGGAATAGATGCGATAAAGTACACATCCTTCCTCAAGTAGCACATGTCATCAAATAACAATTACAAGTATAACATAATTTTTCATAATATAACATTCTCAAGTATGACAAAATATTTCATGCATCATGCACACATAAAGACACTCACCTTAAGTGCTTAAGAAAATATTTCGTAATACGGTCGGGTTTCACTTCCGGAGCCTGAAATTTAAAAGAAAATAGTCGTATAAAAACCGGATAAAAATCTAAGTAATTCGATAAGAAAATTCGAGAAATACCTCAAGTATCTCTAGGGTTTAATTTCTAGGGTTTTGGAGTTTAGGGTTTTACCCTAGGGTTTAGGGTTTTCAAAATTAGGGTTTTCTAACTTTTTAGGGTTTCGCTCGGAAAGGTTTAATTCACTAATAGCTAATCTACGAAAATTTCTGCACATTCAAATCACTAAATTACAGCTTATAAAGCTTTAAATCATAGCCTAATCACTTTTATTTCCTTAGGTTTTACCGAAATTTCGGCAGCACTTCCCCTATAATCGGACTAACCCAAAATTTTTAACCTGCAAGAAAAACATCCAAACAACCCAATCTCAAGTAGTTCTACCAATTTCACATCAAACTCACTTCAATTTCACCCAAATTCATCACAAAAACACCTAAACTACTCCAAGTTTCTTCAACTAAATCAAACCTAAATCATGCCATCTCAAGTTTAAATCACTATCTACAAGTCATACAAGTCCATAAACCTCATATTCATGGAATAAAACTTCATATTTCATGGCTAAAATAAATCATACTTAACCATAAAGACATGACTTAAAAGCTAGAAAACTATGATCTTTATACTTGAAATAAGATGAAAAGTTCTTGGGAAATACCTTTAGTAAGACAAGATTGTTGCTTAGGAGGAAGATCAACTTAATTTCTATGGATGAAAAGTGATCAAATGGAAGTAAAAGCTCCAAGAAAATGAAAGAAAATGGAGAGAAAAGAGAGAAGAGAGAACCGGCCAAGCTAGAAGAAAAGAGAGAAAAAGTGACTAAGTGAAGAAGAAAAGAAATGGAAAAGAATTGGGAAAAGTTTGACCAATCAAAGCAAGACAAGAACAAAGTAAATCTTGACTTTCTTACCATGGAAGACTACACTTGGCTAAGGGTCATTAGAAGAGATTTTGTCATTTATCCTATAATTAACTCTTGCAAGACATGCTAGGTACAAATCTTAAAGGTAATGGTACAACATGCTAGTAAAATAGAAAATCATTCCTTATTATTTTTTCCACTAATTCGGCCCTTCTTTTTTTTTTTCTAATGAACATAATACAAAATAAATGGTTTTGGCATGAATTTCTAGGGTGTTACACATATGCTGCGATAGCCTCTGCATGTGCAGAGGGACATCGAAAAGCCCCGAGCCTCTCGTTCGTGAAGAGTCACGAAGCGAAACTCTCCATAGGGGATGCCCGTGGCGGATGGCAAGCTGATAGGTGCCATGTGATGTGACCTCGAGATACTGTAACAGGTGGTATCAGAGCCTAGGTTTGAATCCTGTCAGAGTTTAAGTTTGAATCTTTGAAGAGTTCAAGTTAGAACTTTATTAGATTTTAAGTCTAAACATTAAATTATATTGGCTTGTTAAGATTTGAGAGTACGAGCTGGCTGGTAATAAGTACACTTCTGGTTGTAATTGGGATACATAAAATATTATCTTTTGTGATTGGTTTTGGTACTAGTGGATATTGACTCTAGTTATATTAGGTGTATCATATTAGCAAGTGGTGCATTAAGTATTTGAAGTGTTATTGAATGGTTACATGATATGATATAGATGGTTTGATATACATTGTAAGTGATTAATTATTTATGTTTATATAACTTGAAATAGCTAGTTTTAAATGAAATCCTAAGCTTGAATTTTACTTGTGAATCTTTAAGTACGAATATTTGTAGATTCTTTTGGGTAGGTTAGTGTGTACATTGGATCGGATTATTGGGACTAGTTGATTCACACTTCGGGGTGTACAACCTTAGTGTGGGTTGACTTAGTTTTGAGATCCGTGTTCGAGTACCTATTATTGATGATTGAGGATTTCGTAGTTTCTTCTATACAGGTTTAGTTTTACTTTGCTCCGGATTGTTTAGTATGGGTCGCTTGGTGTAGATAGTTAGCTCTAGGTCCTGTTATGTTGAAGAATGGCACCTCTTAAGAAGGTCAAGGTATGTAGAGGTTGCAATAGCGTACACTTGGAAGAATGTAAATGGAAAACCAGGGCTTGTTTCGGTTGTGAAGAGATGTCTTGGTATTAGACTTGTGTGAATTTTTCACGTAACTTTTCATTTCATGAGCATAAGAGAAAAAAATCCGAGAATGAGGAAGTAGTGACTATTCCCTCTGTTATGCAAACCTTTAAAGCTATTAAGAAATGTAGGTGCGAGTTTTTCTTAGGCCTGAAAATTTACGTGAATATAATTGAGAATGGTCTAGTTTATTTTCTAAGCTTGATTTTGAGGTGTGATACTTAAGTATCTGTTTATTAATAAGTCTTTATGGGTTTAGATTTAAGTGATTTATTTTCTTTAAAATATGTAGGTATGGCAGAGAATGGTCGAAGTGAGGGACCAGGACATCCCTACCGTACATTGTTCGCCTGCCCGCCAAGTACGGCCTGCATGTGATTGTTGGAGAACGAACTCTTACCCCGACCAAGTTGTACTTTCATTGATTGAGGATAGTAAACGGGTTGAACGCGAGGGTGAGATCTCCCGAGCTCGCATTCATGAGCTGAGAGAGATAGTGAGAGTTCAGGCTCAACGGATCCGAGAGCTTGAGGCCGCAGTTCGGGAGGAACGGCAGAGAGCCGATGTTTATAGAATGCAGTACCAGGATGCCCTCGCTGCCGCCACCAGCGAAACTTACAAAGCCGTGGCAGGAAAAGTGCAACAAGTGGAAAGGACACAGCCCTTGGTCCGAACGATGCGAACGAGGAAACGGGGACGTGCTAGAAATCCTCGCCTATCAACTAGAAGTGCTCCAGCCTCTAAGGCAGGAAGGGGACCTGGAGGAGTGAAAATTGGACTCCGGTGCACAATCTGGAAGTACAAGAGGCGCTTTGATGGGTAGAGCTCCGCTAGCAAATGAACGAAAAGAGGATACTCTGAAAGAAACTCAACCCCCGGCGCTTCAAGTTGCTTGTGGGTATTGTGGTAAAGATAATCATATCGAAGAAAATTGTTGGAGGAAAAGCCGTAAGTGTCTACGTTGCGGTAGGGCTGACCATCAAGTAAGCGATTGCCTAAGACAGACGGCTAGTAGACAAGCTATAGCTCAACTGGAACATGAGAACCTTGATAAAGTCCGAGGAAGTGAAAACAAGTGAAAAGTGTTAGCTCGAGTTATGCTCTAGATAAATGTAATGTCTAAGAATAGGTACAAAGACCTATGCTAGTTTTGTTATGTTTTACATGTGTGATATGTTTTATACATGAACTTTTGAAAATGTGTAAGTTGAACTATCTGTATATGCACGTGACTTTATTTGGCATGAAACTTGATTTCCTTGTTATTCTTGAATTTGTGCATCTTGAAATATATCTTGTTACTTGTTATGTGAAGACTGCAATAATTTATTAATGCTATTATAGAATATTAAGTCATGAATGGATAAGGTCATGGTAGAAGACATCCCCGTCGCCAAGACCGGGACGAAGGAACGACTTAGAGCGTAAATTCTACTTCTGGGATTGACCCCATGGTCGCGATATTGAACCGAATGACCGACGTTTTCACTCAACTTGGGAATCGGCAAAATCTAATAATGGAAACCTGTAGTTTTCATAGAAACCCCATAGTAGGGGAGAACGTAGGCCAAGAAAGGTTTCTGCAATTTAACCCCCCAAGTTCAATGACGGTCCAAATCTCGAAATCGCTGAAAATGGCTAGAGAATATTGAGAAAAGTTTTACCACTTTGAAGTATATTGATGAAGGGCCAATGACATTTGCCGTATTTCGGTTGATATCAAAGCCATATGCCGTTGGCATCAAAAAGCCCCGAGCCTCTTGTTTGTGAAGAGTCAAGAAGCGAAACTCTTTGTAGGGATGGCTGCGGCAGGGTGGCCAGCTGATAGGTACCCTGTGATATGACCCTGAGAACTGTCACAGTTGGAAGGTGCTACCACATCTTGATGGAATTTAATAAATGCTAAGTGGAAGAGATATCAGAGTAGCGCAGCGGAAGCGTGGTAGGCAAAGTGAAAGGACTGAGAAATAAACAAATTCCTCTTGTTGGAAGTTTCGGGGAAGCATCATGATTAGATGAAGTCACTTGGTAAACGGAGGAAGAGATGTGGAAAATTATCCCAAGCTATTCGGAAATCAAGGTGGAATTTCGAGGACGAAATTCTTTTAAGGGGGGAAGGATGTAACGCCCTAGAAATTCACATCAAAACACCTCATTTAATTCATGTTATGTCCATTAGTAGAAAAAAAGAGAGAAAAGAAAAGAAAGGGAAAACCGAAATGTATTTTATAAGTAGATTTCTTTTATTTAGGGTTTAGTATTAATCTTTGATTCATTAGTTGAAAGATTACTTGAGTTAATTAGGTTAAGTAAATGAGATTCTTTCATGATTAAGTGAGACATCTAAGTACCTAATTGGGATTAATTTTATTGGACCATTAGTTTATATTAGAGTTTAATAGTGACTAACTTATTCTACTATTTTCTAGTCTTTTGACTACTTGAATTTTAGCTCAATTTTACTCAAAAATTTCACTTATTTTTTTGCTTTATTTTCTTTTCCCTTGGCTGAAATTTTTCTCTTTCTTTTCTTTTTCTCTTGGCCGAAAATTCTTTTCTCTTCTCTTTTCTTTTTTTGGCCGAAATTCTTTTTCTTTTTCTTTCTCTTTATGGCTGGATTCTCTCTCCCTATTTTACTCTCTTTTTGCTTTAATAATTTGTGTCTTATTATTGCTAGTATTAAGTGATAAGAGGTTAATGAGCTCCACCAATCAAATTAATCCAAGTTAGCTACTCTTGCATTAAAAGACTACCTTTTTACTTTATTCTTGTAAGGTTTTAATTGGTTAATCTTTCTCCCACCTTTTCTTTATTTCTTTTCCATTTTTCCTAGCCTATTTCTTTCTCTTTCTTCTCCCTCTTGGCCGGCCATCTCCCTTTCTCTTCTTCTCTCATTTTGCTCTCAACTTCTTGAAGTTTTCTCTCTAAAGTTTGGGCAAATCCACCATAGGAAGTGAGCTTCTTTCCTTTCTAAGCAAAGTTCTAAGCATATCTAAGGTATTTACTATGAACTTTTCCTATTAATTTCATGTTTTAATTAGTTTTTATGCAAGCTTAAACCAAGATTCTTGTTGGTACTACTTGGAGAACTTAGTTAGAATTGAGATTTACTTGCTAGATAAAGTGTTCTTGTGGTTAGATAGACTAGTATATGGCCTTTAAACCTTGAAATTTCATGTGTTATATGTTGTTTGGTTGAAGATTCTTGGAGTAGAATTCTTGGAATTTAGTGGAATTTTGATTGAATTTGAACTTGAGTTGAACATAAAAGTTGTAGAACTTGTTGAATTGGGTTGGATTGTTGATTTTTCTTGCAGGAAAAAAATTTGGGTTAGTCCGATTTTAAGGGGAAATGCTGCCGAAATTTTGTAGAATTAAAAGAAGAAAAATTGACAAGTGAGATTTTAAGCTTAGAATATGTTCAATTGAAGGAAATTGAAGTGTAGGAATTTTTAGAAATGATCTAGTGATAGATTAAATTTTCTTAGAATAAGTAAACCCTAAACCCTAGAAACCCTAAAACCAAAACCCTAGAAATAAGTGGGTGTTTTCTTGAATTTTTCTTACTAAATTTACTAGGGTTTTACTTGGGTTTTCATTATATTATTTCTTTTAAATTTCAGGGTCCGAAAACGCATCACGACCATTTTACGAAATATTTTCATAGGCATTTCAGGTGAGTGTCTCTATGTGTGCATGATGCATGAAATGCTTGTCCTACTTGAGAATGTTAAATTATGAAATATTATGTTATACTTGAAATTGTTATTTTATGACATGTGTTACTTGAGGAAAGAGGTGTACTTTATCACTTCTATTCCGCAATGTGTTACACGCTTTCATTATCCAATGTGTTACTTGTGCATGAGACTTCCGTGACTAACTTCACCGTTACTTCACGGATAGTCAACTCAGGACAGGCTTGGGAGGATATAAGGTGCTGGGTGTTTTAGGGCGTGATGTTCTTTCCCTTATGAGTTGTGAATCCTCAAAGAGGCCAACTCCGGATTGAACTTTCTTGCGTGTTGGCCCTCCAGGGTTGAGATTTCTCCCTGGATGTGGTAGCCTGTACGGAGGTTATAAGGTGAATGGTGGTTAGGGTTCTTGCTTGATAATACTGGCATGACCTTTGATAAAGACCCGAGCTATTATCTCAGTTCTAACATCATGGTTACATGATCAGTACTTGCTCCTTCTGCGGCTAAGCTTGCTTCCGTAGTTGAGCCCTGTATCCGCCATTGACTACTTGTTAATTAAATTGTTCATGACCTGTCTATTTAATCTTGTCAATTATTTTGTTACAATAAAATAATAGATTTCTTGGTATGGATTGCATGACTTGGACACTCACTGGGCTATTATAGCTCATCCCGTTCATTTGTTTTCTTTAACCAGGTTTCCCAAAATACTAAAGCTGGAAAAGCTGATTTTGGACATTGTACATGTTTTGTTTGGTATCTTTTGATAGCCACTTGTTTAGGCTATTCTTGTACATGCTATGTAAATTTTAGTACGTAAAACCTTTTGTAATATCTGTACTTCAAATGAATTTTATGGATATATCTCTTTACGAATGTGTTTTATTTTGCATTAATTATGTGTACGTATTGAGTGAGTGCTCGACTCGAGTCCGGGCGAGAGCTAGGCAGACAGTCCGCTAAGCCCTTTGGTGCGCCTTTGGGTAAGGTGGGGCTGTCACAGTACTTGTACTTTTAACTTGAATTATATGAAAGTATTATGGGTTATATATGTTTGGATCTATTGAGTGAGTGCTTGATTTGAGTCTTAGCAAGAGCCAGGCAGGCAATCCGCTAAGCCCTTTGGTGTGCTTTTGGGTAAGGTGGGGCTGTCATACAGATTCAAATTTCCCGGATTACAATTTGATAAAGCTTTAAAAAATCAAGCTTATAAAATTTTTACAAATACTATATTTTAATTTGCTTTGCAGGAAAATGCATAAACCTCCTCTTGAAGGAGGAAGAGGAAGAGGTAGAGGTTTTATCGTCTATGGAGCCCCTCACCTATCAAGTTTTCAGTTTCCTCCATTACCTTCATCCTCTTCAATGACAAACCTAGGGAAAATACCCTCTTCAGCAAAATTAGTTCTTCTTCAAGAAGATACAAATGAACCTTATTGTTAGTGTATGCTCTAAAACCAAGTTGGTTTTTGAGATTTTTATTACGCTTATTTCGTGTTATACTTATATATGTGGCATTTTCTTTGTCATTTAATACTTGTTATTAATATTACTTGTTTATTTGATATAGTCCATAGAATATTAACTGTGTATAAGAGATTGTAACAGTTACAATGATGAGACTCTTATTACACATAAAGTTATATTCTTAAATATCCCTAGTCATAGTATTAATGAGATTGGACATCATTAATATGGGAAGACTAGCACATACTTTGCCTCTACTTAGGGTAAGTAGTAGTTGATCTCGTCAACTATGGTGTGCGACACTTAAGCTGGTATGTGGATGCTTGTTAGAGAACAAGTTCATTGGATTGATCCGCCAAGAGTTACTATTCATAGTGCTAATGAATTATACTCTTAATGGCAATGGTGTAAGTGATCCTTAGACTTGAGATTACCATGAGTATCTTGAGTGTGGATTGCTATGCTTTGACTCTATTGCTCGGTGCTCGTAAAAGAGTAGCCCATACGGTAGAGATTGGGTATAGTATGAAGCATGGAAGGATAGTGAGTAATCGATATAGGATTCACCACTCCTTATTATAGGAGAGTATATCCCGGATTGGCCACTTGTTGAAATATGACTTAAAGAATCTTTTGCGCAAAAGTGAAAGTATGACTTGAAAGAGTTTCAAGGTTATACTTTTATGGAAAGTTATATTTCGGGAACAAGAAATCATTAATTAGTCATTTAAAGAGTGCGCACTACACTCTTGGACTAATTGGGATATAGTGTGGTGAAAGGATATTAATTACACGGTAACATTGTCATTGATAGGTGTAGTCTACCATATGACTTTCCTATTCACTTGGGTGGTCATGATGCATTGCTAGACGCCTACTCATGATCTATAAGTGAAAATTAATTAATTAGTGAATTAATGATAAATTAAAGTGTTAATTTATCTAGCTCTTAATTAATTAATTAATGAGTTATAATTTGTACTTATTGCCAACGTGAATGGAACCTAATGGGTCACACACAATAAGAACATGGTCTTTGGGTTAAATTGTTATTAAGATAAGTATAAGATACTTATGGGGTTAATTTATGTGATAAATTAACTTAAAGGACTTAATTATAAATATTCTAAGTCTTGATGGAAATTAGTTTCCTAAAAGGAATTAAGAAGCTATTTGGTTTCCTTTTGGAATAGGTTTCCTAAAGGAATAGGATTAGCTTAAGGTAAGCTTCCTAAACCTTCTTGGTTTCCAATTGCTCTTGTTTCCTTAAAGACTAGGATACTACATCTATAAATAAGTCCATGCCTTGACTCTTGATAGATTGATGAAACATAACACAAAATTTAGAGAGAGAAAAATTGAGAGCTTGGTGGCGGTTTTTCTCTCCAAGAAAAACGCCACACCTCCTTCCCTAATTGTTAGAGGTTTCAACTTCTTTCTTCTTCTTGTGTTCTTCATGAATCATTCAAGGGAGCTAGCACTCTAAAAGGCAAGGCAAGTCAAGCCCAAAGGTTCCTAGAGATCGTGTTCGTGTGGATACCGTTGGAGGCTCGACACTTGGAGGGCTTTTCATGGTAGATCAACACCTTCATCGAATAGGATCTTGCCCTTTGAAGCATAGAAACCTTCTATGCTTGAGGTATTTGTGCTAAACACCCTTTAATCGTATAGATTATATCAAAGAGATCCATGGCTAAGGTAATAAATTTTTAAATTTTCCGCTGCGTTACTACCCTTATTACCTTACAGTGGTATCAGAGCCTCCTTTGATTATATCTATATGATTTGTGTTTATTTAATTGTCATAAATATGGATGGTTTGTTCTTGATGAAATTTGTCTCAAAATTGTTTTAGAAAAATCAAGAGTTTGATTTTTAAGATAAGTTCTTAATTGTTTAAAAGTGTTTTAAATAATTAAGATGAGTTCTTATGGTTGTATTCAAGGTTTCTAAATTATTTTACGTGCTAAAAGGGTTTTAACATGTTTTGAATCAAAAGAGTTTTGAAAAAGACCAAAGAATTTCAAAAGATCGTATTTTCTGGACACAAACCGCACGAAAACTCGCGCGCGTTTTTACCCACGGTTAAAAACTCGTACGTTCTGTCAACAAACCGCGGATGAAACTACGCAAGGTTTGTCCCACGGTTTGTAAACCGCGGATGAACCCGCGCACAGTTTGTCCCACGGTTTGCTGGCAGAGTTCTAGCGAGATTTTTCCTATTTTTTGGAAAATCGCGAATTTTTGGAATTTTCTCTATAAAACACTTTCCAATTTTAATTGTTAATATTTGGAAAGTTAAATTTTGGAAACCTACACCTTCTATAACTTTATTTTTGAGACAAATAAATTCAAGAATATTAATCTAATTAAATTAGACCATGTGATTTATGACTAGAATTAAATAAAGTAATTTATTTAATTGTTAAATATTATGATGGCATGGTGGATGATTATGGACTATGACCAATGTGATTGAATGGTTGACTTTTTATTAATTTTGATGGTTGGCTTGTATTGGTTTTTTAAAATAGGGCCTGCAGTGTCCTGCCTTCTCTATTATTCTCATGTAATTCTCTTCTCACCTAACTCCCCTCGAATGTAACTCGAGGTTTCTTAGTCAATACATGTAATGTACATTGTGTAGGTTAGAGTTAGGTTTTAATTTTCTAAATTGTTTAGAAGTAGAATTACATGTGTAATGTACAAAGAAGATGGAGATGGAACCAAGGAGCAACCATGGAGGCTCATCAAGAGTTGAAGACCTCCCAAGGAATGCATCAAGGAGTTGATCACATCCCTTAGGAATTTGACCATATATTTTCCTTAAGGCTCGAGGAAAATATCTTAGTAAAGTCCATAATCATCCACGGTTTATTGTGCATGTTTTTATTTTATATGTCGATATATTTTAATTACATGCTATGATGAGACTGTATATTATATAATTAAAATAAAATCCCTCAAATAAAATATTAAGTCACTAGCCTTCCATTATTGTAGTAAAAATCATTGTTTTTGTTAAGTGTTGACTTGTTGGCCCACCGTCAAGGTCATCTTACCTAGAGCATGTTTTTTACTATGAGATATGATCTCCAAATAATGGGTCTGACTTAACAAAAATGCTTAACTTGTTGGTCTCCATCAAGGCTATGGTGTTTTTGAGGCGATATTAAGTCAATATATATAAGTTGCCTTCCATTATTATAGCAAAAACGAAGAGTTCCTATTAAGTGTTGACACGTTGGCCTTCCGTCAAGGTCACCTTACTCGGAATATGTTCTTGCTATGAGATGTGATCTCTGAATAATGGGTATGACTTAACAAAAATACATAACGAGTTTGGCCTCCGTCAATGTTATGATATTTTTGAGGCAATGTTGGGAAACACATAAGATGTGCATATCAAGAGTTGATACCCAACTATCTAGGAGTCACAAGAGTTGTGATTGATAAATAGTTATCTACCTAATCGAAGTTACCTTTGGGGCATTGGCCTCCGTCAAACCCAAAGTTAATTAGATGGGATCCTAGCCCACTAGGAATCTCCAACGGATTCCCGAATCAATAGATTGAGGGTTATTGATTTGAAGTAAAATAGTAGGGAGCAAACCAAATAAATTCGAAGCCCACATTTTTGGTTTGCAATTATAACATGAAACAAATACTTGTACTATCTTTTACATTTGTTGTAGAATGAATGTACACATGAACACACTTATCACCCTATATCTCCATTTATATACGATTTTCTTGGACTAGTGTAAGACTTGAGAATAGTTCTTAAGCACAATTGGCTATGTCCTTGATACCCACTTCCACTTGTCCTACAGTGACAATTATAGTTAGGAAACAATGTGCATACAAGATGCATAAAAGATGATAATGATATTGCTACTTGTATCGTAATGTCATCTATAATTCCTAAGCTATAAAAGTAGCACAAATTGATAGATCTTTTTGTCTGTGATTGTGCATCTCAAAGAGTTGTTGATACACAATCTAGGACCATTAGATATGAGATATCTAAGGAGTAGTCTGTCAAGGAAGAAAGGGGCACTTTATTGCTTTGTCAAGGGAAAATCCTAGCGTGGTCTTGAGAAGACCCAAGTAGCTATGACAAAGGTTTAAAGGTGTGATCAAAAAGGACAAGTCTAAGGGCACATGTTTCCAATTCTATTGGAAAGGGAATTGTAAGGCTCGTTTCAATACTAAGAAGATAAAGAGGCCTAGTGAAGCTTCTACTTCTAAGTATGTTTATATTTGAGATAAATTCATCTACTAATTAAGACCATTGGGTATAAGATACTGGATTTAGATCCCATATTTGCAAAAATGTGCAAGGTCTTAAGCATGGTAGACAATAAGGAAAGAGAAAGTCAAACTACGTGTGATGAATGGAGCAAGAGTTGCTACACTAGCTGTAGAGACTTATACACTCTTTACCAACTAGGGCTTGTTCTAGAATTTAAAACATTGTTATTATGTTGTGATACTTACAAAAGAACATGAAATCAATTCACATTAAATGTGAAAAGATTTACCATTACAAAAGAGAATATATACTGTTCTTTTACGTAATGGTGTTCTTTGTGGTATTAGATCACTAAAACAACGTTTTACAAATCCTAGACCTTGATAAGTCCATTCTCAAACATAGACAAAAACTCTATATTTTGAAACAACTATCCTTCTGGCATTATAGACTTGGTCATGTGAATGAGAATTGCACTTCCAAATTACATAATAGTTGTGTACTTGGACTCATTCAATTATGAATCGTTTGAGACATGCGATTCTCATTTACTTAGAGAGATGACCATAACACCTTTTATTATAAAAAGGTGAATGTGCTAGTGATCCTCATAGACCTTCAACATATAGATGTTTTTGGCCCAATGTCGATCCTATGCTAGAGGTTGTTTATCATACTTCATCACTTTCATGGATGATCATATGGGATATGATTATGTGTATCATATGATACACGCATCCATGGCCTTTGAAGTGTTCAAAGTCATTAGCATTGAAGTAAGAAAAACAAAGTTGACAAGAGTATTAAAACACTAAAGATTTGATCTATGTGGCTAATACTCAATGTCAAGTGTTTCAAAATAATTAAAGAAGAATGTGATTCTTTCTCAATGTCTCCATTTGAAACACCATTATTGATGATGTGTGAAAGAGGAGAAGTTGTACCCTATGAGATATGGCGCAAACCATGATGAGTCATACTACAATTCCTAACCTCATTTAAGGGGTTCTTGCCTTAGACGCCACTCCCATACACTCAACCATGTTCCAACAAGTATCTATTTGTGGGGTATCCTTGTGAAAACATTGGACACCACTTCTATAATTCCCTTGAGAAAAATGTTTGTCTCAAGAAATGTCTTTTTCTAGAAAAATAGTTTATTCTTAAAAGAGACAGTGGGAGCAAGATAGAACTTGAAAGGTTCAAGAACCATGAATTGACAAAGATCAATAGTTGGAACTAGAGCTTATGCCACATGTTGATGAGGCGCAACGGAAGCTCAAAGTGCACAAAATCTTCAAAAGACTGGTAGAGTGCATTATACTTTGAGAAATATAGATTTCTCACACATGAGAGATATAGATTTCTCATTAGCAAGAGCAATAATGTACTTAGTCATATATGATGACAAACCTACTAGTCACGAAGAGGCTTTGTCTAATGTAGACTCCTTGACGTGGCAAGATGCCATAAAATCCAAAATGGATTCCATGTACAAGAACAAGGTGTAGACCTTGCTCAAGTCACCTAATCGGATAAAACCCATAGGGTGCAAGTAGGTCTTTATGAGAAAGACTGACATGGATGGTAACGTAGTTGCCTATAAAGCAAGGTTAATGGAAAAGGATTCAATTCAAAGGCTTGACTTTGAAAGAAACCTATTTCACCAATAGCCATGCTTAAATCCATTTAAGATTTTACTTGCAATAGCTGCTTTTATGGCTATGACAAATGGACTATGAAGACTTCATCCCTTAACGGGAATTAAAAGGTATGTATATGACACATCCCTTGGGCCTTCACTTCCATTGATAGTCATTGGGTACGCAAGCTTCAAGGGTCCATTTGTGGATTCTTGCAAGTGTCAAGGTGTTGGAGCATTTGTTTTGATAAGATAATCAAAGAGTTTAGATTTTCTTGAAAACAAAGACAAGCTTTGTGTAAATGTAAAGTTGAGTGGGAGCATTGTCA
The DNA here is from genome assembly GCA_024721245.1 of Mitragyna speciosa. NCBI lineage: Eukaryota > Viridiplantae > Streptophyta > Magnoliopsida > Gentianales > Rubiaceae > Mitragyna > Mitragyna speciosa. Next base: position 137,706 of record JAMWEH010000695.1, read on the forward strand.
TTTTCTTGATACTATATGTGGATGACATATCGTTGATGGAAACAACATACTTTAAAGGTAAAGATATGGTTGTCCAAGAATTTCTTAATAAAGGAGAGGCGATCTCTAATCTGGGAATTAAGATCTATATAGATAGATCCAAGAGGTTGCTTGGTCTCACTAGATCCAAGTACATAGGCTAGATGCTAAAGGGTTTAGCATAGTGCAATCGAAGAAGGGGTTTTACCTATGTGATAGGAGATTACTCTTTTGAGAGACATGTGTCCTTTGACACTTGTCGAGATTGATAGCATTAATAGATCCCGTATGCTTTTGCAATAGGTTCTATTGTATATGCTATCCTATGTACGAGACCCGATGTCTTCTGGCTTTAAGTGTTACGAGCAATTCTGGTGAGTGTCACTAGATGGTTATCAAAGAATATTCTTAAGTACTCTAGAAGCACTAAAAGACTATTCTTGACTATGGAGATTACACTTAAGAAGTGTGGGATTTAAGATACAAGCTTTTAATCCAATAGGGATGATAAGTAAATCATGAGATGAATTGGTGTTCACGTTGAACTGTAGTGGATAAAAGCGTTTTATGATAGACACTACAACATATTCTATAACAAAGGCGAAGTACATGGTAGCTTTAGAAGTTACTATGGATCAAGGGATTCTTTGTTGGACAAAGAATAGTTCCTTTCTATTGTTTTATGAAAACAATTGTGCCATCGCTTAATCAAGGAACTAAAGTCTCATCCATGATCCTAAAGTGTAGGTTCGATGCCACCATCTATTTGTGGAAATAGTTTGGTACAAATGATGAAAAGATAGAGGAAGTTCCCACAATGTAATGTCACTAATCCTTTCACCATGGCCTTATCCCAGAGTTGGCATGATAGTCGTGCTTATGGCCTAAAACTTAAAGGTGATTGGTTTTAGTGCAAGTGGGAGTTTGTTAGTGTATGCTCTAAAACCAAGTTGGTTTTTGAGATTTTTATTACGCTTATTTCGTGTTATACTTATATATGTGGCATTTTCTTTGTCATTTAATACTTGTTATTAATATTACTTGTTTATTTGATAAAGTCCATAGAATATTAACTGTGTATAAGAGATTGTAAGAGTTACAATGATGAGACTCTTATTACACATTAAGTTATATTCTTAAATATCCCTAGTCGTAGTATTAATGAGATTGGACATCATTAATATGGGAAGACTAGCACATACTTTGCCTCTACTTATGGTAAGTAGTAGTTGATCTCGTCAACTATGGCGTGTGACACCTAAGCTGGTATGTGGATGCTTGTTAGAGAACAAGTTCATTGGATTGATCCGCCAAGAGTTACTATTCATAGTGCTAATGAATTATACTCTTAATGGCAATGGTGTAAGTGATCCTTAGACTTGAGATTACCATAGTATCTTGAGTGTGGATTGCTATGCTTTGACTCTATTGCTCGGTGCTCGTAAAAGAGTAGCCCATACGGTAGAGATTGGGTATAGTATGAAGCATGGAAGGATAGTGAGTAATCGATATAGGATTCACCACTCCTTATTATAGGAGAGTATATCCCGGATTGGCCACTTGTTGAAATATGACTTAAAGAATCTTTTGCGCAAAAGTGAAAGTATGACTTGAAAGAGTTTCAAGGTTATACTTTTATGGAAAGTTATATTTCGGGAACAAGAAATCATTAATTAGTCATTTAAAGAGTGCGCACTACACTCTTAGACTAATTGGGATATAGTGTGGTGAAAGGATATTAATTACACGGTAACATTGTCATTGATAGGTGTAGTCTACCATATGACTTTCCTATTCACTTGGGTGGTCATGATGCATTGCTAGACGCCACTCATGATCTATAAGTGCAAATTAATTAATTAGTGAATTAATGATAAATTAAAGTGTTAATTTATCTGGCTCTTAATTAATTAATTAATGAGTTATAATTTGTACTTATTGCCAACGTGAATGGAACCTAATGGGTCACACACAATAAGAACATGGTCTTTGGGTTAAATTGTTATTAAGATAAGTATAAGATACTTATGGGGTTAATTTATGTGATAAATTAACTTAAAGGACTTAATTATAAATATTCTAAGTCTTGATGGAAATTAGTTTCCTAAAAGGAATTAAGAAGCTATTTGGTTTCCTTTTGGAATTGGTTTCCTAAAGGAATAGGATTAGCTTAAGGTAAGCTTCCTAAACCTTCTTGGTTTCCAATTGCTCTTGTTTCCTTAAAGACTAGGATACTACATCTATAAATAAGTCCATGCCTTGACTCTTGGAAGATTGATGAAACACAACACAAAATCTAGAGAGAGAAAAATTGAGAGATGGCGTGTTTTCTCTCCAAGAAAAACGCCACACCTCTCTTCCCTAATTGTTAGGGTTTCAACTTCTTTCTTCTTCTTGTGTTCTTCATGAATCATTCAAGGGAGCTAGCACTCGAAAGGCAAGGCAAGCAAGCCCAAAGGTTCCTAAAGATCATGTTCGTGTGGATACCGTTGGAGGCTCGACACTTGGAGGGCTTTTCATGGTAGATCAACACCTTCATCGAATAGGATCTTGCCCTTTGAAGCATAGAAACCTTCTATGCTTGAGGTATTTGTGCTAAACACCCTTTAATCGTATAGATTATATCAAAGAGATCCATGGCTAAGGTAATAAATTTTAAATTTTCTACTGCGTTACTCCCCTTATTACCTCACACCTATGTTGACATAGGAGTAAAAATATTCTCCTTATTCATCTCCTTCAAAGATCTTAATTCTGACCCATTTACTTTACAAAGAAAATACTTCAATCACCCTTCATTGTCTCAATTTCCCCTTAGAGGATCTCTTCCTCTAAAAAATCGTCATACCTATGCCCATTTTCTTGATTTCTATACTTTTCATGTTAATCAAAAAATAGTTGATTTACATGATAGACATAGAAATAATAAAAATCCAAAATGTTATCCTACTATTGAGGATAATGAAATTGCCTATTCTCAAATTTATATTCATCATGATCCTACTATTCAAACATGGTATTCAAGATCCAAATCCCATGTGGATTTTACCTCTAAATACAACAATTACAATTATCAATTCACTTACCAGGATTGTATAGATGGCTGGAGTCATATTTTTTATTACCAAAAATTTCAAATGAAACACACATGGTGGATTAGATTATCTCCATCCATTCTCCAAAATAACCTTCCTTCTTGGTTTTACAATTGGTTCCTAAATTTTGGACCACTTTTCATTCTTTATAAAACCTTTCAAAATCAAAATGACAAATATCTCAACAAACCAAATATACTCCATCAGGGCATGCATCATTTTCTTGCCAGGTTTCAAATTCCTTGGTGCTTAGCATGGACATATGTTACTGGAGTAAACAACAATCGTCTTCCTATTCTTCAAAGACAAATTAAATGCACATGGTGGAAGAAAATAGAAATTGATTATGCCAGCATTGAGCAAAATCTCAAAATCCAGATTGCTCAGACTGCAGGACCATCAAATTCTGAAATTACCTCTTTTTCTCATCATTAATTTTGATAAAAAAGTATCCTTGTACCATTTAAAATGTGATAAAGTTGGACATTTTAGGTTCATTAATAATTCTGTATCATAATTTTGATATGCATTAGAATTATATCCAATAAAATGTTTTTTTTTTGGCTAACCTCGTTCACGGGGGAGGGCGCCACTCCATATTTTATTAATTTCAAGAAAAGAGGGGGATATAAACCTTACCTCAAAATTACACTGCATAGAATAAAAGAAATAAAAAAGAAGTACTACTCCCTTTACAGAAAATTCTTAAGAAATACATTTTCTGAAAGAAGGAAAACAAAGTCTATCCATTCTCAATTCTTCTCGAGCTAAGGCAGGTAAAGTAGATTCATGCGTAAATATCTAAGAATAGCCTACATGAGATGATCCCCAATTTGCTAGATAATCCGCCACCTTATTTGCTTGACGATAGCAATGTGAAATCTGAAAATCTTCATTCATCATCTTCCAAACAGTATTGACCTCCCTTTGTATTTTCCATGGGCAAACAAATTTTCGTTGCAGTATTCCAACCAGTACTAATGAGTCTGACTCGACATGTACCTGTGAAAAATCAAAATCTAAACAAATTTTTAAACCTTCCAATAACGCTTTCACCTCAGCCTGCATACTAGTACCACTCCCTACAAAATAAGAAAAACCAAATAGCAATTTACCATTCCAATCCCTTAATACTCCACTAATCCCAGATTCCCCAGGGTTACCTTTGAACTACCATCAGTGTTTAGTTTCACTTTTCCCTTCAATGGTGGCAACCATTTCACTAATTTCCATCTGAATGTCCTCTGATATGAATGCACAGAGTCTAAAAAACCATGCCAAGAGCGATGAAACAAAGGTTCTTTATATTTTAAAATGAATGCATCCCGCAAATCTCTGTATACCTCTTCACAAACCAAATTAACCAAAGGTTTTTGTCCTTCAAAAAAAGCCTTATTCCTCATTTTCCATACATTCTAGCAAATAAAATTAGGAATCAACTACCAAAGAAACCCTATACGGCTTTGTTTATGAGACACCAACCACCAATTAGATCACAAACCTCGCAAATGATTCACCATTGAATTAATTCCACAACTTGAGTTGAAAAATTTCCATACTACAGAGGCTAGCTCACCAGACACAAAAATATGATCAAGAGTCTCCACAGCAGGACTTTCACAACAATAACATTTTGAAGGTAATTGAAGCTTAAATCTAGATAAAATATCATCCAAATGTAATCTCCCCAACAACAATTTTAACATAAAGAAAGATACTTCAAGTGGAATTTGATTATGCCAAATTCTCCCAACAAACAAAGACAATGGCTTACAATCCCTTATCTCATGAAAAGCAGAAGAAAAAGAGAACTTACCAGATACCGTACCCTGCCAAATCATTACATTTGAAGAACCCCCAACTGGAACATCAATCAACAGAATTGATTGAACTATGTCCATTGGCAGTCAATGTAGCAGCAAATTTCTATTCCACATTGTAACGCCCTAGAAATTCGCATCAAAACCCATTTGATTTATGTTATATTCATTAGTAGAAAAAAAAGAGAAAGAGAGAAAAGAAAAGAAAAGAAAAACCGAATGCATTGTTATAAGGAGATTTCTTTTATTTAGGGTTTAGTATTAATCTTTGATTCATTAGTTGAAAGATTACTTTAGTTAATTAGGTTAAGTAAATGAGATTCTTTCATGATTAAGTGAGACACCTAAATACTCAATTTGGATTAATATCATTGGACCATTAGTTTATAATAGTGTTTAATTTTGACTAACTTATTCTACCATTTTCCAGTCTTTTGACCAATTGAGCTTTAGTTCAAAAATTGACCTAAAAATTTTACTTATTCATTTGATTTTCCCACCTCACATGCCCGGCCCTCTCTCTCTATTTCTTTTCATTTTTGCTTTGATTTTGTGCCATAAAGTCTTGCAAATTGCTAGGAGATAAATGATTAAAATTATCACCAATCAAAATTAACCAAGTTAGCCAACTTTTCATTAAAAGCATAAAACTTAACATGACTCTTGTCTTGCTATAATTGGTCACACTCTTTTTCATTATTTTCTTTGTTTCATTTCTCTTTTCTTGAACTATTTCTCTTCCATTTTTCTCTCTCTATGGTCGGATTTCTCTCTCTATTTTCCTCTCATATTGCTTTAATATTTATTCCATAATAATAGTATCTTCATAGTTTAAGTTTAACGACTCTCTCTTCTCTCTCTTCTTCCACGTTTCTAGGATTTTGAATTTTAAATTTTCTGGTGCCTTTTCCGATCACTTTCTGGTCTGATTTTGGTGCCTTACAGGATTCAACTCTTTGTGGTTAGCCATGATCCTTGCTTTTCTCATCTGGTTTGGATTGGAATGAGTAGGGTTTTCATGGCTACGCCCCATTCAATGGCTGTAGGGCCTTCTTCAACTGTTAATCGTTCCTTTGCTGATGTCCTTATGAACAAGACGCCATCACCGTTAAAGATCAAGCCACCATCTATTTTCAGGGGCGAGCCTGCAATATGTTTCTCCTCAGAGGAAATCGAAAAACTTGCAGCACCTTTTAGGTTTGCACTTGTTGGGAAATTTTCCCATGGCAGGCCAAGCATGGAGGTATTGCGAAAGTCTTTCACTGCCATTGGTTTCTCAGGAACTTTTTCGCTGGGATTGCTGGATCATAGACACATACTGATTCAGGTTTCATGTGGAGGAAGATTTTCATAGATGTTGGATAAGGGGGCTATGGATGATCAATGAATTCCCTATGAGAGTTTTTAAGTGGAGTCCGGATTTCCGAACGGACATGGAGCCTTCTCGTGCTCCTGTCTGGATTGCATTCGAAGGTTTACCCATCCATTTTTTTGATCGTGCAGCTTTATTTATGATTGCTTCTGCAGTTGGAGAGCCTCTTAAGCTTGATGTAGCAACTGTAAATTTGAGTCGACCGAATGTTGCAAGGGTTTGTGTGGATGTTGATTTGTTAAAGGAGTTGTCCCCAACGCATTAGGATATCTGGTGGTCAAGGAGGATTTTGGCAGAAGATTAGTTACAAAAATTTGCCTTCTTATTGCGTAAAATGCCATAAACATGGACATGATGAGGCTCACTGCCGAGTGTTGCATTCAAAAGGAGTAACAAATCAAGGGCTGGAGTCTAAACTGAAAACAAAACCTTGATGACATTCTGCGATATGTTCCGAAGCTGGTGAAAAATGGAGACATTGGCAGGCCTTCTGATCAGCAAATTCGTGAACAGGTAGCCACTGTAGTTAATCAAGTTGAGTAAAATGAGTTTCCTACGGAAGTAGAGGAGCCAATGAACATGCCACAGAGGGAAGTGGAAACAAGTGAGGATGTGCATGGCCAACAGGTCGTTGATTCTGACGTTCAGATGAAAGAAAATATGGGAAGTAAAGATATCGAGCTGTCAAATAATGAAGAACAAATTGAGAAGGATGGAGCAGGTGAGGCAATTGTGCCGTCTGAATTGGTACAACCGGATTTACTGGATCAACAACAGCAACAGCTGGAGAAAGGTGAGATTTTACAACTTGATTTACAGGCTACTATGATAATGGAGGTTGAAGTAATTGCAGGAAGCCTATCTCCTCGACGACTTCCGGAGCATAGCAGCTTGGATTCTTTTCAAGAACTGAACAAACGGGTAGAGTTTTGTAATTTGGAAATGTCTCACAATCAAAGGGAAGGTATTCTTCAACAGGTAACGGATTTGAATTTTAGCAAGACATCCAAAAAGAAATGTGTGTCCTTTGCTCCAAGCTCGGATAGAGTTCTTAGATCTAAGACAAAATCTTCAGATTCTTGTCTGCTCAATTTATCCAAATGATTTGCATGATGTTTTGGAATATTAGGGGTGTGTCTAAAGGCCCTAATATTAGGCATTTGAAGAAGTTAATTAGAATTTTTAATTTGCAATTAGTTGCTATATGTGAACCTAAAGTGAATGTTGATCGGTTTCATGATATTAGACGGAATTGGGTATGGAATTTGGTGTTTATAATTCTTCTGGATCAGTCTGGGTTTTCTTTCGACAGTTAGGGGATTATTCAATTGTTGGTGATAGTGAACAACATATTTCTATTAGTGTGCACAACTCAAATTTTGCAACTTCTTGTAGACTGTCTTTTTTGCATGCGAGTTGTGACCTTAATGAGAGGAAATTATTGTGGGATGCTCTAAGAGCTAAAAGTGTAGCTAGTTCTCCTTGGTTGATTGGGGGGGATTTTAATGTTATTTCTCAGGCGGATGAGAAGAGAGGGGGTCAACCTTTTCATTTAAATGGAGCTCTGGACTTTCTTAATTTTTTGCACAATGTTGATGTTAGTGTATGCCCTAAAACCAAGTTAGTTTTTGGGATTTTTATTACGCTTATTTCGTGTTATACTTATATATGTGGCATTTTCATTGTCATTTAATACATGTTATCAATATTACTTGTTTATTTGATAAAGTCCATAGAATATTAACTGTGTATAAGAGATTGTAAGAGTTAAAATGATGAGACTCTGATTACACATTAAGTTATATTCTTAAATATCCCTAGTCGTAGTATTAATGAGATTGGACATCATTAATATGGGAAGACTAGCACATACTTTGCTTCTACTTATGGTAAGTAGTAGTTGATCTCGTCAACTATGGCGTGTGACACCTAAGCTGGTATGTGGATGCTTGTTAGAGAATAAGTTCATTGGATTGATCCGCCAAGAGTTGCTATTCATAGTGCTAATGAATTATACTCTTAATGGCAATGGTGTAAGTGATCCTTAGACTTGAGATTACCATGGCATCCTGAGTGTGGATTGCTATGCTTTGACTCTATTGCTCGGTGCTCGTAAAAGAGTAGCCCATACGGTAGAGATTGGGTATAGTATGAAGCATGGAAGGATAGTGAGTAATCGATATAGGATTCACCACTCCTTATTATAGGAGAGTATATCCCGGATTGGCCACTTGTTGAAATATGACTTAAAGAATCTTTTGCGCAAAAGTGAAAGTATGACTTGAAAGAGTTTCAAGGTTATACTTTTATGGAAAGTTATATTTCGGGAACAAGAAATTGTTAATTAGTCATTTAAAGAGTGCGCACTACACTCTTAGACTAATTGGGATATAGTGTGGTGAAAGGATATTAATTACACGGTAACATTGTCATTGATAGGTGTAGTCTACCATATGACTTTCCTATTCACTTGGGTGGTCATGATGCATTGCTAGACGCCACTCATGATCTATAAGTGCAAATTAATTAATTAGTGAATTAATGATAAATTAAAGTGTTAATTTATCTGGCTCTTAATTAATGAGTTATAATTTGTACTTATTGCCAACGTGAATGGAACCTAATGGGTCACACACAATAAGAACATGGTCTTTGGGTTAAATTGTTATTAAGATAAGTATAAGATACTTATGGGGTTAATTTATGTGATAAATTAACTTAAAGGACTTAATTATAAATATTCTAAGTCTTGATTGAAATTAGTTTCCTAAAAGGAATTAAGAAGCTATTTGGTTTCCTTTTGGAATTGGTTTCCTAAAGGAATAGGATTAGCTTAAGGCAAGCTTCCTAAACCTTCTTGGTTTCCAATTGCTCTTGTTTCCTTAAAAACTAGGATACTACATCTATAAATAAGTCCATGCCTTGACTCTTGGAAGATTGATGAAACATAACACAAAAATTAGAGAGAGAAAAATTGAGAGCTTGGTGGCGGTTTTTCTCTCCAAGAAAAATTGCACACCTCCTTCCCTAATTGTTAGGGTTTCAACTTCTTTCTTCTTCTTGTATTCTTCATGAATCATTCAAGGGAGCTAGCACTCAAAAGGCAAGGCAAGCAAGCCCAAAGGTTCCTAAAGATCATGTTCGTGTGGATACCGTTGGAGGCTCGACACTTGGAGGGCTTTTCGTGGTAGATCAACACCCTCATCGAATAGGATCTTGCCCTTTGGAGCATAGAAACCTTCTATGCTTGAGGTATTTGTGTTAAACACCCTTTAATCGTATAGATTATATCAAAAAGATCCATGGCTAAGGTAATAAATTTTTAAATTTTCCGCTGCGTTACTCCCTTATTACCTTACAGTTGAAGCTTTTGATGTAGGCTTCTCTGGGTCTCCCTACACTTGGTGCAACAATAGACATGGCCGAGCCAGGATATGGAAAAGGCTTGACGGAATATTGGTTAATCAGCAATTTACTTCAATGGGTTTGGATATTTCAGTGCAACATCTTTTTAGGAGTCCGTCTGATCACTCTCCGTTGCTTGTAATAGGGAAAACGAGATTGGATAATAAACCGAAGGCATTCCGTTTTCTTAATTGTTGGGTTGATCATCATCAATTTTTGGAGGTGGTTCGATCATCTTGGCAAGCTAGTGGTAACTGGCACCCTATGAAAATATTAGCTGAAAAATTGAGGAATGTGAAAAAGGCTTTTCAAAGTTGGTCTCGACATACTTTTGGGGACATTTTTGAAAATGTTAAACAACTGGAAAGGAAAGCAGCTGAGGATGAGAAGAAATTTGATATTGAGGGCTCTGATCAGGCTTTGGACAATTTGCAGCGATCTCGTATGGAATTAAATAAAGCTCTTTGTGTAGAGGAGAGTTTTTGGAGACAAAAGGCTAGAGTAAAATGGTGGAAGGAAGGAGATAAAAATTCCAGATATTTCCATTCTATGGTAGCTGAAAGAAGATCCAAAGCTATTATTCATCGTATTAAAGATTCTTCTGGGGCATGGTTGGAGGAGGAAGATGATATTGCTACAGAAGCGTGTAGATTCTATGCTTCCTTATTTTCACAAGATGGGGTGGGTGATGACATTGTTTTAGATCATATTCCTAGCTTATTATCTAATGATGATGTTGAATCTTTGGAAAATTTTCCATCTTTGGAGGAGGTGCGGGATGTGGTTTTCTCAATGAATGAGGATAGTGTTCCTGGGCCTGATGGCTTTACAGGTAAATTTTTTGTACATGCTTGGGACATTGTGGCTGAAGATGTTTATAGGGCAGTGAATAGCTTCTTTTGTGGTGCTGAATTACCAAGGTGTATTTCTTCTACCTTGGTGGTTCTAATCCCTAAAGTTGCTTGTCCCTAGGATTTTACTCAATTTCGGCCTATTAGCTTGTGCAATTTTTTTAATAAAGTTATTTCCAGAATCTTGTCTGACAGGTTGATAAGTATCCTACCTCGGATTATTTCCAGTCAACAAAGTGGTTTTGTGAAAGGAAGATTGATGGCAGAGAATTTTTTGCTTGCCCAAGAATTGGTTGGAGGTATGAAAAGGAAAAATCGAGGCGGAAATGTAATGATAAAATTAGATATGAAGAAGGCTTATGACAGGGTTTCCTGGATTTATCTGATCAAAATTTTGAGAGCTTTTGGCTTTGGGGAACAGTATGTTGATATGGTCTGGAGGTTAATCTCCAATTGCTGGTTTTCAATTATAATAAATGGTGCTCCATCTGGATTTTTCCATTCTTCTAGGGGGCTACGGCAAGGAGATCCTATTTCTCCAGCCTTGTTTATTATTGCAGCGGAGGGTTTGTCCAGGGCGTTGAATTCTCTTATTGGAAAAAGGGGTTTTACTCCTTTTAGTGTACCTTCAAAATGTCCTATTGTGACTCATCTGGCTTTTGCTGATGATGTTGTTATTTTTACAGGTGCTGATCGTAGATCTTTGAGATTAGTGATGGATGTACTAAGGAAATATGAACTATGCTCGGGTCAAAAGATCAACTTGCAAAAAAGTGGTTTTCTTTGTCATCCAAAAATTCCAAGTCAAAGGAAGGATATCATTAGAACATTGATGGGTTTCTCTTAAAGGCAATTCCCTGTACGCTATTTGGGCTGTCCTTTGTATCTTGGAAGAGGTAAAAAAGCATTCTTTTCTGAGCTTTGTCAAGGTGTTGCTAAAAAGGTGTTGGCATGGCAAAATAGATTTTTATCTGTGGGTGGTCGATTAATATTGATTAAACATGTATTATCTTCAATTCCTTTACATGTTTTGATTGCATCGTGTCCACCAAAAGGTGTTTTGTGGGAGTTGGAAAAAATTTTTGCAAGTTTTTTGTGGGGAACAGATGGGGATGGTTCTCGGTTTCATTGGATAAAGTGGAAAAATTTATGTGCTCCTACTAAGGAAGGCGGGGCTGGTTTAAGATCCTTGGAAGATGTGTATTTAGCTTTTTCTATAAAATTGTGGTGGAGATTTAGAGAGTATAAATCGATATGGGCTGAATTTGTGCATTCTAAGTACTGTAAATCTAACTCACCAACACAAGTTCAGGTTAGTTTGATGGATTCCATGATGTGGAAGAGGATGCTAAAATGGAGGGACTTGGCTGAAAATAATATTGGTTGGCTTCCCTCTGGTAGAATTGTTTGGAAGCTGTCTTCTTTTGGTAAATTTTCTTTGAATTCTGCATACCAGTGTGTAAGGGATTGTAAAGTCTCTAGCATATTCTTTTCAAAGATTTGGGATACTTTTGTATAAGTTTAAGACTAGATTCTTGTTGATACTACTTGAAGAAGTTAGTTAGAATTGAAGATTTACTTGCTAGATAAAGTGTTTTTGTGGTTTGATAGACTAGTAACTAGCATTTAAACCTTGAAATCTCAAGTATTATATGTTGCTTGGTTGAAGATTCTTGGAGTAGAATTCTTGAAATTGAGTGGAATTTTGATTGAATTTGAGCTTGAATTGAACATAGAAGTTGTAGAACTTGCTGAATTGAGTTGGATGGCTGTCTTTCTTGCAGGTTAAAATTTGGGTTAGTCCGATTTTAAGTGGAGATGCTGTCGAAATTTCGGTAGAAATAAATAAGGAAAAAATGGTAGATGAACATTTCTAACCTAGAATGTGCTCAATTTAAGGAAATTGATGTGCAGGAATTTTTAGAAAATCATCTAGTGATGAATTGAATTTTTCTAGGACGGGAAAACCCTAGAGCCAAAACCCCAAATCTAAAACCCTAAACCCTAGGATAAAACCCTAAGCTCTAGAAACCCTAGAAATGAAACCCTAGAAATAATTGGGTTATTTCTTGAATTTTCTTGCTAATTTACATAGGGTTTTAATCGGGTTTTCATCATATTGTTTCTTTTAAATTTCAGGACTTGAAAGTGAATCTCGACTTTTTACGAAATATTTTCTGGGCATTCCAGGTGAGTGTCTCTGTGTGTGCATGATGCATGAAATGCTTTGTCGTACTTGAGAATGTTATATTAAGAAATATTATGTTATGCTTGTAATTGTTATGTTATGACATGTGTTACTTGAGGAAAGATGTGTACTTTATCACATCTATTCCGCAATGTGTTACACGCTTTCATCATCCAACGTGTTACTTGTGCATGAGACTTCCGTGACTAACTTCACAGTTACTTCACGGATAGTCAACTCGGACAAGCTTGGGAGGATATAAGATGCTGGGTGTTTTAGGGCGCGATGTTCTTTCTCTTATGAGTTGTGAATCCTCAAAGAGGCCAACTCCGGATTGAACTTTCTTGGGTGTTGGCCCTCCAAGGTTGAAATTTTTCTCCCTGGATGTAGTAGCCTGTACGGAGGTTATAAGGTGAACGGTGGTTAGGGTTATTGCTTGATAATACTGGCATGACCTTTGATAAAGACCTGAGCTATTATCTCAGTCCTAACATCATGGTTACATGATCAGTACTTGCTCTTTCTGTGGTTAAGCTTGGTTCCGTAGTTGAGCCCTATATCCGCCATTGACTACTTGTTAATTAAAGTGTTCATGCCCTACTTATTTAATCTTGTCAATTATTTTGTTCAATAAAATAATAGATTCTGGGTATGACTGCATGACTTGGACACTCACTGGGCTATTATAGCTCATCCCATTCATTTGTTTTCTTTAACCAGGTTTCCAAAAATACTAAAGCAGGAAAAGCTGATTTTGGACGTGTACATGTTTTATTTCGTGTATTTTGATAGTCAAACTATTTTGGGCTATCTTGGTGAAAATCATGTATATTGTGATGTGTAAACTTCTTGATGTTACTTGTACCTTTAAATTAAGTAATATGAATATATTTTATTTTATTTTATTTCATTTCATTTTATTTGGAGTTAAGCACGCGTTCATGTCCTGAGTGAGTGCTCGACTTGAGTCCTGGCGAGAGCTAGGCAGGCAGTCCGCTAAGCCCTTTGGTGCGCCTCTGGGTAAGGTGGGGCTATCACACACACCCCTTCATCCACAAATTCAGAAACCCTATGATCTGAATAATTATTCACCCTGAGGTATAACGCCCCAAAACCCATCCAATTATCCAACCAAAAATGACAACTGCCATCATAAAGCAACCATGAAATATTCAATTCAACCAAACCACGAATGTTTAACATTCTCTTCCACATAGCTGAACTTTTCAGAGTAATCTCAGCTTGACAAGGATGAACATGAGCACAATATTTGGCCCACATGAAAATCGCCCATAAAGATTGTTTTTGTCGGAAATTCCACCACAATTTGCTGGAAAAGGCTGCATAAATAACCGCCATCTTTCTAAATCCAACTCCTCCTTCCTCAACTAGATAACATAATTCTTTCCAACCTATCCAATGGAACTTAGACCCATCTATACTAGAATTCCACAAAAAAGTGGCATACGTTTTCTCCAAAATCTTGAAGACCCCAATTGGCACAATCGAAGATGCCAAAAGATGTATAGGGATAGAAGATAGTACATGACGAATCAAAATAATCCTACCCCCTGGGGACAAAAATCTAGTCTTCCAAGACAGTATTTTATTCAAAACAAACTGACAAAGCTCTGAAAAATACGATATCTTGGATTTTCCAAAAAATAAAGGACAACCCAAGTATTTAATAGGAAATTGTTTTTTGGAGAAATGAGTAATCTTTTCAATCAAACATACTCGTGCAGCACTCATCTTTGGATGGACTAAGAAACCACTCTTCTGAACACTAATCATCTGTCCCAAATTATGCTGGTATTTCTCCAAAACCTCCATCAATCTCAACAAAGAATGTTTAGAAGCATTTGAAAAAATCAACACGTCATCAGCAAATGCTAAGTGAGATATATATGGACACCTTGGAGGCAATCTAAAACCCATGAAAGAAGATGATTTAGACATTTTGTTCAATGCACGAGATAGAACCTTAGCACCAATGATGAATAATGCCGGAGACAAAGGATCTCCTTGCCTAAGCCCTCTTGAAGATTTGAAAAATCCGAAGCTTGCTCCATTAATAATAACAGAGAACCATACATTGGAGATCAACCTCTAGATCATATCAATGACACCTTCACCAAAACCAAAAGCTCTTAAAGCACTGATTAAGAAAGGCCAAGAAATCCTATCATACACCTTCATCATATCCAACTTCAATGCAACATTCCCTCCTCTTATCTTTTTCCCAATGTCAGATATAATTTCTTGAGCTAAAAGAAAATTATCTGAAATACTTTGGCCTTTAACAAAGCCACTCTCCTGAGGTGATATGATTTTAGGAAGTACAACAGCCAACCGATTAGAAATAATTTTAGATATTACCTTGTTGAAGAAGTTGCATAGACTAATCGATCGAAATTGGGAAAACTCTTGAGGATTAGGCCCCTTTGGAATAAGTACTATGGAGGTCGTTGTGATAGAACGAGGAAGAGTTCCCCCATAGAAGAAACTAGCTATGGCACTACAAACATCTTTGGCAACCACCTCCCAAGCAAAAGTGAAGAATCTTCTGGAAAAACCATCAGGTCCTGTAGAGCTCCTTCCATCCATTTGAAAAATCACGTTTCTTATCTCTTCCTCAAATGGAATCTCCTCTAGTCCCTCATTATCGTCAGATGTAACCAGCTTCGAGATGACATCCACTATATGGCATGGGAATGTAGACTCATCTGTAAAAAGTTTGTCAAAAAAAGACACAGCTGCAGCCCCTATATTCACATCGTCACTAATTCAATTCCCATCTTCATCCTTTATTTTATGGATAGCTACCTTAATCCGACGTTCCTTGACCACTGCATGAAAGAATTTTGAGTTTTTGTCTCCTTTCTTTAACCATTTGATTCGAGATTTTTGCCTCCAAAATTGTTCCTCAATAGATAACATTTGCTTTGGCTTAGCTTTGGACTTATTAAACTCCACCATAGACTCCTCCGAATCCCCCAGTTCCAAGTTCATTTCAGCTGCTAACACCTGCGCCTCAGCCAGTTGAACATTAGAAAAAATGTTACCGAACTTTGCTTTATTCCATTGTTGAACTGCCTTCTTAACACCTCGCAACTTCCACTTACTACAAACAAAGGATTCCCTCCAATATCTTTCTCCCAAGCCTTCTGAATGACCTCCAAAAGATTGGGATTGGAAGTCCAAGCATTCAGAAAATGAAAATGTCATGGTTTATTATCAAATTTGGTTGAAAATTCCAGAATCAAGGGCTCATGATCAGATGGTTCCCGAGCCAAGTGAGTAACTTCAAGGTTAGATAGATCAGTCCCTTCGTTATTGATGAAGACACAATCCAATCTTTTCCATATTCTTGCTTTTCCTTTTCGGTTGTTGCACCAGGTGAAATTGGATCCAGAAAATCCTGCATCTATGATCCCATTGGAGTGTGAAAAAGATAAGAGTTCCAAAGCTTCTGAAATTTGGAATGGTCTGCCACCCTTCTTCTCACGTTCATCCACTATAAGATTAAAATCCCCACAAAGGCACCAAGGTCTTTTATAAGGTTTACTAGCTGCCAAATCAGTCCATAGTTGTGTTCTCTCCTCTATCGTGCATTTAGCATGAATGAAATCAAATTGAACAAGTAAAGAAAGATGAGGATGCTGAATATTCAATGAAATATGTTGATTAGAATTCCCAGCTAATGAGCAAGTAAGCTGGTTGTTGAAAAACACCCATATATCACCCAACTCATTAACTAGTGCATTATCAAATATCAACTTCAATTTGATGGCATCAATATACATCACAGAAATTTTAGGTTCACAAATAGCTACCAGTTGGACATTATTCATATGAATTATATGCATTATTCTTCTATTATTAGGAGGTCTATTAAACCCCTGAATATTCCAGAAGAGAACTCTAATCATTGGAAAGTACCTGGAAGGAATTTACGCATGATCTAGAGAATGATCTCAATTGACGATCAGAAACAAACTTTGCCCTTATGCCCTTTTGGTTACCCATTCCATCACCACTATCCAGTCGATCAACTCCTTCTACATTTAATGCATCCAATTCAGACTGCTCAGGACCCCTCAACAGCTCTTGTTTCAAGCAGTGAGGAGACAAATTACCTGCACTTCTGGAAGATAATCCCTGTCTGACTCCATAAATTTTCCTTCCTCTTGAATCATAAACTATTGCTCCCCATTATGATCATCCACCTGTATGAAGCCATCCATGACAGTAATGTTCTCTCGAGCCTTTTGCATTACTAACTCTACCCCTTCAATTCGTCTATTTTCATCCCTGTCTTCAGTCTCCAAATGAGCATTCATGTTCTGAACTAGAACATCCTTCGATGTGCCCACATGTTCGATGATTGCTAACTGTATCCCTTGACTTATATCATATTTTGGTACGTCATTCCTTTGAAGCATCTTCTTCTCTGTAGCAATATCTGTTTGCTCGTCCCTCAGTTTCACCACGTTCTCCTCTTCAATCTCCTAATCATCATCATTAATCTTTTTCTTAGGAGTCCAATATTGTTGCTGCTCAACATGCAGTGTTCTCTGATGAAAGTCACCATGCTGAATCTTGAAGTTAGGATTTTGCAACCTATATTGATCTTCATTGTAACACCCTAGAAAATGCACATATAAGAGACATTTTTTTTTCTTATTTAGGGTTAAGTGTTAATCCTTGATTTATTAGTTAGAAGATTTCTTGAGTTAATTAGGTTAATTAGTTAAGATTTTCATTTTAAGCAAGAACACTTAAGTACTAAAGTTAGAATAATTTTACTTGACCATTTAATTTATATTAGTGTTTAAATTTTGATTAGTTCATTTTACTATTTTCTAGTCTTTTGACTACTTGAATTTTTGCTCAATTTTACTCAAAAATTTCACTTATTTTCTTGCTTTATTTTCTTTTCCCTTGGCTGAAATTTTTCTCTTTCTTTTCTTTTTCTCTTGGCCAAAATTCTTCTCTTTTCTCTTTTCTTTTTGGGCCTAAATTCTTTTCTGTTTCTTTCTTCTTTATGGCCGGATTTCCTCTTCCCATTTTTACTCTATTTTTGCTTTAATAACTTATGTCTTATTATTGCTTATATTAAGTGATAAGAGTTAATAATCTCCACCAATCAAATTAACCCAAGTTACTACTCTTGCATTAAAAGCTCACCTTTTTGCTTTACTCTTGTGAGGTTTTAATTGGCTAACCATTTTCCCACCTTTTCTTCATTTCTTTTCCAATTTTCCTAGACTATTTCTTTCTCTTTCTTTTACTCTTGGCCGGCCATCTTCTTTCTTCTTCTTCTCTCATTTTTGCTCTCAACTTCTTGGACTTTTCTCTCTTAATTTTGGGTAAACCCACCATAGGAAGTGAGTTTCTTTCTTTTCTAAGCAAGGTTCTAAGCTTGTTTAAGGTATGTACTATGAACTTTTGCTATTAATTTTAAGTTTTATTTAGTTTTTGTTCAAGTTTTATACTAAGTATTTGTTAGTAGTACTTGAAGATTTAAGCTTGAACTCAAGAACACTTAAACAGTCATGCTGGACCAGCTTTAGTAAAACTTTCATAACTTGATGTAGATAACTTGGATTCGAGTGATTCTTGTTGTTTTATAAACTAGATTCATAGGGCTTTCAAACAGTATAAAGCTTGCACGGTGGTTCATTGTGTATTAACCGCAGAAAGCTTGCAAAGTTGGCTGAAATTCGGTTCTGCGTAAACAGTTTTGATGAAGAGCCAACTTGGGGGCTGATTTTGAACCTGTTCTAGTTGGAATTTTAAGTGATGATCTTCACGAAAGTTGTAGCCCTATAAACGTACTTTCAAACCATGTAATCACAATTCCCTGGTTCTTGGTGGAGTGACCCCAACAATGGCACGAAGTTGGCTGAAAATCAACCCTGTGCAGATTTGGGTGATTATTCTTGGAGTAGGAATTTTTAATTTGAGTGGAATCTTGATTGAATTTGAGTTTAAATTGAACATAGAAGTTGTAGAACATGTTGAAATGGATTGGGTGGTTGATTTTTCATGCAGGGAAAAATTTTGGCTAGTCCGATTTTAAGGGGAAATGCTGCCGAAATTTCGGTAGAATTAAAAGAAGAAAAATGGATAAGTGAAATTTTAAGCTTAGAATGTGTTCAATTGAGGGAAATTTAGGTGCAGGAATTTTTAGAAATGATCTAGTGATAGATTAAGTTTCTTAGAATAAGTAAAACCCTAAACCCTAGAAACCCTAAAACCAAAACCCTAGAAGTAAGTGGGGTATCTTCTTGACTTTTTCTTACTAAATTTACTAGGATTTTAATTGAGTTTTTATGTTATTATTTCTTTTAAATTGCAGGGTCCGAAAACACATCACGACCATTTCACGAGATATTTTCTTAGGCTTTCAAGGTGAGTGTCCTTATGTGTGCGTGATGCATGAAATGTGATATTTTATTTGATAAATATTATGCTAAGATTGAAATCACTATGTGAGTACATGTGCTACTTGAGGAAAGATGTGTACTTTATCACATCTATTCCGCAATGTGTTACTTGCTTTCATTGACCAATGTGTTAATTGTGTGTGAGACTACCGTGACTAACTTCATCGTTATTTCACGGATAGTCAACCCGGCTGCACGTGGGAGGACATAAGGTGCTGGGTGTTTTAGGGTGTGATGTTCTTTTCCTTTTGAGTTGTGAATCCTCAAAGAGGCCAACTCCGGATTGAACTTTCTTGATTGCTTGTTGGCCCTCCAGGGTTGAGATTTTCTCCCCTGGATGTGGTAGCTTGTACGGAGGTTATAAGGTGATTGGCGGTTAGGGTTTGTGCTTGATAAAACTGATATGTTCTTTGATAAAGACCTGAGTTATTATCTCGGTCCAAATATCGTGGCTACATGATCAGTACTTGCTTTTCTGCGGTTGAGCTTGCTCCCGTAGTTGAGCCTTGTATCCTCCTTTGACTACATGTTAAATTAAATTGTTCATATCTTGATTTATTAATTAATTGCTCGATTATTTCAATTACTAAAAATAATGAGTTCTTGATATGATTGCATGACTTGGACATTCACTGGGCTATTATAGCTCATTCCATTTTATTTGTTTTCCTTTACTCAGGTTGCTCGAAAAATTAAAGCCGGACTGACTAGTTTTGATTATTATAAATATTTAGTTATTGTAATAGCCAAACTGTGTTAGGCTATCTTTGTGAAATTCATGTAAATTATGACATGTAAACTTTTGATGTGACTTGTACCCTTTAAGTAAATAATATGAGTGTATTTTATGTTATTCCATTTTATTTTATTTTAGTTTATTTATTTTAAGTTAAGTACGCTCGGACGTTTGCGTGAGTGCGTGAATCGAGACCTGGCGAGAGCTAGGCAGGCAGTTCGCTAAGCCCTTTGGTGCGCCTCTGGGTAAGGTGGGGCTGTCACATTCATTATGTCCCATTTTCTTACAGTAGGAGCAGTAGGATGGAAGGTTTTGGTATCCAATCTTTTTCCAAAAACCAGTCTGTCCATGTCCAATCCAAATTCTGCTAGGCATAGACTTCAATAAATCTAACTCTACACAAACCCTTGCAACATTAGGTCGTGTAACATTGGCCGTTGCTGCATCAATCCTCAAAGGTTCTCCCACGGTTCTAGCTAGAGAGAAAAGAGTCGATTTGTCGTTCAAGTGCAACGGTAGATTTTGGAAATTAATCCAAACAGGAGCTATGGATGATTCTGCATCAATACGAAAATCTGGAGTCCACTTGAATATCCTCATCCCAAACCCTTGGAAACTCCAAAATCCACGCAGCCAACATCTCTGAAAGTCTTCCTCCAGATTGAACTTGATAAAGATATGCCTGTCATCCGTAAGTCCCAGAGAGAAAGCTCCTTTAAATCCAACTGTAGTAAATCCTTTTCGAAGAGCATCCATCGAAGGGCGGCCCCTTGAAAATTTCCCAACCAATGCATATTTCAGAGGGGCAACCAGAATCTTTACTTCCTCATTAGATAAAAAAATTGTTGGTTCGCCCTTGAAGCTCGCTGGTTCTTTCAATGGAATAGTTTGCACCTTTTGCCCAACAACTTTTGCAAAAGATCTATTTACTGCCCATTGAGGCTGGCCCCCCAGGCCCGAAGTATTCATGACTGACAAAAGAGGTGATCGGCAGAAGAATCCGGCCAACCAGCTCACCAGAATTTGTTAGGTCAAAAATTTGAAGAGAAGGTAGATGTGCAGGAGAGAAAGAAAAATTTTAGAACCAATTACTTAATTATGGTCCTTAAGTTTTGTAATTGAATAAGGCTTACTTAAAAATGTTTGACTATAGTACAAATTAATGTAAAAACAGCATCATCATATTCAATTGTTTGAGGTTGACTTGAAGATCCTGGTTCATATTTTATTGGATTAATTACAATTTTCTTAGCATTTAAAATTTCTATTCTTTGTTGTTCATTTAAATAACAATCCCACCATCATTTTCATTGTCCTATGAAACCATTAGTTATGACATTTGCAGCATTTTTCTTAGAGGTGCCTTCGTGTTTAAGAATTTGAGAATACATAATCATTTTTTGTAAAGTCTTTTGAATCGTGTAATTTGACATACCATCTATATCCCATTCATATATTTCATTTCCTTTAAAACTTGCTTGTATATCATGCCTATATTTTTCTTCATGTAAAACATCTTGAGAACTTGATCTTTTATAATAGAATAGTAAATCCCCAAATTTAGGAACAAATTTTTGTTTTGTTTCATATCTTTGTTTTTTAGGTTTTCTTTTAATAGGATTGTAATCATAATTTTCTTTATTAGAAAATGCTTTAAATATATTTTTAAAATTTTCTATTGTAGATGAATTAGATTCTGATTCTTCTTTTTGTTTATTTTCAGATTGGGAATTACTTTCAACGGTTTCAGATAAAGCATTTATTTTTGGCTGCAATTTTGGCTGTGAAGAAGTAGAAGGATTTATAGAAATATTATTTAATTTTTCTGTTAGTACTTTGATTTATTCATTTTGAGAATTTTTTGTCTTAAAAACATTGGGAGGGAGGTAATTCTTTAGGTGGAACCATATTTGGAACAAATAATGTATCTTTTAATTTTTTATTATTATTGTCAATATTTGATTTTGTAGGATTATAGAGTAAAGAATTTTGTTCAATAATTCCTTCAATTCTATTTAATTGATTAGAAATTGTTCCTAAATTTAGATTGGTGTAATTATTTTGATGTATGATTTTAATATTTTCAGGGTTATTAATTTTAGAAGTATCTACAAAAGGATAAGTTTCAGTTGATTCAATTTTAACCTTTTGTTGTGGAGGATGAATTGATTTTAATGTTTGATTATCTGAAATTTTCCATGTTTGATAAGCACTTTCTAAAGCATTTAAATCATGAGAATTTTCAAAATTTTCTTTTCTCTTTTTTAAGTAAAACCATATAACAAATGAAATAATAGTTTTAGTATTTTGTATAAATTTGTAATATTCTTCTGAAAATACCTTTCTTTGAGATGGTTTGTACTTATCAAAAAACCAATTTCTAAAATTAGTATATTTTTCTTGGAAAAAATCTTTATGACAAATAGTGTGACAGCCCCACCTTACCCAGAGGCGCACCAAAGGGCTTAGCGGACTGCCTGCCTAGCTCTCGCCAGGACTCGAATCACGCACTCACGCAAACATCCGAGCGTAATTAACTCAAAATAAATAACTAAAATAAAATAAAATGGAATAACATAAAATACACTCATATTATTTACTTAAAGGTACAAGTCACATCAAAAGTTTACATGTCATAATATACATGATTTTCACAAAGATAGCCTAACACAGTTTGGCTATTACAATAACTAAAACATCTATAATAATCAAAACCAGTCGTTCCAGCTTTAATTTTTCAGGAAACCTGAGTAAAGGAAAACAAATAAAAGGAATGAGCTATAATAGCCCAGTGAATGTCCAAGTCATGCAATCATATCAAGAACTCATTATTTTAGTAAATAAAATAATCAATAAGTTAAATAAACAAGATATGAACAATTTAATTATCAAGTAGTCAAGGGCGGATACAAGGCTCAACTACGGGAGCAAGCTCAACCGCAGGAAAAGCAAGTACTGATCATGTAACCATGACATTTAGACCGAGATAATAGCTCAGGTCTTTTATCAAGGAACATGCCAGTTTTTATCACGCAAGCCCTAACCACCATTCACCTTATAACCTCCGTACAAGCTACCACATCCAGGGAGTACTCTCAACCTGGGAGGGCCAACACGCAAGAAAGTTCAATCCGGAGTTGGCCTCTTTGAGGATTCACAACTCAAAAGGGAAAGAACGTCACGCCCTAAAACACCCAGCACCTTATAACCTCCCAAGCCTGTCCGAGTTGACTATCCGTGAAGTAACGATAAAGTTAGTCACGGAAGTCTCACGCACAAGTAACACGTTGAATAGTGAAAGCATATAACACATTACGGAATAGATGCGATAAAGTACACATCTTTCCTCAAGTAGCACATTTTATCACATAATATTTGCAAGTGTAACATAATATTTACAAGTAGAACATAACATTTCATGCATCATGCACACATAAAGACACTCACCTGGAATGCCTAAGAAAATATCTCGTAAAATGGTCGTGATGCGTTTTCGGACCCTGAAATTTAAAAGAAATAATATAATGAAAACCCAAGTAAAACCCTAGTAAATTTAGTAAGAAAAATTCAAGAAAATACCCCACTTATTTCTAGGGTTTTGGTTTTAGGGTTTCTAGGGTTTAGGGTTTACTTATTCTAAGAAAATTTAATCTATCACTAGATCATTTCTAAAAATTCCTACACTTCAATTTCCTTCAATTGAACATATTCTAAGCTTAAAATCTCACTTGTCAATTTTTCTTCTTTTAATTCTACAAAAATTTCGGCAGCATTTCCCCTTAAAATCGGACTAACCCAAATTTTTTTCCTGCAAGAAAAATCAACAATCCAACCCAATTCAACAAGTTCTACAACTTTTATGTTCAACTCAAGTTCAAATTCAATCAAAATTCCACTAAATTCCAAGAATTCTACTCCAAGAATCTTCAACCAAACAACATATAACACATGAAATTTCAAGGTTTAAAGGCCATATACTAGTCTATCTAACCACAAGAACACTTTATCTAGCAAGTAAATCTCAAATTCTAACTAAGTTCTCCAAGTAGTACCAACAAGAATCTTGGTTTAAGCTTGCATAAAAACTAATTAAAACATGAAATTAATAGGAAAAGTTCATAGTAAATACCTTAGATATGCTTAGAACTTTGCTTAGAAAGGAAAGAAGCTCACTTCCTATGGTGGATTTGCCCAAACTTTAGAGAGAAAACTTCAAGAAGTTGAGAGCAAAATGAGAGAAGAAGAGAAAGGGAGATGGCCGGCCAAGAGGGAGAAGAAAGAGAAAGAAATAGGCTAGGAAAAATGGAAAAGAAATAAAGAAAAGGTGGGAAAAAGATTAACCAATTAAAACCTTACAAGAATAAAGTAAAAAGGTAGTCTTTTAATGCAAGAGTAGCTAACTTGGATTAATTTGATTGGTGGAGCTCATTAACCTCTTATCACTTAATACTAGCAATATTAAGACACAAATTATTAAAGCAAAAAGAGAGTAAAATAGGGAGAGAGAATCCGGCCATAAGGAGAAAGAAAAGAAAAAGAATTTCGGCCAAAAAAGAAAAGAGAAGAGAGAAGAATTTTCGGCCAAGAGAAAAAGAAAAGAAAGAGAAAAATTTCAGCCAAGGGAAAAGAAAATAAAGCAAGAAAATAAGTGAAATTTTTGAGTAAAATTGAGCTAAAATTCAAGTAGTCAAAAGACTAGAAAATAGTAAAATGAGCTAATCAAAATTTAAACACTAATATAAATTAAATGGTCAAGTAAAATTATTCTAACTTTAGTACTTAAGTGTTCTTGCTTAATAATGAAAATCTTAGCTAATTAACCTAATTAACTCAAGAAATCTTCCAACTAATAAATCAAGGATTAACACTTAACCCTAAATAAGAAAAATGTCTCTTGTAAGTGCATTTCTAGGGTGTTACATCCTCCCCCCCTTAAAAGAATTTCGTCCTCGAAATTCTACCTGGATTTTCGAAGAGCTTGGGATAATTTCTCCGCATTTCTTCTTCTGTCTCCCACGTGGCTTCTTCTAGGTCATGATGCTTCCACAGGATCTTGACAAGAGGAATTTGTTTATTTCTCAGTTCTTTTACTTTACGGTCTAGGATTTGAACTGGTTGCTCTTCATATGTCAAAGTTTCGTCAAGCTCAATTTCATCGGGTTGAAGCACGTGCCTTGGATCCGGGTGGTATTTTTTCAAAACTGACACATGGAAGACATTGTGCATTTTTGATAACTTTGAAGGCAAGTCCAATTGGTAAGCAACATTTCCGATACGTTTAACGATTTTGAATGGTCCCATGTATCTTGGTTGAAGTTTCTTCCTTTTCCCAAACTGGATACCACCTTTAAATGAAGAAATCTTGAGAAATACTTCATCTCCAACTTCGAACTCCAGCTCTTTCCTTCGAGTATCGGCATAACTTTTCTGTCGACTTTGAGCAGCTTGAAGTCGTTGTTGTATTAACTTAACTTTCTCATAAGCCTCTTCTATCCAGGGTACTTTTTCTGGACCTAACATTTTCCGTTCACCCACTTCATCCCAATAGCCAGGCGTCCTGCATCTTCTCCCGTACAGTGCTTCAAATGGGGCCATCTGGATAGAGGATTGGTAGCTATTGTTGTAAGCAAACTCAATTAAGGTCACATGTTGATCCTAGTTGCTACCAAAATCCATCACACTCGCCCGCAGCATATCTTCTAAAATCTGGATCACTCGTTCGGACTGTCCATCGGTCTGGGGATGGTAAGCCGTGCTAAAGTTTAACTTTGTTCCCAAGGCTTCGTGCATTTGTCTCCACAGTCGAGAAGTAAACCGAGGATCTCGGTCCGAAACAATACTAACTGGAATTCCATGTAATCTCACCACTTCATCAATGAACATACGAGCAAGTTTTTCCAACGGGTAAGTCATGTTCATGGGCAGAAAATGAGCAGATTTGGTCAAGCGATCCACAATTACCCAAATAGCATCGTGCCCTTTTTGGGTTCTCGGTAAACCAGAAACGAAATCCATGGTAATGTGCTCCCATTTCCACTCTGGGATTTCCAAAGGTTGTAGTAGTCCTGACGGTCTCTGATGTTCGGCTTTTACCTGCTGACACGTAGGACAAGTTTGCACATACTCTGCTATTTCCCTCTTCATATTATCCCAGCAATAAAGTTTCTTCAAATCTTGGTACATCTTTGTACTCCCCGGGTGCACAGTGTACCTGGAACGATGGGCCTCATCCATGATTACTCTCTTCAACTCTTCGTCTCTTGGGATGAAGATACGGTTTCAGAATCTCAACAGTCCCTCCGGTCCAACACTATACTCAGGTAGGGTCCCCACTTTGGCTTTCTCTATCCGCTTCTGTAGTGTGAGATCCTTGCCTTGAGCTTCTTGGATTTGTTTCAACAATTCAGATTGTGCACTTACGTTTCCACAAATCACTTTAGAGCCAGCTATCCTTGGGTTGCTCTCACTCAATCGCTCCAACAAGTCCCATTCACGGATGGCCAGACTAGCCATTTGAACCTTCCTACTTAAAGCATCTGCAACAACATTAGCTTTACCCGGATGGTAATTAATAGTACAGTCGTAATCCTCCAATAACTCCACCCATCTACGTTGTCGCAAATTTAACTCTTTCTGAGAAAACAAATATTTCAGACTCTTATGATCTGTATATACCTCAAAGGTGACTCCATACAAATAATGCCTCCATTTCTTGAGTGCGAAAACCACCGCTGCTAATTCTAGGTCATGTGTGGGATAATTCCTTTCATGAGGTTTTAACTTACGGGAAGCGTAGGCAACTACTTGTTTCCCTTGCATTAACACACATCCTAAGCCTTCCCGTGAAGCATCTGTGTACACACTGAAAGTTTCATTTTCATTAGGCAATGCTAGCACTGGGGCAGATGTCAATCGTTTCTTGAGTTCAGTGAAGCTCTGTTCGCACCGTTCATCCCACTTAAACTTAACATTCTTTTGGGTCAAAGCAGTGAGTGGTGTGGCTATCTTTGAAAAATCCTTAATAAACCTCCGATAATAGCCAGCTAACCCCAAGAAACTACGAACTTCGGTGGGATTCTCGGGTCGTTTCCAACTAACCACGGCTTCCACTTTGGAGGGATCTACCGCTATTCCTTCTCCCGAAATGACATGACCCAAGAATGACACTTGGTCCTTCCAAAATTCGCACTTACTAAACTTGGCATACAACTTGTTGTCTCTCAAGGTTCGTAGCACCATCTTCAAATGTTGCTCATGCTCTCCATGGGACTTGGAAAATATCAAAATATCATCAATAAAAACCACTACAAACTGATCCAAGTATGGTCTGAAAACCCTATGCATTAAATCCATAAAAGCCGCCGGGGCATTAGTTAACCCAAAAGGCATCACCACAAATTCGTAATGACCATATCGAGTGTTAAAAGCAGTTTTTGATACATCTTCCTCCTTAATTTTTAATTGATAGTACCCTTGTCTGAAGATCCACCTTAGAAAATACTACAGCCCCTTCCAGTTGATCAAACAATTCATCAATATGAGGTAAAGGATACTTATTCTTTATGGTGACATTATTTAACCCTCGATAGTCAATGCAAAGCCTAAGAGTACCATCTTTCTTCCTTACAAATAACACTGGGGCTCCCCATGGTGATACACTCGGCCTGACAAACCCTCTTTCTAACAAATCCTGGAGTTGGACCTTAAGTTCCCCGAGTTCTGCAGGGGACATGCGGTATGGGGTTCTAGATATTGGCGATACTCCGGGTACCAATTCTATTTTGAATTCCACTTCTCTCTCCGGAGGTAGGGAGCTTAATTCTTCGGGAAACACATCGGGAAATTCTTTTACCACCGGCACATCCTCAAGTCTCACTTTATCCTCAGGTGTATTAATTAAATAAGCAAGGTATCCAACTGCCCCTCGAAACATCAATTTCCTAGCTTGCATGGCTGAAAGAAGATTTGAGGAAGCTAGGGTTTTCTTAACATCCAACCTTAATACAGGTTCTCCCGGTATGCTAAACTCCACCACTTTCGTCCCACAATTTAGTTGAGCACTATACCGGGTCAAACAATCCATGCCTAGTATTACATCATAACCCCGAATAGGTAAAGCTATGAGATCTGTTAGAAATTTTCTTTCTCCTACCCGAAGCTCACAATCTTGGTAAACAAGATTAGTTGTCAGGCAATGGTCTCCAGTCGGAGTCCTCACTTCCAATTCATAGGATAACTCAACAGGTTGTATCTCTAAAGCAGTCATAAATTGAGGGTTCACAAAGGAATGGGTGGAACCAGGGTCTACTAGCAGTTTAGCCAGACGATGAAAAACAAGAATCATACCTTCAATCACTGCTGGTGACTCCTGGGCATCCCGCTTGTCGAGGGCATACACGCGAGCTGGCACTTTCCGTTTATTCCCGCTCTCCCTGGCTTGATTGGTCTCCTTGGGCCCAGGTTGAGCGGTGCTCGGTCCACTGGCGGCCTGTCTTGGACATTGATTTATCCGGTGATCTCCACTGCCGCAAAGCAAACATTTCGGTTCTTTCTCCAGCAGTCATCTTCCACATGCCCGCCTTTACCGCAATACCCACAAGCAACCGGAGCAGCTGATGACTGTTTCTCCTTTTGAGTATCCTCCTTTTGTTCACTTCTTGGCGGAGCCCTTCTCACCTAGTGCACCTCTTGTTCTTCCGAACGGGGCACCTTGCCCAATTCTCACTCCTCCAGTTCCCCTTCCCATCTTAGGGACTGGAGAGTTTCCAGTTGAAGGTCGAGCATCGTTGGTATTTCCCCGTTTTCTTGCCTTCACCGTGCGGACCAGGGACTTGGTTTCCTCCACCTGCTGCGCTTTTTCCACTGCAGCTTCATACGTTTCAATGGTGGCAGCTGCGAGGGCGTCTTGGATCTCCAAATTCAAGCCTTGGATAAATCTCCTCTTTCTTCGCCGTTCAGTGGCTACAAGTTCCGGGGCATAACGAGACAGTTTAGTAAACTGAGCCTCATACTCAGCTACACTCAGCAACCCCTGTCTTAATTTCAAAAATTCATCTTCCTCGCTTTTCTTGTACTCGCACTAGGAATATACTTCTCCTTGAACTCTCTAGTGAAGTTGACCCATGTCCTTGGAGTTTGATGTCTTTCCCACTTGGCGTTGATTAAATTCCACCAAGGGGTGGCAGCACCTTCCAATTGGAACACGGCGAATGTCACTTGCCGTTCATCCGTATACTTCAAGGCAGTAAAAATTTTCTCAATGTCTTCTAACCATTTTTCAGCGAATTTCTGGCTTTGGACTGCCGTTAAACTTAGGGGGGTTAAATTTCTGGAACCGTTCCAGGGCTACATCTTCCCCTACTGCCGGGTTTCTATGAGGACCACCAACTTCCACTGCTGGGTTCTGCCGAGTTCCCAGTTGAGTTAGAACGTCGGTCATTCGATTCAAGACCGCAATCATTGGATCAGCTCCGGAAGGTGGATTTATGCTAGAGGTAGCGTCTTCATCCCGGTCTTGACGACGGGGACGTCCTCTACCGCGACCACGTCCACTCATGACTTAATATGCTATAATAACATGAATAAATTTATTTTAATATCTACATATTAGATGTCAAAATAAAATGTAAAATGCACAAATTCAAGATTAACAAGGAAATCAAGTTTCATGCCAACAAGATCACACATATTTATACAAGTAGTTCAATTTACACATTTTTCAAGAGTCACATACAAAACATGTCGTACATATAAAATATAACAAAACTAACATAAGTTTTGGTACATAAACCCATCTAAAGATCTAGTCCAAGCTCTAGTCCAACTGGACTGATCCGGCCGAGCTCACATCCATGTCCTGCTCACCCCCAGGAGCCTCCTCGGCCCCTAAGAGGTGGAGGCGCTGCCTGTCCTGGCCCTAGGTGCGGAGCCATATCTCGCACCTCATCTAACACATGACCTACTAACAGACCACTCTCATCTACAAGTCGTCCGGTGTGGTCCCGGACATGCTGTACCACGCGAGTGAGTCGGCCATGCACCTCCTGGTACTGCTCTCGATAAGCATCAGTCCTCTGCTGTTCTTCCTGAACAGCAGTCTCTAAGTCACGAATCCTCTGAGCCTGAGCCCTAACTGTCTCTCTCAGCTCGTGAACACGGGCCCGGGAAGTATCACTATCGCGCTCCACCCGCCTACTATCCTCTATCAAAGAAAGCACGACATGATCGGGATAAGAGTATGTCCTCCAACAACCGCAAGCAGGGCGGACTCGACGGGCAGGTGAAAATGTACGGTAGGGGTGACCCGGTCCCTCACGGAAACGAACTATCGGTCGTCTACGCTGCTCAGTACTGGGTCGGGGCCACATCAGCTGGCTGCAATGCCCGTGATCCCTCACCTCGACTCGCTCTCTGACATACCTACATGTTTAAATAATAAATTAATTAGGTCTATCCCACAAATACTTAATAATAAATAATACTTAAATATTACACTCAAATATCAAGCTTAAAAGTAACCTAAACACATTCTCAAGCATATACACAATAGCGTCCAGGTGCGGAAATTCGGATCTTATCTCTCACACTCAGGTTGATCAGGCCCAAGCGTAACCGACTCAACCCAAATTTCCTACCCGACACCCCAAACAAGACTAGCACTAGAGACAGGATTCAATCCTAAGCTCTGATACCAACTGTGACAGCCCCACCTTACCCAGAGGCGCACCAAAGGGCTTAGCGGACTGCCTGCCTAGCTCTCGCCAGGACTCGAATCACGCACTCACGCAAACATTCCGAGCGTAATTAACTCAAATAAATAAACTAAAATAAATAAATGGAATAACATAAAATACACTCATATTATTTACTTAAAGGGTACAAGTCACATCAAAAGTTTACATGTCATAATATACATGATTTTCACAAAGATAGCCTAACACAGTTAGGCTATTACAATAACTAAAACATCTATAATAATCAAAACAGTCGTTCCAGCTTTAATTTTTCAGGAAACCTGAGTAAAGGAAAACAAATAAAAGGAATGAGCTATAATAGCCCAGTGAATGTCCAAGTCATGCAATCATATCAAGAACTCATTATTTTAGTAAATAAAATAATCGATAAGTTAAATAAACAAGATATGAACAATTTAATTATCAAGTAGTCAAGGGCGGATACAGGCTCAACTACGGGAGCAAGCTCAACCGCAGGAAAAGCAAGTACTGATCATGTAACCATGACATTTAGACCGAGATAATAGCTCAGGTCTTTTATCAAAGGAACATGCCAGTTTTATCACGCAAGCCCTAACCACCATTCACCTTATAACCTCCGTACAAGCTACCACATCCAGGGAGTACTCTCAACCTGGGAGGGCCAACACGCAAGAAAGTTCAATCCGGAGTTGGCCTCTTTGAGGATTCACAACTCAAAAGGGAAAGAACGTCACGCCCTAAAACACCCAGCACCTTATAACCTCCCAAGCCTGTCCGAGTTGACTATCCGTGAAGTAACGATAAAGTTAGTCACGGAAGTCTCACGCACAAGTAACACGTTGAATAGTGAAAGCATATAACACATTACGGAATAGATGCGATAAAGTACACATCTTTCCTCAAGTAGCACATTTTATCACATAATATTTGCAAGTGTAACATAATATTTACAAGTAAAACATAACATTTCATGCATCATGCACACATAAAGACACTCACCTGGAATGCCTAAGAAAATATCTCGTAAAATGGTCGTGATGCGTTTTCGGACCCTGAAATTTAAAAGAAATAATATAATGAAAACCCAAGTAAAACCCTAGTAAATTTAGTAAGAAAAATTCAAGAAAATACCCCACTTATTTCTAGGGTTTTGGTTTTAGGGTTTCTAGGGTTTAGGGTTTACTTATTCTAAGAAAATTTAATCTATCACTAGATCATTTCTAAAAATTCCTACACTTCAATTTCCTTCAATTGAACATATTCTAAGCTTAAAATCTCACTTGTCAATTTTTCTTCTTTTAATTCTACAAAAATTTCGACAGCATTTCTCCTTAAAATCAGGACTAACCCAAATTTTTTTCCTGCAAGAAAAATCAACAATCCAACCCAATTCAACAAGTTCTACAACTTTTATGTTCAACTCAAGTTCAAATTCAATCAAAATTCCACTAAATTCCAAGAATTCTACTCCAAGAATCTTCAACCAAACAACATATAACACATGAAATTTCAAGGTTTAAAGGCCATATACTAGTCTATCTAACCACAAGAACACTTTATCTAGCAAGTAAATCTCAAATTCTAACTAATTTCTCCAAGTAGTACCAACAAGAATCTTGGTTTAAACTTGCATAAAAACTAATTAAAACATGAAATTAATAGGAAAAGTTCATAGTAAATACCTTAGATATGCTTAGAACTTTGCTTAGAAAGGAAAGAAACTCACTTCCTATGGTGGATTTGCCCAAACTTAAGAGAGAAAACTTCAAGAAGTTGAGAGCAAAATGAGAGAAGAAGAGAAAGGGAGATGGCCGGCCAAGAGGGAGAAGAAAGAGAAAGAAATAGGCTAGGAAAAATGGAAAAGAAATAAAGAAAAGGTGGGAAAAAGATTAACCAATTAAAACCTTACAAGAATAAAGTAAAAAGGTGGTCTTTTAATGCAAGAGTAGCTAACTTGGATTAATTTGATTGGTGGAGCTCATTAACCTCTTATCACTTAATACTAGCAATAATAAGACACAAATTATTAAAGCAAAAAGAGAGTAAAATAGGGAGAGAGAATCTGGCCATAAGAGGAAGAGAAAGAAAAAGAATTTCGGCCAAAAAAGAAAAGAGAAGAGAGAAGAATTTTCGGCCAAGAGAAAAAGAAAAGAAAGAGAAAAATTTCAGCCAAGGGAAAAGAAAATAAAGCAAGAAAATAAGTGAAATTTTTGAGTAAAATTGAGCTAAAATTCAAGTAGTCAAAAGACTAGAAAATAGTAAAATGAGCTAATCAAATTTAAACACTAATATAATTAAATGGTCAAGTAAAATTATTCTAACTTTAGTACTTAAGGTGTTCTTGCTTAATAATGAAAATCTTAGCTAATTAACCTAATTAACTCAAGAAATCTTCCAACTAATAAAGTCAAGGATTAACACTTAACCCTAAATAAGAAAAATGTCTCTTGTAAGTGCATTTCTAGGGTGTTACAAATAGGTTTTATTTTACTAATATCAATCTCATTTTCCTCATTAAGATTTAAAGTATTTAGCTGAAATTCCATATCAGATTGTGATACAGAAACTTCATCTTCTTGCTTTGTCTTCGAATTTTCATATACTGCATGAGGAATTTTTGAGGATGATTCCCCTACTCCTTTAAATTTTAAAGAGTTTTGAAATCTTTCTAACATAGGTTTCATTGAATCGCCATCAGGGAAATTTAAATTTGAATTAGTATAAACAAAAGAAGTGGATTTTCTATTATTAAACATGATTTCAACATCTCCTCCAGGAGATTCAATAATATGAGAAATTTGAGAAAAATTTTTAACTTGAGGAATAGGATTAAGAATGTGTTTTAATTGCCATCTTTCTGGAAGTTCAACTCCATTCCATTGAGTAAATTTAGGAATTTTTATATTTGATCTTTTTGTATTTCCTTCTATTAATTATGTTTTTCTGATACCTAAGTCTAATCTTTTAGCACTAGGACTTATAGTATTCATTAATTTAAAATAAAATCTATAAGTGATATTAATATTTTTTATCCAAAATTTAGGTCTTTTCTCTCTCTCGGATATCTCTTCAACAAACCCTATTTTTCAAATTTCAAACTTTCCGGTGAGGTGGTTGGCTGGTTACTGCCGCCGATCACCTCCTCCTGACAACAAGAATGGAAGCAACTCAACCAAGAATGGAGGGGCCAACTAAATGGGCTGGTAATAGATCATTCGCAGACGTGGTTTCTGAGAAATCTCCTTCGGTTCCATTGAAGGAGACTGCACTTTACAAAGGAGAGCCTGCTATTTTCTTTTCAGAGGATGAAATCAAAAAATTAGCTGCTCCATTGCAATATGTCTTAGTAGGGAAATTCTCAAGAGGGCGACCCTCTATGGAGGCTCTACGAAAAGGGGTTGCTGCAGTTGGTTTTAAAGGTCCCGTATCGCTAGGTTTAATGGATAGTCGGCATGTTTATTTGAAGTTTGACCTGGAGGAAGATTTTCAGAGATGTTGGCTTAGGGGTTTCTGGAGTTTTCAAGGGTTTGGAATGAGAGTCTTTAAGTGGACTCCAGAATTTCGTTTGGATGAAGAATCGTCTGTAGTTCCGGTCTGGATCTCCTTCGATTTCTTGCCTTTACACTTGTTTGACAAATCAACTCTCTTTCTTTAGCCAAAGCTGTGGGAAAGCCTTTGAAGATTGACGCTGCAACAGCAAGTTTATCAAGGCCAAACATTGCACGAGTCTGTGTAGAACTTGATTTATTAAAGGATCAGCCATCTCGCATATGGATTGGCCAGGGTCAAACAGGCTTTTGGCAAAAAATTTCCTATGAGAATCTACCATGTTATTGTACTACATGTAAACTGATTGGGACATGGTGAGGATCAATGTCGTCTGAATGGTACGAACAATCAAAGGCAGGTACAAGAGCATCCTCATGTTCGAAAGTTAATTCAGTAGATCAGCAGCAACGCTGGACTCCGAAGAAGCCTGCTAGTCTTGAAGCTGCAGCCCCAGGAACAAGTAATGTTAATCATAACAAGGCCATGCAGATAAATTCTGCTGAGAAAGAGATTGTAAACAGGTATGACTAGGCCTGATATGGATTGTTATCAAAGCTTGGCAATGGATATCATAGAGTGCGATGTTCAGAAAAAGATTTGCTCTTCGGATCGAAACTACCTGCCCTCGATCTCCTGGTTCTAGACGCAGTGGACTGTGCAGGCAGTGGACACTAGCCACTACTGCTAATAATCGATTGAAAGGTGATTCTGGCATGCAAGGAGTCTTTATGCAGTGCAACAACACGATCACATATGCTGCTGGTGCAACCACTGGAGGAGACGAACTGGACTTCTTACAACCAGCTGAGCTTCCTAAATGTGGCAGGAAATTTATCTCCTCGCCATGTCCAGTTGGAGCCAATGAGGGAGCCAAACCTCTCACTAATGGAGGCCTTGAATGTTGAAGGTTCTGAAGCATTGGAGAAAGATTTTCAGCAGGTTCGACAGAAAGGTATCAGGGCAAAATTTGTATCAGATCGTCAATTGCGCTCATCAGCTAAGTCCTCTTCAAATTCATTTCAGATTCTTTCAAATGTTTAGTGCATTATTTTGGAACATACGGGGGGTTACTAAATCTCCAAATGTTAGACGATTAAAGCATCTAATTAGGACAAATAATATTCAGTTGGTTGTTATTTGTGAACCCAAAGTGGCTGCAGTTAAAATAAATTCTGTTAGGCTAAAACTCAGGTTTGATAATGCTGTGCATAGTGTCTCGGGTGATTTATGGGTTTTCTTCAATAACACGTTGTCGTGCATTATAACTGGTTCTTCATGAGCAGCATATTAACTTGAAAATTATTCATCCTCAATTGTCTCTCCCTGTTGTATTCTCGTTCATTCATGCAAAGTGCACTTTGGAGGAGAGACGAGATCTGTGGGCAGAATTATTGGCATCTAAACCATCCCAAAATCCATGGTGTATATGCGGTGACTTTAATTTGGTAGTGGCTGAGCATGAGAAGAAAGGTGGACGACCCTTTAACATCTCCGAAGCCTTGGATTTCCTATCCTTTATGGCGATGGCGGGTGTTTATGATGCAGGATTTTTGGGCACAAACTTTACATGGTGCAACAATCGTAGAGGAAAGGGCACGAATATGGAAAAGGTTGGATAGGGCATTGTTAAATGGTGAATGTTCAGATATAGCTTCTTTGGCTGTATCTCATCTAGCTCGAGATCCATCTGATCATGCACCTTTGTTGCTGAATTTTTCTACAAGAATGAATGCTAAACCTCAGTCCATTTCGTTTCCTTGAATGTTTGGACCACCAAGGGACAGTCTTATGGAGGTTATTCGTAGTTCATGGCAGGAGGATATTACGGGGCATCCTTTGACAGTTTTGTGTGCCAAACTAAAAGCATTGAGGAAAAATATTCAACAATGGAACAAGGATCATTTTGGCAATATTTTTTCTAACGTTAAGAAAGCTGAGGAGAAGGTTATTTTGGCAGAAAAAATCCTTGGAGGATGTGGCTTCAATTGAGAATGAGTTGACATTAAATAAAGCTCAAGCTAATTTACGGCGTGTGTTGGCGATGGAGGAACAATATTGGAAGCAAAAGGCTCGTATCAAATGGCTTACAGAAGGTGATAGGAATTCCAAATATTTTCATGCTGTGGTTAAAGAACGCAGAATGCAAACTACAATTCATAAGATAAAGAATGAAGTTGGGAACTGGGTTTTAGGGGAAAACAATATTGGTGATGAAGCTGTCAAATTTTTTGAAAAATTATTTCGTGCAGAGTCGAGCATGCCAGTTCACCTTAGTGGAGGTGATTCCAAAACTAATTACAGAACAAGACAATAATTCATTAGAGGCTATTCCATCTTTGGAAGAGATTAAGGAGGTCATTTTTCAGATGGATGGGGATAGTGCGGCTGGACCAGATGGATTTACAGGGAAATTTTTCACAGTTTGCATGGGATGTGATTGCTAGTGATGTTCATCAGGCAGTTGTGAGTTTCTTCTGTGGGGCTGATCTTCCTCGGGTGGTTACAGCAACATCCATTGTTCTTATTCCTAAAAATTCGAATCCACAGGAGTTTTCGCAATTCAGGCCTATAAGCCTTTGCAATTTTATAAATAAGGTGATTTCACGAGTGTTATCGAATAGGCTAGCCCTCATTTTGCCTAAGATAATCTCTCCTCAGCAAAGTGGCTTTGTTAAAGGTAGAAGCATAACGGATAATTTTTTGCTAGCCCAAGAACTTATTTCTGGTATTGGGAAGAAGTCTAGGGGTGGGAATGTGGCAATTAAACTTGATATGGCCAAGGCGTATGATCGGGTTTCCTGGCCCTTTTTAATATGTGTGTTGCGTAAATTTGGATTTGGAGAATGCTTCATTGATATGATTTGGAGACTGATATCTAATGTTTGGTTTTCTAGTTGTTATTAATGGTGTGAATTTTGGTTTCTTCAAGTCCACCAGAGGGCTACGTCAAGGAGATCCGCTATCGCCTGCATTGTTTATTATTGGAGCTGAAGTGTTATCTTGTGCTTTGAATCGTCTGGCAGAACAGTCCAATTTTTTGGGTTTTAGAATTCCGCCTGGGTGCCCTTACGTCTCTCACTTAGCATTTTGCTGACGACTGTGCTAATTTTTTCAAATGCTTCCAAAGGCTCACTCAAGAGATTGTTAGAAGTGTTGGACAAATATCAAAGCGATTCAGGTCAGTTGATTAATTCTCAAAAAAGTTGTTTTTTAGTTCATCCACATTTATGTAGAAATCGGGTGAAGATGATTGAGAGGTTAACTAATTTGTCTAAAAAGCAATTTCCTATCAAATATTTGGGATGTCCTTTGATTTATGGCAAGCCTAAGATTGAATATTTTTCAGAACTTTGTCAGAAGGTTTTGAATAAAATTTTATCTTGGAAAAATCAGTTCTTATCCTCGGGTGGTAGGATGACTCTAATTAAGCATGTTCTTAGTGCCATTCCTTTACACTTGATGGCGGTCTCTTCTATCCCGAAAGGTGTTTTCAGGTTGATTAAAAAGGCACTTGCTGATTTTCTTTGGAATGCTAATGATAGTGAGCATAAATTCCATTGGATTGGTTGGGATCATTTGTGTTATCCGGTGAAAGAAGGTGGAGTTGATTTTAAAAGGATAGAAGACACATATGCTGCATTTTCTTGTAAGCTATGGTGGAATTTCAGACTTGGCTCCTCACTTTGGTCAAAATTCATGAGGCTGAAGTATTGCTCCAATATGCATCCTTGTCAGGTAGACATGACCATGAATAGTTCTGTCACATGGAAGCGGATGTTAAATGTAAGGGGGTTGGCGGAATTGAGTATTTCCTTGGATAATGAACAATGGTGGATGCCATTTTTGGTATGATAATTGGATGGGTACGGGGGCCTTATGTTCTAAACTTGGCATCACTGCAAATCATTCTGTGGCTGATTTTGTTAATGAGGGGACCTGGGATACTTCCTCTTTTGTATCAGTGGCTACCTGCGGATATTGTTATCAATATTTTGAATATTGATGCACCCAGTGGGTCAACTCCAGATGAGATGGTTTGGCAAGACACTGAATCTGGTAACTTCTCATTACTTTCAGCTTATCATGGAATTAGAGATTGTAGGCCATATTCGTTGTTTTCTTCAAAAATGTGGCATCCCCAGATTCCTTTGAAGATGTCATTTTTTCTGTTCAGATTGCTATTGCGAAGACTTCCATTGGATGAGATATTGGATTAAATTTAATTTTAATCTTCCGTCCAAATGCTTTTGTTGTGTGCATGCAAATGTGGAATCTATTGATCATGTTTTTGTTACTAGCGAATTAGCATCTGTTGTGTGGAGAATTTTTGGGCTAAATTGTGGAATTAAGACATCTGTGTCAAATGTCCGTGCAATATTATCTAATTGGTGGTTGGCAAATCATAAACACAGTCGTATGAGGTTTGTTCTACATGTGCTTCCAATATTTATTTTTTGGAATCTATGGAAGGTGAGGAACAAAGCTATTTTTGAAGGTGAGAGGATTTCGATAGCCTACAGTTTGTGACATGGTCTATAGAGATTTGAGGGATGCATTTTATGTGAAATTTAAAGCTTCTTTGGATTGTCAGTCTTGGTTGGCATTTATTGATGCAGTATCAAGTATTCCTGATAGATTTACCTGGAAAGCTGTAAAATGGATGCCACCGTCTATGGGAATGATTAAATTGAATACGGATGGTAGTTCAAAAGGAAATCCTGGTAGTTGTGGGGGTGGTGGAGTGTTGAGAAATATCGGAAGGGAAAGTACTTCTGGGTTTTGCATGTTCCTTGGGTCATGGCACTAGTTTGCAAGCAGAAGTGAAAGCAGTTCTCAATGGGATCAAGATTTGTTTTGATCAAGGGTTTCATCATTTCCAAATTGAGTCTGACTCTATGATATTGGTTGGCATTTTGCAAGGTAAGTTTTCATGTCCATGGAAGGTGAAGAAGGAGGTGAGGCAAATCAACAATTTAATGAACTCCATAATCACAGTATTTCATTGTCCTCGTCAAGCCAATATGGTAGCAGATTGTCTAGCAAAATTGGTTACTTCTCAAATCAATTTTTTTCAAGTATATGCTCGAGGTTCTAATTTACCAGCTGAAGCTTCATGGAGCTATGAAGATGGATATCTTAGGATTGCCTTCTTTTAGAAAATGTTCCTTTTAGATTTTATCGTTCTATTTATTGTAAAGGGAGTAGTACTCCTCTTTTATGCTTTATATAATAAACTCTTATGTAACCTTTAACTTTGATTATTAATAAAATTTAGGACTGGCGCCCACCCCTGTGTACAGGGTTAGCCAAAAAAATATATATATATATATTTTCAGATCCTACCTTCATATCATAACCTTTAGTCATAACATTAAAAGTAAGAACATCAACTAAATTTCTGTCAGTTAAGAAGACTGAAAAATTTGGAAAACAATTGAAGTATATCGGACCTTCACAAAGGCTGGACTCAACCATTCCTAGTAAAGAATCACTAAATTTATTATGCCTTCCATTTCTTAAGGCAACTAAGACAGAATTATTTAATCCTTCTCTATTTAAAGGTTGTATAGCTACCTGAATCAATCCTATATGTAAATATTTTTTACCTGAATTTCTAATTTTGTCTAAATCTTTTTCTAAAATCCTTATTTCTTCATATTCATTTTGAATTGGTATGGTTTTCTATACAGTTTTAATTACAAATTTTGTTGTTATATCAAAATTACCAATTTTATACACCTCTTTTGGTTCTATTTTGGGTAAATGCCAATTTTGTAAACTTTTTTCAATTTTAGAATATTCAAGTAATGATGCATTTTTTGTAAATTTTGATTTAGAAGATGATGCAGAAGAAGTAGATAAAGATCTAGAAAACATAATCGAAAATATGTCCTTCAGATGAATCTATCTTTTAATAAAATCTCTTATATTGTTACTTAATATGAGAATATTCAAATAATAATCTATCAACAATATTTTAAAATTAGGTTCAATATACAACTGTATTGATCAGTTGAACATAAAGTCTTTCATACCAGACATTCCTATTGAACTTCTATTCTCAAAACTTTCATCAATATGAACTTAAGTATGATTGATTTGCTCGACTAGCAACGAATTACAGGCATGGCCAAAACAACGCCTATTAATCGACAAAATAGCCACTTAAGCCTTACGTGACTTGAGTATCGACCCACAAATCAAGCAAACAAAGTTCATGTGGATTTGGGTTTTAAGATTAGTGTCATATTGGATATCTAATATAAAATCTTCATGATCAAAGTCTTATTGGTATGTATATTATAACTTAATTTTAAAATAAGTTAAAAGATTAAAATCAGAATAATCACATAGCTAGTGTAATAATATAATCAACTTTATATGATAGATCTATCCAAAGGGATGGATTTAGCCAACTAACATGGCTCTGATACCAATTTACTCCAGGAAATAATTTCAAAATTAAAATGCAGAATTTAAATTGCAAATATTAAATACTTACAATGATTTTGAAGAAACTTCAGAAATTTTATTGATAAAAATTTACACTGGGAGAAGAGGAGAAGAGAGGAGAAGAGATTTACAAGAGAGGGATGGTAGTAAGAAAAGAGGTCTAAGGGAAGTTCTTGCAATATGAGGCCTATAGCTTCCCAATTTATAAGCTAAGCTGGAAACTAAATTACAAATTTCATTGCGTAAGCAATGACTTCATTTTTCACCACGATTTTTATGCGTCTTTTTCTTTTTCTGCTTTTTCTTGGATTTGTTGGGATTGTTTGATGAAGCTGCCGATTCTTCACTATTTTCTAAATCTGTCGGCTGATTTTTTGACTCCTTTTTTGTTGATTTGCCAGATATTTGTCCTTTTGCCATAGCTATCATCATTTTCATGAACACTTTTGGATCCAAGAAAGCAAAGAGATTTTGAAGCGGGATTTCATCTGGATCATGATTGTCAAATTCAGATTCCGAGGAAAGTTCAATGGGTATTTCATGAAACTTTCAATGATGCTTCATCAATTTTTTCTTTCAATTTTTCTTTTTATTTTCTTTTTATTTGATGATTTTTCTACATCAGTATTTTCCGGAGTAGAAAATATTCTTCCAAGTTGTCCTGCAAATAATTTCATTAAGTCAGATTTAGCATTTTCAGGATTTTTTCTGATCTTGGGATTTTATCTGACTTTCCATTTGTCTGAATAAAATCTCCCTTTTTTATGGCGAGGTAATTTCAGAATTTGATGGTCCTGCTGTCTGAGCTAATCTGGATTTTGAGATTTTGCTCAATGCTGGCATAATCAATTTCCATTTTCTTCCACTGATCTGCATTTAATTTGTCTTTGGAAGAATAGGAAGACCATTGTTATTTACTCCAGTAACATATGTCCATGCTAAGTACCAAGGAATTTGAAACCTGGCAAGAAAATGGAAGCATACCCGGATGGAGTATATTTGGTTCTTCGAGATATTTGTCATTTTGATTTTCAAAGGTTTTATAAAGAATGAGAAGTGGTTCAGGAAAAATAGTTTCACGTGGTCCAAAATTGAGGAACCAATTGTAAAACTAAGAAGGAAGGTTATTTTGGAGAATGGATGGAGATAATCTAATCCACCATGTGTGTTTCATTTGGGAATTTTGGTAATAAAAATATGACTCTAGGCATCTATACAATCCTGGTAAGTGAATTGATAATTGTAATTGTTGTATTTAGAGGTAAAATCCACATGGGATTTGGATCTTGCATACCATGTTTGAATAGTAGGAACATGGTGAATATAAATTTGAGAATAGGCAATTTCATTATCCTCAACAGTAGGATGCCATTTTGGATTTTTATTATTTCTATGTCTATCATGTAAATCAACTATTTTTTGATTAACATGAAAATGTAGAAATCAAGAAAATTGGCATAGGTATGACGATTTTTTAGAGGAAGAGATCCTCTAAGGGGAAATTGAGACAATGAAGGGTGATTGAAGTATTTTCTTTGTAAAGTAAATGGATCAGAATTAAGATCTTCGAAGGAGATGAATAAGGAGAATATTTTTACTACTGTGTCAACATAAGATTCATTTGTATCTTCTTGAAGAAGAACTGATTTTGCTGAAGAGGGTATTTTTCCTAGGTTTGTAATTGAAGAGGATGAAGGTAATGGAGGAAACTGAAAATTTGATAGGTGAGGGGCTCCATAGAAGATGGAACCTCTACCTCTTCCTCTTCCTCCTTCAAGAGGAGATTTGTGCATTTTCCTGCAAAACAAATTAAAATATAGTATTTGTAAAAATTTTATAAGCTTGATTTTTTAAAGCTATATCAAATTGTAATCCGTAAAATTTGAATCTTTTTTATTCTTCTACTGCAAGAATGGATTCTAAACAACAATAATGGGCTATAAAATTTTGCTGTTTGAGAGAAAGAACTCTATTTTTGCCCTATCTCTGCATATTTTCTAAGAACTTTTTTGTCATTAAGGTATGATCTGATCTTTTTCTCTCTTTCAGAAGGGAAGAAATTTTCAATAGGAAGAAAAGTTCCAAATAAAGGATTTTCAATATATGAATTTGAAATAAAAGTTTCTCTTGTAGAAGAATTTTCTGCCATTTGAACCCTGCAAGAATTCACGAGTTAAGAAATCAGGAAGAGAATTGGATTCTCCCTTTATATGAGTAATTTTAAAATCAAAGACTGAAAGAATTGCTTGCCACCTGGAAAAAAATCTATTTTGATGCAATATTTTTGATATCTTGTTCTTAAACAGTTTTTGCTGTAGAACAATCAATTTTTAAAAGAAATTATTGATTTAATAAATCATCTTGAAATTTTGAAATACATAAAACAATGCTCAAAATTTCTTTTTTAATAGTAGAATAATTTACTTGGGCATTCTTTCAAGAACCAGAGGTAACTCTTATTAATTGCTCTTTATTTGTTCAAGGATTGATTTGTTTTAATATACCTCCATAACCTATTTCAGAAGCGTTAGTTTCTACAATTTTCTGCCAATTTGGGTTGGAAAGATTTAAACATGGTAAATATTTTACTCTATTTTTTATTTTCTTAACAATTTCTGTGTGAATTTGACTCCAAGGGGCAGGGTTTTTCTTTGACCTATCATATAAAGGTTTGCATTCTATCCCAAGATTTTTGTAGTAATCATGAATATAATTTAAACTTCCTAAAAATCTTTGTAATTATTTTTTATCTTTTATTTCATCAGGAAATTTGGAAGCAAATTCTATATTTCTAGAAATTGGAACAATATTTCCTTTATTTATTTCATATCCTAAAAATCTTATTTTTGTTTGAAATAAATTCATCTTTTTTGCTGATAAAACTAATCCATTTTGTCTTACAATTTTTATAAATTTTTCTAGGTGTTCAAAATGCTGTTTGATACTATTGGAAAATATTAAAATATCATCTATATAAAAAATTACAAAGGAATAGCTAGAAAATATATCATTCATAACATTTTGTAACATTTTGGAATAGCTAGAAAATATATCATTCAGAAAGAGCATTTTTTAATCCAAATGGCATTACATTCCATTCATAATATCCAAATGGTACTGTAAAAGCAGTTTTATATCTATCCTTTTCATCTATTTGTATTTGCCAAAATCTTGATTTTAAATCAAATTTTGAATAAATAATAGAATCAATTGTCTTATTTAATAAATCCCACATTGGTGGGAAGAAAAGAAAATGATTTGTATATAACATCCTACATTTGGGTTACTAAATAACTTGGCTTAAGCATTTTGAGCTCGTGGTTTAAAGCTCAAAAGTTATTGGGCTAGCCCAGACGCGGGATGTTACAGAAAGAGGACTGAGAGCTTGAAGAGAACAAAGAGGGAGCGGTGGAGAAGAAAATTGAAAGAGACAAGAGTGAGAGATGAGGGAGAATAGAAGGAAACAGTGAGAAGAAAGGGGAAGTAGAGAGAAAATCTGATAGAGGGAAAAGGCAAAAGAAATAAAGAGAATCAGGGGACTGGGGGGAAGATAGAGATAAATCGGAGAGAGGGAGAGAGAAGAGATTGAAAGAGAAGAAAACCAGGAGAGATTTAGAGAGAATTTGGATTTTTGGGGTTTTGAATCCTAATGAGTTTGGATTTTTTTTTTAATTAATCTCCTTTTGGTCTTCACCTTGTTTTTTTTTTAGTTTAACTGATTTGTGTTGTTAATTAAATTCAATTAGGTAATTGATTTAGTTTACCTTTGCATATTTTAGCATTTTTAATTTCTGATAGTTTCTGTTATTGAGTTTTGTTAATTTAGTTAGTTTAATTAATTAGTTTATTTGGTTTAATGTTTTCTTCTTTGGCTTATTTTGTAATAAAGTAAATATTTATGCTCAATCCTTGCTTTCTTGTGTATTATTAATTGGCCCCTAAACTTCTTCTGAAGTCATGCAATTAAGTCCCTAATAAATTGCAGATTGCCCCTCTTAAGTTTAGTTCCTTTCAATTAAGTCCTAAATTGGTTACAATTATATCTTGTTCCCATTAAGATTTACTATTCTTCCCTCCCAATTTGCTTTAATTTGCATCTTTCCCCTTAAGACATGTGTAAATTTTTAATTTCACCGTCAATTAGTTAAGAATTTTAATTTTTACTCTTTGGCCACTAAGTTTGCTTGAATTTCTATTTTAGGCTCCTTAGTTACTAGAACTCACATT
The DNA here is from genome assembly GCA_024721245.1 of Mitragyna speciosa. Lineage (NCBI taxonomy): Eukaryota > Viridiplantae > Streptophyta > Magnoliopsida > Gentianales > Rubiaceae > Mitragyna > Mitragyna speciosa. Next base: position 182,587 of record JAMWEH010000695.1, read on the forward strand.
TTACCTCAATTTATCAATAATTGCATATTTTAGTCTTTATTTCTTTATATTAAGGTTCCTTGACTTGTTTGTTTATGTTGATTAGCATTTTTAGTATCGAGACTTCGAAAATAGGTATTTTTGTCACCCTTTTTAATTGCTTCTTTGTATGCTCTGATATGCTCTAATGTGAATTTTATGCACTATTTTTATTATTGTTTGTTTCTTATTTTACGTACTTTTCGCGTATTTACATATTAATTTATTTATTTTGAATTTTATTTTTTGGCAAAAAATGTACTACTTTTTTTTTTTTTTTTTTTTTTGTATTTAGCTTGTCCATGTAATAGTTAGGCTAAATTTCTCATTTTTTAGCAAAAATTGTGTATTTAAATAGTGAATGTAATAAATAGGTCATCTTTAATTTTTCCCCTTAAAATTGTAGCTAACTTCCCCGGTGTAATAGCTAGGGCTTGTGTGCTTTTGCGTGCTTACGTGCTTATTTGTTTTACCGTTTTCCTTAGGATATGCATTTAGAATATTATGTTTACGTGCTATTTGCTCCTGCATATTATTATATATCTTTATATGCCTTCAATACATGCGTTATTGCTTTAATTTATGTTTTATCCGCTTTATTATTCTGTCACTACACTAGTCCAATGCTAGTTGTGGCTTCATCATTTCTCGCTAGTCCAACGCTAGTGGAAATCCCTAGAAAGGGCTAGTCCAACGCTAGACCCTTAGGGCATTTTAGTGTTTGGTACACTCATGTACATTTTACATCCCACTTCACACATTTTTAGTTTGCCTTCCATTTTGCATGATTTTTATTATTACTATTATTTACTTATTTTTGACACATCTTCAATAACATGAGATCTAGGTTGCATTTCACTTAGACTTTTAGGACATTTACGTGATCCGACTAGAAATAGTCGCCTACTCACGTGGGAAGCGGTGGCACATGTCGCGCCCCATTTTTCGAAAGACGAAAAAAAGGAATTTCTTATTTATTAGAAAAAGAGTGTAGGTTTTTGTAAAATGATTTTTTAGAAAATGCTTTATAAAAAGGTAGTTTGACAAAAGATTTGATTTTTAGAAAATGCTTTATTTTGAAAACAAAAAGAAAAGGGCCTAAAATGGGACTTTAAAAATGCGACGATTTTGGGCCCGAAAATAGAGTCTAAAAAGGGTTCTTAGTGAAAAAGGGAGTCGCCACTTAGTATTGAGTTTTGGTGTACCAAGTCACCAAAAAATATTTTATGGAGGTAAGAAAATTGAGAATGATTTATTTAGAAAATGATTTTGAGAAAATATAAGAGAAACAAGAAAACCCTTTTTAAGACAACTTCAGGTGTTTGAAAACAAGAGAAAAAGGTTCAGGAGTCACAGTTGAAGAAAGGGAAGGCAAAGGTTTACACCTAAGGCACCCTTTCAAACTAGCCGAAACTAGTTGCGAGGTTTAGTCTAAATTTTCCTAATATAACCCTAAGATTTTATCACATTTGGATGCAACTATATGAATGCAACCTAGACTTAAGAAATAGATATCGTTAAGGGACAAAATGTTCCATTGAGGTTTGGTCGGGATTATTGCATTAATTGCAAAACCCGAGTCTAGACCTTGATGGAGTCACAAGTGTAGATACAAAATGGAATGCAAAAAGAAAAGCAAAATAGTAATATATATAATAAGTGAACAAAGAAAGTGGAGATGCAACATAACGGGTACGGGGGACTAACGTCTCGTGATTGAATGTTTTTACTCACGGAGGGGGGGACGGCATGTATGCCACCGCTTCTCGCATAAGTAGATGACTATTTCTGGTCGAATCACACACAAAATGACTTAAGATTCTAAGTGAAATGTGACCTAAATATCATGCACTGAATATATGTAAAAATAGATAATAAAAATAATAATACAAAAAAACCACGCAAAAGTGGAAGAGGGCCTTAACAAGAGAAAAGTGTGTGAAATGATATGAAATGCACACAAGAAGTGATTTTAATACTAAAATGACCTAAGGGTCTAGTGTTGGACTAGCCCATTTTCTAGAAATCCTCCGCTAGCATTGGACTAGCGAAAAAACCGGAATTAACCACAACTAGCGTTGGACTAGTGTGGCAACGATACACATATATCATAATAAACAAGTAAATAAATAAAAACATAGATTAAAGCAATAATCACCTATAAGCAGATAATAGCATATAGGAGCACATAGCACATAAACATGTTATTCTAGATGCAAAGTCCTAGGGAAAGCAAATAAAACACATAAGCACATAGCACACATAGCACACAATATTTAGCCATCATGAATTCACGCCACAGGGATTTTGAAGTTCTAAACATCCACCACAACTTAACAGAGAAAACCAAGTAGACATCTTCTAAAGCACGAACCCCAACTCCCCCTTCTTTTGGTGGATAACAAAGTTCTCTCCATTTGATCCAATGATATTTAGAATGATTCTCAATCTCTACCCATAGAAAACTTGCCAAAGTCTTTTCAATCATCTTCATAATACCTTTTGCCGGGTTAATGGTTGCTAAAATATGGATTGGGATAGATGACAAGACATGCTTAATTAATACCAAATTTCCACCACTTGATAAAGTACGATTTTTCCAGGACAAAATACAAACAACAATTGTTTGACACAAATCTAAAAAATAAGTAGACTTACGTCTTCCAAAATAGAGAGGGCATCCTAGATAATGCACTGGAAAAGTTTTGCTAGAAAATCTAGTTATCTGACCAATGATCAACCTTCATTGGGTTGGAAGATGATATGTGTTAAAAATAACTTTTTGAGGATTAATTTTTTGTCCCGACACCTTTTGATAATCATCAAACACCTGCATCACTTGCTTCAAAGAGTTGGTTGCAGCATTACAAAAAATCAATACATCATATGCATATGACAAATGAGAGACTAGTGGACATCCCCAAGGAACTTTAAAAGCTGCTTGAGGCCATCTCGCTATAAAAGCATTTAGGCTTCTTAAAAGAACCTCAGCACCAATGACAAATAGTGATGGGGAAATGGGGTCACCTTTCCTTAATCCTCTCGTTGACTTGAAAAATCCATAGTGAGAACCATTCAAAATCATAGAAACCACAAATTAGATATTTAACACCAAATCATAGTAATAAAATGTTCTCCAAAATCAAAGGCTCTAAGAACTTGCAAAAGATAAAGCCAAGAGACTCAATCATATTTGCCATGTCCAACTTCAAAGCCACATTTCCACCTTTGGTCTAATGTCCCTTTCCTATGATAATCTCCTGAGCAAGCATTTAATTCTTTGAAATTGACCTTCCACGAACGAATGCACATTGATTTGGGATAATTATCTTCAAGAGGATCTAAGCTCATCTGTTTGCAAGAACTCTAGAAATAACCTTATTAATGAAATTGCATATACTTATGGGTCTAAATTGAGAAAAATCCTGAGGATTTTGAAGTTTTGGGATTAACACAATAGAGGTGGTAGTTATGCCTTGTGGTAACTTTACTCTACAGAAAATGTTAACCACCACATTGTAAACATCTTGCCCAACCACATCCCATGAAGAAATGAAGAATTTCCCCAAAAATCCATTAGGGCCTACCATACCATCTCCATCCATTACAAAAACAGTCTTGCTACCCTCTTCCAAGGAAGGCACATCGTCCAAACTATGATTATCTTTTGGTGTAACAATACTAGGGAAACCACAAATTAGATATTTAACACTAAATCATAGTAATAAAATGTTCTCCAAAATCGAAGGTGTAACACCTTAGAAATGCACTTACAAGAGACATTTTTCTTATTTAGGGTTAAGTATTAATCCTTGATTTATTAGTTGGAAGATTTCTTGAGTTAATTAGGTTAATTAACTAAGATTTTCATTTTTAAGCAAGGACACCCAAGTACTAAATTTAGAATAATTTCACTTGACCATTTAATTTATATTAGTGTTTAAATTTTGATTAGCTCATTTTACTATTTTCTAGTCTTTTGACTACTTGAATTTTAGCTCAATTTTACTCAAAAATTTCACTTATTTTCTTGCTTTATTTTCTTTTCCTTGGCTGAAAATTTTCTCTTTCTTTTCTTTTTCTCTTGGCCGAAAATTCTTCTTTCTTCTCTTTTCTTTTGGCCGAATTTCTTTCTTTCTTTTTTCCCTCCTTATGGCCGGATTTCTCTCTCCCTATTTAACTCTCTTTTTGCTTTAATAATTTGTGTCATAATATTGCTAGTATTAGGTGATAAGAGGTTAAAGAGTTCTACCAATCAAATTGATCGAAGTTAGCTACTCTTGCATTAAAAGACTACCTCTTCACTTTATTCTTGTTATGATTTTATTGGTTAATCTTTTTCCCACCTTTTCTTTATTTCTTTTCCATTTTTCCTAGCCTATTTCTTTCTCTTTCTTTTTCTTCTTGGCCGGCCATCTCTCTTTCTCTTCTTCTCTCATTTTGCTCTCAACTTCTTGAAGTTTTCTCTCTAAAGTTTGGGCAAATCCACCATAGAAAGTGAGCTTCTTTCCTTCCTAAGCAAAGTTCTAAGCCTATCTAAGGTATTTACTATGAACTTTTCCTATTAATTTCAAGTTTTAATTAGTTTTTATGCAAGCTTAAACCTAGATTCTTGTTGCTACTACTTGGAGAATTTAGTTTGAATTGGAGATTTACTTGCTAGATAAAGTGTTCTTGTGGTTAGATAGACTAGTATATGGCATTTAAACCTTGAATTTCATGTGTTATATGTTGTTTGGTTGAAGATTCTTGGAGTAGAATTCTTGGAATTTAGTGGAATTTTGATTGAATTTGAACTTGAGTTGAACATAAAAGTTGTAGAAACTTGTTGAATTGGGTTGGATTGCTGATTTTTCTGGCAGGAAAAAAATTTGGGTTAGTCCGATTTTAAGGGGAAATGTTGCCGAAATTTTGGTAGAATTAAAAGAAGAAAAATTGACAAGTGAGATTTTAAACCTAGAATATGTTCAATTGAAGGAAATTGAAGTGTAGGAATTTTTAGAAATGATCTAGTGATAGATTAAATTTTCTTAGAATGAGTAAACCCTAAACCCTAGAAACCCTAAAACCAAAACCCTAGAAATAAGTGGGGTATTTTCTTGAATTTTTCTTACTAAATTTACTAGGGTTTTAATTGAGTTTTCATTATATTATTTCTTTTAAATTTCAGGGTCCGAAAACGCATCACGACCATTATACGAGATATTTTCTTAGGCATTCCAGATGAGTGTCTCTATGTGTGCATGATGCATGAAATGTTATGTTTCACTTGTAAATATTATGTTACACTTGCAAATATTATGTGATAAAATGTGCTACTTGAGGAAAGATGTGTACTTTATCGCATCTATTCCGTAATGTGTTATATGCTTTCACTATTCAACGTGTTACTTGTGCGTGAGACTTCCGTGGCTAACTTTACCGTTACTTCACGGATAGTCAACCCGGACAGGCTTGGGAGGTTATAAGGTGCTAGGTGTTTTAGGGCAGTGACGTTCTTTCCCTTTTGAGTTGTGAATCCTCAAAGAGGCCAACTCCGGATTGAACTTTCTTGCATGTTGGCCCTCCAATGGTTGAGATTACTCCCTGGATGTGGTAGCTTGTACGGAGGTTATAAGGTGAATGGTGGTTAGGGCTTGCGTGATAAAACTGGCATGTCCTTTGATAAAGACCTGAGCTATTATCTCGGTCCAAATGTCATGGTTACATGATCAAGTACTTGCTTTTCCTGCGGTTGAGCTTGCTCCCGTAGTTGAGCCTTGTATCTGCCCTTGACTACTTGATAATTAAATTGTTCATATCTTGTTTATTTAATTTATTCGATTATTTTATTTACTAAAATAATGAGTTCTTGATATGGTTGCATGACTTGGACATTCACTGGGCTATTATAGCTCATTACTTTTATTTGTTTTCCTTTACTCAGGTTTCCTGAAAAATTAAAGCCGGATCAACTGGTTTTGAATATTATAGATGTTTTAGTTATTGTAATAGCCAAACTGTGTTAGGCTATCTTTGTGAGAATCATGTATATTATGACATGTAAACTTTTGAGGTTACTTGTACCTTTAAGTAAATAATATGAGTGTATTTTATTTTATTCCATTTTATTTTATTTTATTTTATTTTGAGTTAAGTACGCTTGGATGTTTGCGTGAGTGAGTGATTCGAGTCCTGGCGAGAGCTAGGCAGGCAGTCGGCTAAGCCCTTTGGTGCGCCTCTAGGTAAGGTGGGGCTATCACAGAAGGCTTTGAGAACTTGCAAAAGATAAAGCCAAGAGACTCAATCATATTTTCTATGTCCAACTTCAAAGCCACATTTCCACCTTTGGTCTAATGTCCCTTTCCTATGATAATCTCCTGAGCAAGCATTTAATTCTCTGAAATTGACCTTCCACAAACGAATCCACGTTGATTTTGGATAATTATCTTTAGGAGGATCTAAGCTCATCTGTTTGCAAGAACTCTAGAAATCACCTTATTAATGAAATTGCATACACTTATGGGTCTAAATTGAGAAAAATCCTGAGGATTTTGAAGTTTTGGGATTAACACAATAGAGGTGATAGTTATGCCTTGTGGTAACTCCGCTCTACAAAAAATGTTAACCACCACATTGTAAACATCTTGACCAACCACATCCCATGAAGAAATGAAGAATTTCCCAAAAATCCATTAGGCCTACCATACTATCTCCATCCATTACAAAAACAGTCTTGCTAACCTCTTCAAAGGAAGGCACATCATCCAAACTATGATTATCTTTTGGTGTAACAATACTAGGGATAACCTTTAACATTTCATTTGAAGAAAATGTCAGCTGGTTTGCAGCAAATAAAGAATGGAAAAACTCCACTATGTTTCTTCCAATCTCCTCCTTTGACTCTACCAATGCCCCATGTTTATTTTTTATACGATGAATCACTACTTGAACTCTTTGTTGCTTGACAACTGAATGGAAAAACTTCATGTTATAATCACCCTCTTGTAGCCACTTTACTCTTGATTTTTGTTTCCAAAAATTCTCTTCCAAAGACAAGTTATATTGCAATTTTGACTTAGCTCGATCAAGTGCTTCCACTGTCTTATAACAATCATCATCTTCTAGTCACTGCTCCGCTTCCTTCAATGCCTTCTCAGCCTTCAAGATGTTTTGAAAAATATTGCCAAAAGAATTTGTATTCCATTGCTTTAATGAAAGCTTTAGCTAACAGAACATAAAATACCAAATGGATTCCCTTCCTAAGGCTATTGCCAAGAGTCTTTAACCAATAGCAGGAAACTCTCATATTGAATCCAAACATTGAGAAAATGAAATGGTTTCAGTTTGTTATCCACCCGAGTTGAAGCTAACACCAGAAGAGGAGAGTGATCCAAATGAGAATGTGCTAGATGTGAAATAGAAATATTCAACTCCTTTGTGCATTCTACATTCATAAGCAATCTATCCAAATGTTTCCAGATTCTCATTCTACAATGGCGTTTATTGCACTAGGTGAAACGGGAACTAGAGAAACCACCATCAAACAAGTTACTAGAAGAAATAAAGGATATAAAGTTAGTAGGTTCTAAACGATGAAAAGGTTTCCGCCCTAGCTTTTCAGATGAATCAATCACCAAGTTAAAATCTCGACATAAAACCCAAGGACCCATAGATGTGTAAGGTAATAAGGGGAGTAACGCAGTGGAAAATTTAAAAATTTATTACCTTAGCCATGGATCTCTTTGATGTAATCTATACGATTAAAGGGTGTTTAGCACAAATACCTCAAGCATAGAAGGTTTCTATGCTTCAAAGGGCAAGATCCTATTCGATGAAGGTGTTGATCTACCATGAAAAGCCCTCCATGTGTAGAGCCTCCAACGGTATCCACACGAACATGATCTTTAGGAACCTTTGGGCTTGCTTGCCTTGCCTTTTGAGTGCTAGCTCCCTTGAAATTCATGAAGAACACAAGAACAAGAAGAGGAAGAAGACAAAACCCTAACCCTTAGGGAGAAGCGGTGTGGCATTTTTTCTTGGGAGAAAAACACGCCTCTCTCAATTTTTCTCTCTCTAGATTTTATCTTGTGTTTCATCAATCAATCAAGAGTCAAGGCATGGACCTATTTATAGATGTAGTGTCCTAGTTTTTAAGGAAACAAGAGCAATTGGAAACCAAGAAGGTTTAGGAAGCTTACCTTAAGCTAATCCTATTCCTTTAGGAAACCTATTCCAAAAGGAAACTAAATAGCTTCTTAATTCCTTTTAGGAAACTAATTTCCATCAAGACTTAGAATATTTATAAATAAGTCCTTTAAGTCAATTTATCACATAAATTAACCCCATAAGTATCTTATACTTATTTTAATAACAATTTAACCCAAAGACCATGTTCTTATTGTGTGTGACCCATTAGGTTCCATTCACGTTGGCAATAAGTACAAATTATAACACATTAATTAATTAATTAAGAGCTAGATAAATTAACACTTTAATTTATCATTAATTCACTAATTAATTAATTTGCACTTATAGATCATGAGTGGCATCTAGCAATGCATCATGACCACCCAAGTGAATAGGAAAGTCATATGGTAGACTATACCTATCAATGACAATGTTACCGTGTAATTAATATCCTTTCACCACACTATATCCCAATTAGTCTAAGAGTGTAGTGCGCACTCTTTAAATGACTAATTAATGATTTCTTGTACCCAAAATATAACTTTCCATAAAAGTATAACCTTGAAACTCTTTCAAGTCATACTTTCACTTTTGCGCAAAAGATTCTTTAAGTCATATTTTAACAAGTGGCCAATCCGGAATATACTCTCCTATAATAAGGAGTGGTGAATCCTATATCGATTACTCACTATCCTTTCATGCTTCATACTATGCCCAATCTCTACCGTATGGGCTACTCTTTTACGAGCATCGAGCAATAGAGTCAAAGCATAGCAATCCACACTTAAGATACCATGGTAATCTCAAGTTGAAGGATCACTTACACCATTGCCATTAAGAGTATAATTCATTAGCACTATGAATAGTAACTCTTGGCGGATCAATCCAATGAACTTGTTCTCTAACAAGCATCCACACACCAGCTTAGGTGTCGCACACCATAGTTGACGAGATCAACTACTACTTACCCTAGGTAGAGGCAAAGTATGTGCTAGTCTTCCCATATTAATGATATCCAATCTCATTAATATTATGACTAGGGATATTTAAGAATATAACTTTATGTATAATAAGAGTCTCATCATTGTAACTCTTACAATCTCTTATACACAGTTAATATTCTATGGACTTTATCAAATAAACAAGTAATATTAATAACAAGTATTCTATGGGCAAAATGGTCATCTTGCCTTGCGAACATCATTTTCGCCCATTTTGGATACCAAATTCATTTTTTAGGTTTTTAAACCTGTTTCTAAATTTTTATGACTTTTTTGGGGTCAATTGCTATTAATAAAGTTTGTTATTTGCATTTTTTTTAGTTTTTCTATTTTTTGTGTTTTTGGGAAAGAACATGGTTTTTTAATTTTTGTGTGTAAAAAAATTATTTTTCAAAGGGGTAAAATTGTAATTTGTGTCAAGGCATTTTAGTTTTCTTTCCATTCTTGGAGGATATGATTCCCTTACACTATAAATAGCCCATTATATTAAAAAAAAAAGTGAGGAAAAAAAAAGAAAAATTAGGAGAGATTTTTTTAATTTTTCACACCACACACACTACTCCAAGAACATCTACTAAATGTTAGTACATCTTCATATATCACACACACTTCTCCAAGAACACACACTAAATATTAGTACATCTTCATGCACTACACACAGTTCTCTAAGAACACACACTAAATATTAGTTCATATTCATGAAAAACACACACCACCAAGAACACATACTCCCCCAATTTCACACACTATTTCACACACAATTCACACATTGTTACACACACAATTTCACACACTACATCTCACACACAGTCGCACATAACACACATTCACTGCACACACAATACACACATAGTTCACGCACAACACACATTCACAGTCGCATACACACATAGAACACATACAAGGACACACACAAAACACATATAGAAACACACACAGAATGCATATCAAGCACACACACTACACATAGTATAACAACCTATCACAACCCCTTAACCACCCAGAACCACCAGCTCCTCTGCCCCTGAAAGCTACCGACCAGTCACAGCTCCACCGTCTCCATAAACTTGTCCACCGCTACCCTACCATCACCCGTACATGCTAACCATTAGCCCAGTCACCAAATTCAACTATTGGCAAGTCAAAATGCCCCTTAATATCACCAAAATCAGCCATTAATTAACCTATAAACCTGCAATCATAACTCCAGTAATCATCCAATTCACTACTACCACCATTACATCACTACCATTTACTCCATCCTTTTATCGTGCCTACAACTTGGGAAAATAGAAAACAAAACAAGTACCACCAGAACAGTCACAAATCCACGGCCAGTCCTTAACCTCCCACCCCAAACACCAACAACCCAAAAACACTGCCATCTCCAACAACCTCCATTGATCAAACCTCCACCACCAGATCACCACTACCCAATTCCACCAACAATCACCACAACACCACCATCACCAGCTCTTCATCCTCACAGCCACAAACTACTACTCAAATACCACCTCTTCCAGTTTGCCAAGACATCCAAAAATCACACAAGGTTAGCCATTGTCTCTCCACAATTCATCCTTCACCATTAGACCAATCACAATCTTTGTCACCGAAATCATCAACCCAAAACCACCAAAAATCTACACCATAATCCATCTTAACAGCCTAAAACTAAATCAGAATTTCTAAAACAATCACAAACCACTCGAAAGCTGCCACAATTAACTCTAATTGATCCATCAACAGTATCAACAATCTCAACCCTTAACCACTATTGACCACCACCTTCACTGCCTGCAAAAGCCACCAAAACCAGCCCAATTTCAACTAGAAAAATAGCCCCAAATTACCTCCTATCTCCTCTAGCAGTAACCTCCTAACGAGCATCGTAACAGCACAAACAGAATTCAGCTATTGTCAGCAACTAACCACCACCAAAAATCAAACCAACTCACTCACCATCTCCGCACCAAACAACAAGCCACACCAACCAAGTCCATCAGCATCAAAACCACAATTTCCATCACCCCACTGCTAGAAAGAATCACCGCCACCCCCATCACTTCTAGCCCCACCGACACTACCTTCGAACTCCACCAGTTCCTCCTCCTTCGCACCACAACAATTGTGAATCAATCACCACCATGGCCATGGCCAGCAATCATCCCCATCACCGCTATCTTTCTTGGCCAAGTAATGTGTGATTTTTCATCTCATTTTCTTGACGCAGCGGAAAATAAAAATTTATTACCTTAACCATGGATCTCTTTGATTTATCTATATGATTATAAGGGGGTTTGCATAAAAATTACCTCAAGCACAAACGATTTCTATGCTTCTAAAGGCTAAGATCCTTCGGTGAAGAGGCAAGATCTACCACAAAAGCCCTCCAAGCATCGAGCCTCTAACGATATCCACATGAACAAATTATTTGGGAACCTTCTAGGCTTGCTTGCTTTGACTTTTGAATGCTATCTCCCTTGAATTATTTGAGAACACAAAAGAAAGAAAAAGCCTAACAATTAGGAAGAGGAAGAAAAAGCCTCTTCTTCAATTTTTTTCTCACTAGTTTTTCTTTTTGTGTTGCAATAATAATTCAAGAGTAAAAACATGAACCTATTTATAGAGGAAGTATTCTAATCTTTTAGGAAATAAAGGTAATTGAAAACCAAGAAAGTTTAGGTAACTTACCTTAAGCTAATCCTTCTCCTTAGGAATTCTATTTTATAAAGAAACCAATTAGTTACTTTATTTCTTTTAGGAAACTAATTTCCTGCAAGACTTAGAATATTTATAAATAAGTCCATTAAGTTAATTTATCTCATAAATTAACTCCATAAGTTTCTTATACTTATCTGAATTATATTTTAACCCAAAGATTATGTTCTTTATGTGTGTAACCCATTAGTTTCCACTCGCGTTGGCAATAAGTACAGATTATAACTTGTTAATTAATCAATTAAAAGCTAGATAAATTAAACACTTTAATTTATCATTAATTCACAATTAATTAATTCGTACTTATTATACATGAGTGGCGTCTAGCAACGCATCATGACCATCCAAGTGAATAGAAAAGTCATATGGTAGACTATACCCATCAATGACACTGTTGCCATGTAATTAATATCCTTTCACTACGCTATATCCCAATTAGTCCAAAAGTATAATGCATACATTTAAATGACTAATTTATATTTTCTTGTTCTAGAAATATAACTTTTCCTGATGTATAATCTTGAAACTACTTTCAAATTATACTATCACTTCTGCAGAACATTTGTTGAATTAATATTTCTAACAAGTGGCCATAAAGGAATATACTACCCTATTAAGGAGTGACGAATCCTATATTGATTGTCATTATCTTTCCATGCTTCAAACTATGCCCAACCTCTGTCCTATGAGCTACTTTTTACAAGCTTCGAGGAATAGAGTCAAAGTATAGCAATCCACACTCAAGATACTATGGTAACTCAAGTCAAAGGATCACTTACACCATTGGTATTAAGAGTTCAACCATTGGCACTACATTTGAAAACTCTTGGCGGATCAATCCAATGAACTTGTTCTCAAACAAGAGTCCACATACCAACTTAGGTGTTACGTACACCATAGTCATTGAGATCAACTACTAATTACCATAAGTAGAGGCAAAGTATGTGCTAGTCTATCTGCATTAATGATGTCCAATCTCATTAGTACTATGACTAGGGATATTCAAGAATATGACTTAATGTATTAGAGTCTCATAATTATAACTCTTACAATCTTTAATACACAATCAATATTCGAAGGACTTTATCAAACCGACAACTAACATGGAAATACAAGTGTAGATCATAAAGAAAAATGTCACATGAATAAATATAACATAAATAAGTGTAAGTACAAAGTGCCTTAAACCAACTTGGTTTTAGGGCATACACTAACAAACTCTCACTTGCACTAAAACCAATCACTCATTTGTTTTAGGCCAAAAGCATTTACATGAGCATCATGCTTTTTCTGAAATAAGGCCTTAGTGAGACGATAAGCTATATCATCACCAGTGGGAACCTTTTCTATCTTTACATCATTTCTACCAACTATTTCCCTAATAAGAAGGTAGCGCTTAGGTACATGTTTGGATCATTGATGAGACCTAGGTTCCTTTGCTTGGGCAATGGTGCTATTGTTGTCACAATACAAAGGTATAGGATCAATAATGGAAGGAACCACTCCTAGCTTGGTGACGAACTTCTTGATCCAAACAGCCTCTTTTACAGTTTCGAAAGAAGCAATGTAATTGGCTTCAGCTGTAGAATCGACAGTAATCTCATGCTTTGAACTCTTCTAGCTCACAGCACCACCATTTAATGTGAATACGAATCTAAATTGCGACTTGCTATCATCCTTATCCGACTGAAAACTCGCATCAGTGAAACCACATACTTCTAAAGCGTGTCTTCCATAAACCAAGAATAATTCTTTAGTTCTTTTTAAGTACTTAATTATACTCTTGATAGCTACCCAGTGATCCTCACCAGGGTTAGCTTGGAATCTGCTTGTAACACTTGGAGCATAGGAGACGTCGGGTCTCGTACATAGCGTAGCATACATAATGGATCATATTGCTGAGGTATAAGGAACCTTTTGCATGCTATCAATCTCAATAGGTGTCTTAAGACCCATGTCTCTCGAAAAAGTAATCCCATGCCTCATGGGTAAGTATCCATTCTTTGATCGCTCTATGCTAAACCGCTTTAGCATCTTTCATGGGTAAGAACACTTGTCTATGTATGTCGATTGACTGAGACCAAGCAACCTCTTGGATTTATCTCTATAGATCTTAATTCCCAGAATGTAGGTCGCCTCTCCTAGATCTTTCATGAAAAAACTCTTGGACAGCTATACCTTTACTGTTTGTAGCAAAGGTATGTCATTTCCCATCAACAATATGTCATCCACATAAAGTATCAAGAAAATGACAGCCCTCTCACTCACCTTCTTGTATACACAAGGCTCGTCTTTATTTTTGAGAAAACCAAACTCTTTTATTGTCTTATCAAAACGAATGTTCCAACTCCTTGAAGCTTGCTTGAGTCCATAAATGGACTTTTGTAGCTTGCATACTTTATGACTATCAATGGAGTCAAAACCTTCAGGTTGTATCATGTACACGTCCTCTTGCAAATTCTCGTTAAGGAATGCAGTCTTAACATCCATTTACCATGTCTCATAGTCATAATAAGCAGCTATAGCAAGTAAAATCCTAATGGATTTAAGCATAGCTACTGGCAAAAAGGTTTCTTCAAAGTCAATTCCTTGCCTTTGTTTGTAACCTTTTGCCATTAGCCTTGCCTTATAGGTAAAACGTTACCATCCATGTCAGTCTTTCTTTTAAAGACCCACTTGCACCCTATGGGTTTTATCCCTTCAGGTGGCTCGACTAAGGTCCATACCTTGTTCTCGTACATGGAATCCATTTCGGATTTCATGGCTTCACGCCACTTCAAAGAGTCTACACTAGACATAGCTTCTTAGTAGCTAGTAGGGTCGTCATCGTCCATGACTAACATACCGTTGCTCTCACTAATGAGAAATCCATATCTCTTAAGTGCATCACGTGTCCTACTAGACCTACAAAGATCTTGTGTATCTTGAGCTTCCAACTGTGCCTCATCAATATGAGGCGTAAGCTCTTGTTCTAACCGTCGACTACTTTGTGGTTCTTGAATTTCTTCAAGTTCTGCTTTGCTCCCACTGCTTCTTTTAAGAATAAACTCTTTCTCTAGAAAGATAGCATATCTTGAGACTGATTGTGAGGTTTAGTATTAAAATTAGGCAAAATTTACACAAACATGTAATAAAATTTATAACTTAATGCCCCTTTCCGCAAATGCATGGGTCAATTGTAGTAGGAGAAGTATTAAGGTCGATCCCACGAGGAAACAAGACTTAGCAAGTACCAAAGCTACTAACTTACTCTATTATCTAGACAAATTATCAAACATGTGGTGTGCAAGGCTAAGAAAATTCATATACTTGAAGTAAAACAAATGGGAGAAATTCACAAACACAAGTAATAGGGTTTAGACTCCACTAATTGTCATTAATATGATTGAATGAATTAACACCTTGCTATGTTAATCTTGTCTTGCTTAGGATTGCAATTCCATATGAAATCAAGACTTGTTTTCACACTGAATTGACTAGAGTTCAATTATGTTCATGATGAACTCTTGTGAAATACATGAATTGTGATATTAAACAACCTCAATCCACCTACTTGTACAACTATTTGCATGTGTGTACAACATAAGTTTCATCTACCATTTTCCAATGTTATAAGCATTTCTTATTGTCAAATAACATCTAAATGATTTGCAATAGTTGATCAAGCTACTACAAATGTCAAATCTTGACAGATGAACAAGCAAATACAAGTTATAGCAAGTATAATAACATTCAAATCATATAATTAGCTTCATCTTACCCTAAGACATGTATTTAGTTAAACATAGCTTGTCTGAATAACATATAATAGAAACAACTCATAAACAAGTAAGAAATTAAAGAGCTAAGGTAAGAAATGCTTATTTGTTGGTAGAACATGGCTCCAAAACTTCATTTCTTATTGATATGAATTGATACACTTGAATCCTCCAAGAGTTTTCTTACAAGTAATGAAAATTCTTCTAAACTACAAAGAAAACTACTACTGCATGCTACGTGGGAGTGCTTCTCCCGTCCAAGCTGTGGTTTATACTTTTTCAAGCAACAAGCCAAGCATATCTTCTATAAACTACAAAGGCATGTATTTATAGAATAAACCCAAGCTCAATTCTTTGTCCAAGTTGGAGACATGATGATGAAATTTGATTCCTTTTGCCTCAAAAGTCTTCCTTGAGCTTTGTGCTATCTTCTAGGGCATCCCAAAGTGCAGCTGGACGTTGGAATTATCTGTAAAAGTTGTGTGAATAGGCTGCAAGTTGAAGAGAGCCGAAATATGCAAGTTGGCATCGATACGCGGATGCGATACGCGGATGGCAACCCGCGGATCGTGATCCGCGTATCACTCTCTTTTACCATTTTGCCCTTTTCAAAATTAGGTTATTCTTTTCATGCCCTTGAGACCTTTTTCCACCATTTGAACCATAATTTGCTTGGTAGAATTTGGTGAAGAAAATATTTGCCAAAAATTCCAAGCTTAAATGATAAAATTGGTACAACTTGAATCATCTTTGAATTTGATATTCTTTGTTCTTCAATTGATCTAAATTGTGTTTAATCTTCATTTCCTTGCAGAATCAAATAAACGTGGGCATTAAATTGCTCAAAATAATATTTCTGCCTCAAAACCCTAATTTTCTAACTTAAAACCTAATTTAAGAGTAATCCTTTATTTGAGGGAAAATAATGAAATTGAACCATTTTAATATTAAAAATATCAAAAACATACTAAAAACATAATAAAATCATATATAAATTGTCGCGTCCTAAAAATCGTAAAGGAAAGGATGCACTAATGGGGTCGTTGACTGTCGCGTCTCGAAAAGACAGTCCGATCTGGTGACCTTTTTTTTTTTTTTAAAAGATAGTTTTGGAAAAAATCGTGCGTATGTGAGAAAATTAAATTTTAGTGAAAAAGTGTTATTTAAGAAAATTAATAAAAATAAGGCCGGGACAAAAAAGAGCGACAGTTTTGGCCAACTTATTTTTTGAAAAAGGGTTTTATTTTAAAAGAAAATGGAGTCGCCACTTGGTACTGAGTTAGGGTGTACCAAGTCACCCGAAAATTTTTTAACAAAACTAAAATAAAATTTTTAGCAAAAATATTTTAAAAACCCTTTTCCAACGTCGGTCTACGAAAAATGAGGAAAAAGGTCTGGGAGTCACATTTGAAGAAAGGGAAGGCAAAGGCTTGCGCCTAAGGCACCCTTTCTACCTAGCCGAGGCTAGTTGCGAGGTTTAATCAAATT
Source organism: Mitragyna speciosa (assembly GCA_024721245.1). Taxonomy (NCBI): domain Eukaryota; kingdom Viridiplantae; phylum Streptophyta; class Magnoliopsida; order Gentianales; family Rubiaceae; genus Mitragyna; species Mitragyna speciosa. The sequence continues at coordinate 199,742 of JAMWEH010000695.1, forward strand.
TTCCTAAATTAACTCTAAGTTCTATCGTGTTTGGATATATCTAAATGAATGCAAATCCTAAGTCTAAATGTGAATATCGAGAGGGTCGGCATGTTTCGTCGAGGCTTGGTTGGAATTATCGCATTAATTGTGAAACCCGAGTCGAGACCTCGAGGGAGTCACGAGTTTTTATGCAAAATGTGATGTGAAAAAAAAAAAGAAAATAATAATGTATAGTAAGTGAAGAAAGAACGTGGGTATGCAACATGACGGGTACGAGGGACTAATAACTCATGACTGAATATTCCTACTCACGGAGGGGGAACGGCCTGTATGCCACCGCTTTCCACGTGATTAGGTGACTATTTCTAGTAGGATCACACAAATGTCCTAAAGTTTAAGTGAAATGCAACCTAGATGTCACGCATTTGAGGATGCATCAAAATAAATGAATAAATAATAGTAAATAATAATATAAATCATGCAGAATGGAAAGAAAACTAAAAATGTGTGAAGTGGGATGTGAAATGCACACGAATGGAGTTATCACTAAAGTGACCTGAGGGACTAGCGTTGGACTAGCCCTTTCTAGGGATTTCCACTAGCGTTGGACGAGCGGGAAAGCGAGAAGAAGCCACAACTAGCGTTGGACTAGTGTGGCGACGGAATAACATTAAACATAAATTAAATAGTAAAGTGTGAATTAAAAGCAAATTAATCATATGAAGACATATAAAGTCAAGTAAGAGCACATAACACGTAAACATAATATTCTAGATACAAAATCCTAAGGAAAGCGATAAAACGAATAAGCACATAAGCACACCAAAAGCCCCCCCTCGGGTGGTCGAATGGCTCCAGCCTTCCTAGTTAGGGGGCTGGTCCGGGGTTCGACTCCTGGGGGTGACCTTGCTGTGCATCCTGGGGCAGGCTCTGCACAGCCCCAGGGGGAATAGTCCGGCAAAAAGCCGAGACATCCCCCTGTGTCGAAAAAAAAAAAAAAAAAAACATAAGCACACCAAAGCATATAAGTCCTAACTATTACACCAGGGAGTTTAATTTACAATTAAAAGGGGAGAAATATTAAAATGACCTATCTATTACAATTGCTATCAAAATATACAAAAATTTTCACTAAAAATACGATAAATGTAATCTAACTAATTACATTGGTTAGCTAAATACAAAATATTATATTTTTGCCAAAATAATAAAATTTGAACTTAAATAACACAAAATAAATACGCGAAAAGCCATGTAAAAATAAGAAACAAATAATAATAATAAAAATAATGTATAAAATTCACGTTGGAGCACATTGGGGCACATAAAAGAAAAATAACGAGAAATCGGGATACCTCTCTGTGAAAAACCCGGTACAAATACTAACAAGATGAACAAACAAGTCAAGGTACCATAATATAAAGAAATAAAGCCTAAAAAGTGTATATGCATTGACAAATTGAGGATGAAAAATAAATTCTAGCAACTAAGGGGGGCTAAAAATAAAATTCAATAAAACTTGAGGGGTAAAATTAAAAAGAATCACATAAGTTTAAGAGAATAGAAATGAAAAATTAAAGTAAATTGGGGGAAAAATATAAATCCTATCAAGGCAGGGGAATAAAATAGAATCTCAAGTAAACTAGGGGTCAAACTGCAAATTTAAGCAAGTGTGGGACACATTTGTAAAATTAAAACTAAGTAAGGGGGCAAAAATGAAATTTCAAAAACTATGGGGCACAGATGTAAATTAATACAGACCTAATTGAAAGCAATTAAACAATGAGGGGTCAATCTGTAATTAGGAGGACTTAATAAAATAAAATAGAATAAAAATAAAATAAAAAAACTCAAAATTTAGAGGGACTATTCTAAATTACTTAATTGCAAAAAATAAAACAAAAAACTAAAAAATAAAAAATAAAAGAGTTTAGGAGGTAAATAGAATATATCAAAATGAGCACTAAACTAGAATAAAAAAAAATGTGCTAAGATAAAAGTTATTTTTTTTAAAAAAAAAAATAAAAATAAAAAAAAATTAATTGGCTAACCCCATACCCGGGGGGGGACGCCACTCCCAAATTTTATTAAACTAAGGAAATAATACAAGGAGGGGGGCCAAACCAAACCTCCAATTATTACATATTGAGATAAATTTATAACAAAGGAAATTAGGAGTACTACTCCCTTTACAATATTTGAAATTAAAAACTCTTAAATCTAAAGCATGGAAAACCTAATTTATCAATCCTAATCGCTCCACGAACAGCCTTTGGGAGAGAAGAAAACGTGTAAAATACTCGTGAAGTGCCCAGGTGGATACCCTCATTAGACAATAGATCTGCAGGACCATTAGCTTGCCTGAAACAATGAGAGAAAAGGCCGCAAGATGGCTGAAACTTTTTAATTTTCTCATAAATGTTGTAACACCCTAGAAAATGCACATATAAGAGACATTTTTTTTTCTTATTTAGGGTTAAGTGTTAATCCTAGATTTATTAGTTGGAAGATTTCTTGAGTTAATTAGGTTAATTAGTTAAGATTTTCATTTTAAGCAAGAACACTTAAGTACTACATTTAGAATAATTTTACTTGCCCATTTAATTTATATTAGAGTTTAAATTTTGCTTAATTTATTCTACTATTTTCTAGCCTTTTACTACTTGAATTTTAGCTCAATTTTACTCAAAAAATTTCACTTATTTTCTTGCTTTATTTTCTTTTCCCTTAGCTGAAATTTTTCTCTTTCTTTTTCATTTTCTCTTTTGGCCGAAAATTCTTTTCTTTTTCTTTCCCCTTAGGGCCGGTTTCTCTCTCTCCCTAATTTACTCTAATTGTGCTTTAATAATTTATGTCTCTTTATTGTTTAAATTAAGTGATAAGAGTTGAAAATTTTAACCAATTAAATTCAACCAAGTTACCACACTTTGCATAAAAATCTCACTTTTTACTTTACTCTTGTTATGATATTATTGGTCAATTATTTTCTCACCTTTTCTTCAATTCTTTTTCATTTTTTCCTAGCCTATTTCTCTCTCTTTTTCTCTCCCCTTGGCCGGCCATCATCTTTCTCTCTTCTTCCCTCATTTTTGCTCTCAACTTCTTGGACTTTCATCTCTCAAGTTGACACAAATCAACCATAGGAAGTGGGCTACTATCTTTTCTAAGCAAAGTTCTAAGCCTATCTAAGGTATTTACCATGAACTTACCTTATTAATTTCATGTTTTAATTAGTTTTTATGCAAGTTTAATACCAAGTTTCTTGTTAATACTACTTGAAGAAATTAGTTAGAACTTGATATATACTTGCTATATAAAGTGTTCTTGTGATTAGATAGACTAGTATATGGCCTTTAAACCTTGGAAATTTATGTTTTATATGTGGTTTAGTTGAAGAATTAAGTTGGAACTCAAGAACACTTAAAACAGTCATGCTGGACCAGTTTTAGTAAAACTTTCATAACTTGGTATAGACAACTTGGATTCGAGTGATTCTTGTTGTTTTAGAAACTAGATTGATAGGGCTTTCCAACGGTATAAGGCTTGCACTGTGATTCATTGTATATTAATCGTAGAAAGTTTGCAAAGTTGGCTGAAAATTTGATTCTGCGTAAAACAGTTTTGATGATGAGCCAAATTGAGGGCTGATTTTGAACCGGTTCTAGTTGGAATTTGGATTGATGATCTTCACGAAAGTTGTATCCCTATAAACGTACTTTAAAACCATGTAATCAGAATTCCTTAGTTCTTAATGGATTGACCCCAGAAATGGCACGAAGTTGGCTGAAAACCAACCCTGTGCAGAGTTGAGTGATGATTCTTGGAGTAGGAATTTTGAATTTGAGTGAAATCTTGATTGAATTTGAGTTTAAATTGAACATACAAGTTGTAGGTACATGTTCAATGGATTGGGTTGTTGAATTTTCTTGCAGGTTTAAAAATTTTGGTTAGTCCGATTTAAGGGGAAATGCTGCCGAAATTTCTGTAGAATTAAAAGAAGAAAAATGGATAAGTGAAATTTTAAGCTTAGAATGTGTTCAATTGAGGGAAATTTAAGTGTAGGAATTTTTAGAAATGATCTAGTGATAGATTAGACTTTCTTAGAATAAGTAAACCCTAAACCCTAGAAACCCTAAAACCAAAACCCTAGAAGTAAGTGGGGTATTTTCTTGACTTTTTCTTACTAAATTTACTAGGATTTTAATTGAGTTTTTATGTTATTATTTCTTTTAAATTTCAGGGTCCGAAAACGCATCACGACCATTTTACGAGATATTTTCTTAGGCTTTCAAGGTGAGTGTCTTTATGTGTGCATGTCGCATGAAATGTGATATTTTATTTGATAAATATTATGCGAAAATTTGCAATTACTATGTGAATCCCTGTGCTACTTGAGGAAAGATGTGTACTTTATCACATCTATTCCGCAATGTGTTACTTGTTTTCATTGACCAATGTGTTATTTGTGTGTGCGTGAGACTACCGTGACTAACTTCACCGTTATTTCACGGATGGTCAACCCGGCTGCACGTGGGAGGACATAAGGTGTTGGGTGTTTTAGGGCTTGATGTTCTTTCCCTTTCGAGTTGTGAATCCTCAAAGAGGCCAACTCCGGATCGAACCTGTTTGCTTGTTGGCCCTCCAGGGTTGAGAATATCTCCCTGGATGTGGTAGCTTGTACGGAGGTTATAAGGTGATTGGCGGTTAGGGTTTGTGCTTGATAAAACTGATATGTTATTTGATAAAGACCTGAGCTATTATCTCGGTCCAAATATCGTGACTACATGATCAGTACTTGCTCTTTCTGCGGTTAAGCTTGCTTCCGTAGTTGAGCCCTGTATCCTCCTTTGACTACATGTTAAATTAAATTGTTCATATCTTGATTTATTAATTAATTGCTCGATTATTTTATTTACTAAAATAATGAGTTCTTGATTTGATTGCATGACTTGGACATTCACTGGGCTATTATAGCTCATTCCGTTTTATTTGTTTTCCTTACTCAGGTTTCCTGAAAAATTAAAGCTGGAACGACTGATTTTGAGTATGCTAGATGTCTTCGTTAATGTAATAGCCAAACTGTGTTAGACTATCTTTGTGAAAAATCATTTATGTTATGACGTGTAAACTTTTGATGTGAATTGTACCTTATGTTAAATAAAATGAGTATATTTTATTTTATTCCATTTTATTTTAGTTTACTTTATTTTAAGTTAAGTACGCTCGGACGTTTGCGTGAGTGTGTGAATCGAGACCTGGCGAGAGCTAGGCAGGCAGTCCGCTAAGCCCTTTGGTGCGCCTCTGGGTAAGGTGGGGCTGTCACAAATGTGCCTAAGTGACCAAGGGCAAGATGTAAGGCCTCGAAGAATGTTTATAAGAATAAGAGAATCAGACTCCACATGTAAAGTATTATATCCATTTTCACAACAAATTTGAATCCCAAATAACATGGCCTTAAATTCAGCCTCCAAACTAGTACCGTATCCAAAGGCAGTAACAAAAGCCAAAATAAATTGACCCTGTTCATCCCTTAGGATCCCTCCACCTCCACATTCTCCAGGGTTAATTAACTACAATTAGCTATTAACTCAAAACTAAACCAGAATCAGAATTCAATTACACTTTTTTTTTTGTTAAATTAAAACCATAACAAGCAAAATAAATCAGATTAATAGAACATCCCCACCCCCTCCATCCTCTTCTTCTTCTTCTTCTTCAACCTTCTACCCAATTTCTCTCTCACCTCTCATTCTTTCTTCTCCACTCCCTCTCTGTTACTCTCCAATTCTCTGATCTCTGTCTCTTAGGTCTCTCTCTTTTCCTCTTAGTTTCTGTTCTACTTCTCTCTTTTAGCTTCTCAATTTCTTTCTTTCTATTCCTCACTTTCCTTTCTCCCTTCTCTATTCCTTCCCCTTTCTCTCCTTTTTTTATTTCTGCTTCCTGCTCCTTTTTCTCTCTCTCTCGCGCGTTCTTCTTCTTCCTCCTCCCTCTCTCTATTTTTTCTATTTTTCTCCAATAGCTCTGTAAGGTAATAAGGGGAGTAACGCAGCGGAATATTTAAAAATTTATTACCTTAGCCATGGATCTCTTTGATGTAATCTATACGATTAAAGGGTGTTTAGCACAAATACCTCAAGCATAGAAGGTTTCTATGCTTCAAAGGGCAAGATCCTATTCGATGAAGGTGTTGATCTACCATGAAAAGCCCTCCAAGTGTCGAGCCTCCAACGGTATCCACACGAACATGATCTTTAGGAACCTTTGGGCTTGCTTGCCTTGCCTTTTGAGTGCTAGCTCCCTTGAATTATCATGAAGAACACAAGAAGAAGAAAGAAGTTGAAACCCTAACAATTAGGGAAGGAGGGTGTGGCGTTTTTCTTGGAGAGAAAAACGCCACCAAGCTCTCAATTTTTCTCTCTCTAAATTTTGTGTTATGTTTCATCAATCTTCCAAGAGTCAAGGCATGGACTTATTTATAGATGTAGTATCCTAGTCTTTAAGGAAACAAGAGCAATTGGAAACCAAGAAGGTTTAGGAAGCTTACCTTAAGCTAATCCTATTCCTTTAGGAAACCAATTCCAAAAGGAAACCAAATAGCTTCTTAATTCCTTTTAGGAAACTAATTTCCATCAAGACTTAGAATATTTATAATTAAGTCCTTTAAGTTAATTTATCACATAAATTAACCCCATAAGTATCATATACTTATCTTAATAACAATTTAACCCAAAGACCATGTTCTTATTGTGTGTGACCCATTAGGTTCCATTCACGTTGGCAATAAGTACAAATTATAACTCATTAATTAATTAATTAAGAGCCAGATAAATTAACACTTTAATTTATCATTAATTCACTAATTAATTAATTTGCACTTATAGATCATGAGTGGCGTCTAGCAATGCATCATGACCACCCAAGTGAATAGGAAAGTCATATGGTAGACTACACCTATCAATGACAATGTTACCAGTGTAATTAATATCCTTTCACCACACTATATCCCAATTAGTCTAAGAGTGTAGTGCGCACTCTTTAAATGACTAATTAATGATTTCTTGTTCCCGAAATATAACTTTCATAAAAGTATAACCTTGAAACTCTTTCAAGTCATACTTTCACTTTTGCGCAAAAGATTCTTTAAGTCATATTTCAACAAGTGGCCAATCCGGGATATACTCTCCTATAATAAGGAGTGGTGAATCCTATATTGATTACTCACTATCCTTCCATGCTTCATACTATACCCAATCTCTACCGTATGGGCTACTCTTTTACGAGCACCGAGCAATAGAGTCAAAGCATAGCAATCCACACTCAAGATACCTATGGTAATCTCAAGTCTAAGGATCACTTACACCATTGCCATTAAGAGTATAATTCATTAAGCACTATGAATAGTAACTCTTGGCGGATCAATCCAATGAACTTGTTCTCTAACAAGCATCCACATACCAGCTTAGGTGTCGCACACCATAGTTGACGAGATCAACTACTACTTACCCTGAAGTAGAGGCAAAGTATGTGCTAGTCTTCCCATATTAATGATGTCCAATCTCATTAATACTACGACTAGGGATATTTAAGAATATAACTTAATGTGTAATAAGAGTCTCATCATTGTAACTCTTACAATCTCTTATACACAGTTAATATTCTATGGACTTCATCAAATAAACTAGTAATATAAATAACAAGTATTAAATGACAAAGAAAATGCCACATATATAAGTGTAACACGAAATAAGCGTAATAAAAATTCCAAAAACTAACTTGGTTTTAGGGCATACACTAACAAGCTCTCCTTCCCCCGTTTCTGTTTTCTCTCTTTCTTATTGTCTTTCTCTCCGTCTCTGTTTCTTTTCTCTCCTTTTCCTATTTTTCTATCAATCTCTCCTCTAGCCTCTGGTTCTCGTTCTCTCCAACCCTTTCTCTTTGCACTCTTTGGTTTCTGTCTTCTCAACCCCTTACCACACTCTTCTTCTCTCACCGTTCTCCCACTCATTCTTTTCTCCCTCCACATCACTCTTTAATTCCTCTTCGGTCAATTTTCTTCTGTCAAACCCCCAAATTTGATGAATAATTCATCACAAATCGCACTAATTTATACAAAGAATAATTTTCTGTATTAGATGCAACTAAAGCTCAAAAGACTCAGGTGAATAATTTTCTGTATTAGATTCGACTAAAGCTCAAAAGACCCAAGTGAATGTGATGCTGTGGAGGTTATAATAATATCGATGCTTGGTGATTTAAAGGGTTGTTGGGTTGATTGATGACCGGCAGTTGTGGGTTTGTGTTGGTTTAGGGGAATATGACTGTTTTTCTCTGTAGGTGATAGATTGTGGTGGCGTTGGACAGTAGTAGAGTGATAATTGGGTTGTTATTGGGATGGTTTGGTAGGCTAATTGTGACTAGTTTTGGTGGATGTTAGGTAGAATCACGATTGAGTGGTGGAGTTACAGATGATGTTTTAGGCTTCGATTGAGGTGTGGCAGTTTGTTTGCTGTTGATAACTGAGTGGTGAGGGAGAATTGGAGAAACGGGGCGGTCTGGCCAGTTTGTTTGCTATTGGTTTTGTGGTTTTGAGAGTTGGTTTTTTGATTGCAGATGAAGGTTCAGCTACAGTGACACTGTGGTCCTAGGTGGTGGTAATCTGGTGTCAATAGTGGACTGATTTGGGACATGATGGTGGGAAATGGTAATAGAGGAGAGGGGGTGTGGTTTCTGTTATTTTTCTTGCAGATAATTGGCTAATGGCAGCGGATTTGGTGGAATTGCTGGTGGAGGTGGAAATTCTGGTGGCTGATAATGGTTGAAGAACGGTGGTAGTCTAGGTGGTTCTAGTACTGGAGACTTCAGGGGATGAGGAAGTTACTGGTGGGCTATGGAGGGAGCTAGTGAGTGGGAGTAGATTAGAACTCTGGTGGTGGCTCTGGTGGTGTGATTTTGACGCTGGTGGTGTAAGGAGATTGGAGGAGCAGGTGGTTAGGATGAGAAAAATGTAAGGCATAAACAGGAACACAGAATTAGAAGCAGGGACACAAAGCCAGAAATTTACAGAAAGAAAATCTCATAATAAAACTAAAATCCCAATCACATAAACACCAGTAATCAAATCCACTTAGAAACAGAAAGAAAATTAAATCAACAAAGCGAAAGTTAGGAAAGAACTTACCATTTAAACGCTGGAGATGATAAAATGAACAGTGATTCATTCTTGATTTTTGAAGATGAACCGTAACCAGGTTAAAGGGAACGGCATTTTAGTGTGTGTTTTTGGGTGTAAAGTGTGTGTTTTGATCCGTAAAGCACAAAAGCAAAACTGTTTGTAGGATTTTCAATTTTTTCATCCTTTTCTTTTTGCTGACAAAAGTGGTATTTATAGGCCACTTGTCTTAGTCACTAAGAATGCTATAAAATAACGAAAACACCACCGGTACTAAAAATACTGATTTTATTTTTAAAAAAAATATTTTTAATTCCAAAAATTAAAATTAATACAAAGAACTGACAACAATCTCTAAAATTTTTAAAATAATTCAAAGTAGATTTCAAAAATAAAAGCTAGAACTTAAAGCTGACAAAAATGCGATCGGGGCGTTAAATGAAGATTTTGCCCCTAGACAACGAAAATACACAAAAATGGCTATTAACATAAAAAAATTACCAAAAATCAAAAATAAGCTTAAAACACTAGAAAATGCATTTACGACTCAAATTTTGACAAAAAATGAATTTAATCTGTAAAATGACGATTTTGCCCTTGGGCAATGAAAATTCACAAAAAAATAGATATTGACTTTAAAAAATTACCAAAAATTAAAAATAAGCTTAAAACACTAGAAAATGCATTTACAACTCAAAATTTGACAAAAAATGAATTTAATCTGTAAGATGACGATTTTGCCCTTGAATGCAGTATGTACAGAAAAAAAATAGCAATCGTCTCCCAAAAAATAAAGAAAGTTTAGAAACATGCTTACAAAATTAGAAAAATAAATTTGGGACCTGAAATGAGCTAAAATGGTGTTCGCGAGGCAAAATTACCATTTTGCCCTTGTGCTAAAAAATATAAAAGAATACCAATTAAATTTGAAAAAATCATAAGAAATTAACAAATTCACATAAAAGAGAAAATATGAATTTAAAACCCCCAAAAGCTGATAGAAAAATATTTACAGATAAAATTACTATTTTGCCCCCAGATTATTGAAAAAAATTAAAATTTGTCCCAAAAAGTGCAAACATGCCTCTCCAATGTTTGAAAATAAATGGTGTGTCAAAATTTGGCGTCTACAAAAATACTATATTAAAATCGGTAAAATTATTACTGTCGCACCCCGAAATGACACACGGTGGGGTCATTAACTGTCGCGCCTCGAAAAGACAGTTCGGTCTGGTGACCCATTTCGAAAAAGTGGAGTTTTGGGAAAACCGTGTGTTTGTGATCAAAATTGAGTTTTTAGTAAAAAATATGTTTTTTAGAAAAAAATGGTATTTTAAAAGAAAATAAGGCCGGGACTAAAAGTGCAACAGTTTTGGCCAACTGATTTTTGAAAAAGGGTTTTATTTTAAAATGGAGTTGCCACTTGAAATGGAGTTAGGGTGTACCAAGTCACCCAAAAAATCGTTTAGCAAAACAAAAAATAAAATTTTTAGAAAAATGTTTGAAAAAGCCTTTTCTGACTCCAGTCTACGAAAAAAACAAGAGAAGAAGGTCCAGGAGTCACATTTGAAGAAAGGGAAGGTAAAATGTGACAACCCCACCTTACCCAGAGGCGCACCAAAGGGCTTAGCAAACTGCCTGCCTAGCTCTCGCCAGGACTCGAATCACGCACTCACTCAAACATCCAAGCATACTTAACCCAAAATAAAATACATTCATTTAATTCATTCGAAAGTACAAGTATCACAAGAAGTTTACATCCCAAAATATACATATTATTTAAAATAAAAGCCCACACAGTTAGGCTATCAAAATACATGAACAAAACATTTACTATATCCAAAAGTAGCTTTTCCAGCTTTAGTATTTTGGGAAACCTGGTTAAAGAAAACAAATGAACGGGATGAGCTATAATAGCCCAGTGAGTGCCCAAGTCATGCAACCATACCAGGAATTCATTATTTTAGAAAACAAAATAATTGACAAGATTAAATAAGTAGGGTATGAACAATTTAATTAACAAATAGTCAATGGCGGATACAAGGCTCAACTACGGGAGCAAGCTCAACCGCAGAAGGAGCAAGTACTGATCATGTAACCATGACATTAGGACCGAGATAATAGCTCAGGTCCTTGCCAAAGGTCATGCCAGTATTAACAAGCAAGACCCTAACCACCGTTCACCTTATACCCTCCGTACAGGCTACCACATCCAGGGAGTAATCTCGACCTTGGAGGGCCAACACGCAAGCAAGAAAAGTTCAATCTGGAGTTGGCCTCTTTGAGGATTCACAACTCAAGGGGAAAGAACAACACGCCCTAAAACACCCAGCACCTTATATCCTCCCACGCACGTCTGGTTGACTAACCGTGAAGTAACGGTGAAGTTAGTCACGGTAGCCTCAAGCACAAGTAACACATTTGATCACGAAAGCATGTAACACATTGCGGAATAGATGTGATAAAGTACACATCTTTCCTCAAGTAACACATGTCATAAAATAACAATTACAAGTATAGCATAATACTTCATAATATAACAATTCTCAAGTATGACAAAGCATTTCATGCGTTATGCACACATAGAGACACTCACCTGGAGTGCCTAAGAAAAGATTTTGTAAAATGGTCGGGTATCACTTCCGGATTTTGAAATTCAAGAGAAAATAGTCGTATAAAAACCCAACTAAAATCTAAGTAATTTAATAAGAAAATTTGAGAAATACCCCAAGTCTTTCTAGGGTTTTGGAGTTTAGGGTTTTACCCTAGGGTTTAGGGTTTTCAAAATTAGGGTTTTCTAAATTTTTAGGGTTTTGCTCGAAAAGATTCAATTCGCTAATAATTCATCTTCGGAAATTTCTGCACGTTCAAATCACTAAATTACAACTTATATAGCTTTAAATCATAGCCTATTCACTTTTACTTTTTAGGTTTTACCGAAATTTCGGCAGCATTTCCCCTATAATCGGACTAACCCAAAATTTAACCTGCAAAGAAAACAGCCATCCAATCCAACTTTCAACAAGTTCTACAACTTCTATATTTAATTCCAACTCAATTTCACTCAAAATTCCACTCAAATTCAAGATTTCAAGCCCAAGTTTCTTCATCCAATTAACATATAATACATGAAATTTCAAGGTTTAAATGCTATCTACTAGTCTATCTAACCAAGAGAACACTTAATCTAGCAAGTAAAACTTCATTTCAAACTTAAATCTTCAAGTTGTAGTAATAAGAATCTAGTATTAAACTAGTACAAAAGACTAAATAAAACTTGGAATTAATAGCAAAGTTCATAGTAAATACCTTAAACAAGCTTAGAACTTTGCTTAGGAAGAAAAGAAGCTCACTTTCTATAGTGAAGTTGTCCAAAGTTTGGAGGGAAAGCTTCAAGAAGATGAAAACTAAAGAGAGAAGAAGGTAAAGTAGGAGGGCCGGCCAAGAAGAGAAGAAAAGCGAGAGAAATAGGCCAAGAAAATGAGAAAGAAATAAAGAAAATAATGGGAAAAAGAGTGACCAATCAAAGCATAACAAGAGCCATGCTAGGTGTTATGCTTTTAATGAAATAGTGACCAACTTGGTTGATTTTGATTCGTGATGATTTTAATCATTTATCTACAAGTAATTAACAAACTTTATGGCACAAAATTAAAGCAAAAAGAGAGAAAAATAGGGGAGAGAGGGCCGGCCATGAGGAGAGGGAAAACGACAAGAAATTAAGTGAAATTTTTGAACCAAAGCTCAATTAGTCAAAAGGCTTAATAATGGTAGAGTTAGTTAGTCAAAATTAAACACTATAATAAACTAATGGTCCAATGTGTAAGGTAATAGCATAGGTAACGCAGCGGAAAAATAAAAATTTATTACCTTAACCATGGATCTCTTTGACATATCTATATGATTAACAAGGGGGTTTTCATGAAGATTACCTTAAGCACAGAAGATTTCTATGCTTCTAGGCAAAGATCCTTCGAAGAAGATGTTAGATCTACCACGAAAAGCCCTCCAAGCGTAGAGCCTCTAACGATATCCACACGAACAACTTCTTTGGGAACCTTGTAGGCTTGCTTGCTTTGACTTTTGAGTGCTAGCTCCCTTGAATTATTAAGAACACAAGAAGAAGAAAAACCTAACCCTTAGGAGAGAGAGAGAGAGAGAGAGAGAGACGCCTAGAGAGAGAGAGAGAGGCGTGCCTTTTCTTTCTTCTATTTTCTCTCACTAGTTTTCTTTTTTTTGTGTAGCAACAACAATTCAAGAGTCAAAGCATGAACCTATTTATAGAGGAAGTATTCTAGTCTTTTATGAAATAAAGCTAATTAGAAACCAAGAAGGTTTAGGCAACTTACTTTAAGTTAATCCTTCTCCTTTAGGAAATCTATTCCATAAGGAAACCAATTAGTTACTTTATTTCTTTTAGGAAACTAATTTCCTGCAAGACTTAGAATATTTATAAATAAGTCCTTTAAGTTAATTTATCTCATAAATTAACCCCATAAGTATCTCATACTTATCTTAATTACATTTTAACCAAAAGATTTTGTTCTTTATGTGTGTGACCCATTAGGTTCCATTCACGTTGGCAATAAGTATAAATTATAACTCATTAATTGAGCTAGATAAATTAAACACTTTTAATTTATCATTAATTCACTAATTAATCAATTCATACTTATAGATCATGAGTGGCGTCTAGCAATGCATCATGTGTAACACCCTAGAAAATGCACATATAAGAAGCATTTTTACTATTATTTAGGGTTAAGTGATAATCATAGAATTACTAGTTGGAAGATTTCTTGAGTTAATTAAGTTAATTAGTTAAGATTTTCATTTTAAGCAAGAACACTTAGGTACTAAAGTTAGAATAATTTTCTTGACCAATTAACTTATAGTAGGGTTTAAATTTTTACTAGTTCATTTCACTATTTTCTAGTCTTTTGACTACTTGGGATTTTGCCCAATTTTATTCAAAAGTTTCACTTAATTTCTTGTCTTATTTTCCTTTTCCCCTAGCTGGAATTTTTTTTTCTTCTCTCTTTTCTTTCTTTCTTGGCCGAAATTCTTTCTTTTCTTTTCTTTTCTTTTGGCCGAAATTTTCTTTTTTTTTTTCTTTTCTTTTACTTCATGTGGCCGGTTCTTGCTTTTCATTTTTGTTCTATTTTGCTTTAATAATTTATGTCTAACTAATGAATTTATTAAGTGGTAAGAGTTATTAATTTTCACCAATTAAACTAATCCAAGTAGCAACTCTTGCATTAATAAGACTACTTTTTACTTTACTCTTGTGAGAATTTTATTGGACCACCATTTTCCCATCTTTTCTTCATTTCTTTTTCATTTTTCCTAGACTATTTTTCTCTCTCTTTCCTTCACCTTGGCCGGCCAAACTTCTCTTCTTCTTTCCCCCATTTTTGCTCTCAACTTCTTGGACTTTCATCTCTCAAGTTAACACAAATCAACCATAGGAAGTGGATTTCTATCAATTCTAATCAAAGTTCTAAGCATCTTTAAGGTATTTACTATGAACTTGCCTTATTAATTCCATGTTTTAATTAGTTTTTATTCAAGTTTAATTCCAAGTTCTTGTTAGTAAAACTTGAAGAAATTAGTTGGAACTTGATATATACTTGTTAGATAAAGTGTTCTTATGATTGAATAGACTAGTATGTGGCCTTGGAACTTTGAAATTTCATGAAGAACATGTTGTTTGGGTGAAAGTTCTTGGACCTTAATTCTTGAAATTTAGTGAGGTTTTGATTGAATTTGAGGTTGGATTGAACTAGGAAGTTGTAGAACTTGTGGAATTGTGGGATTAATGATTGAAATCTTGATGAAAAACAAGATTGGGAGTGCTGAAATTTAGGGGAAATAATGCCCAATTTTTGTTAGAAAACCCTAGAAAAACCCTAGAAAACCCTAAAATATAAACCCTAAACCCTAAACCCTAAACCCTAAACCCTAAACCCTAAACCCTAAACCCTAAACCCTAGAAAAAAAAAAAAAAAAAAAAACCTAGAATTTAATGGGGTATTTCTTGCATTTTCTTACTAGGTTAATTAGGGTTTTAAATCGGGTTTTCATTAGATTATCTCTTCCAAATTGCAGGACCCGATAGTGAAACCCGACCATTCCACGAGATATTTTCTTAGGCTCTCAAGGTGAGTGTCTTTATGTGTGCATGATGCATGAAATGTGATAATTTTACTTTTTGACTATTATGCTTAACTTGCAATTATTATGTGAGTACATGTGTTACTTGAGGAAAGATGTGTACTTTATCGCATCTGTTCCACAATATGTTACATGCTTTTATTATTTAAAATGTTATTTGTGTGTGAGACTACCGTGACTAACTTCCCCGTTATTTCACGGATAGTCAACCCGGCTGCAAGTGGGAGGACATAAGGTGCTGGGTGTTGTAGGGAATGATGTTCTTTCCTTTTGAGTTGTGAATCCTCTAAGAGGCCAACTCCGGATCGAACTTTATTGATTGAGTGTTGGCCCTCCAGGGTTGAGATTTTTCTCCCCCGGATGTGGTAGCTTGTACGGAGGTTATAAGGTGATTGGCGGTTAGGGCATTGTGCTTGATAAAAACTGATATGTTCCTTGATTAAGACCTGAGCTATTATCTCGGTCCAAATATCGTGGCTACATGTTCAGTGCCTGCTCCTCTACGGTTAAGCTTGCTTCTGTAGTTGAGCCCTGTATCCGCCATTGACTACCTGTTAATTAAATTGCTTATATATCGTTCATTTAATTTATTGATTATTTTAATGACCCAAAATAATGAGTTCTTGATATGTTGCATGAATTGGACATTCACTGGGCGATTATAGCTCATTCCATTTTATTTGTTTTTCCTTACTCAGGTTACTTGAAAAACTGAGCGGGACCGATTGGTTTTGGGTTCTTATAAGTATTTTAGTTATTGTAATAGTCGTACGGTGTTAGGCTATTATTGTGAAATTATGTAAATTATGACATGAGACCTTTTTATGTGACTTGTATCTTTAAGTTAAGTAACAAGAGTGTATTTTCTTTTATTCCATTTTAATCTATGATAGTTTATTTTAATGTCTGTACTCTTGGATGGTCGCGTGAGTGCGTGCATCGAGACCTGGCGAGAGTTAGGCAGGCAGTCCGCTAAGCCCTTTGGTGCGCCTATGGGTGAGGTGGGGCTATCACATCATGACCACCCAAGTGAATAGGAAAGTCATATGGTAGACCATACCCTTCAATGACAATGTTACCGTGTAATTAATATCCTTTCACCACACTATATCCCAATTAGTCTAAAAGTATAGTGCATACTTTTAAATGACTAATTTAGATTTTCTTGTTCCAGAAATATAACTCTCCATGATGTATAACCTTGAAACTACTTCCAAGTTATACTATCACTTCTGCAGAAGATTTATGAGTTAATATTTCCAACAAGTGGCCATTAAGGGATATACTCTCCTATTAAGGAGTGGTGAATCCTATATTGATTACTCACTATCTTTCCATGCTTCAAACTATACCCAATCTCTAACCTATGAGCTACCCTTTTACGGGCACCGAGGAATAGAGTCAAAGTATAGCAATCCACACTCAAGATACTATGGTAATCTCAAGTCAAAGGATCACTTACACCATTGCCATTAAGAGTTCAACTATTGGCACTATAGTTGAAACTCTTGGCGAATCAATCCAATGAACTTGTTCTCAAACAAGCATCCACATACTAGCTTAAGTGTCATGCACACCATAGTCAATGAGATCAACTACTACTTACCATAAGTAGAGGCAAAGTATGTGCTAGTCTATCCGTATTAATGATGTCCAATCTCATCAATACTATGACTAGGGATATTTAAGAATACGACTTTATGTATTAGTAGTCTCATAATTGTAACCCTTACAATCTCTAATACACAGTCAATATTCTAAGGACTTTATCAATCAAACAAGTAACATGGAAATACAAGTATAGATGATAAAGAAAAATACCACATGGATAAATATAACATAAATAAGTGTAAAACAAAACACCGTTAAACCATCTTGGTTTTAGGGCATACACTAACAAACTCCCACTTGCACTAAAACCAATCACTCATTTGTTTTAGGCCAAAAGCATTTACATGAGCATCATGCTTTTTCTGGGACAAGGCCTTAGTGAGATGATCAGCTATATTGTCATCAGTGGGAACCTTTTCTATCTTTACATCATTCCTACCAACTATTTCTCTAATAAGATGGTAGCGCCTAAGTACGTGTTTGGATCGTTGATGAGACCTAGGTTCTTTTGCTTGGGCTATGGCACCATTGTTGTCACAATACAAAGGCATAGGATCAACAATGGAAGGAACCACTCCTAGCTCGGTGACGAACTTCTTGATCCAAACAGCCTCTTTTGCAGCTTCAGAAGCAGCAATGTACTCGGCTTCAGTTGTAGAATCAGCGGTAGTTTCTTGCTTCGAACTCTTCCAGCTCACAGCACCACCATTTAACGTGAATATAAATCCAGACTGCGACTTACTATCATCCTTGTCTGACTGAAAACTAGCATCAGTGAAACCACACACTTCTAAAGTGTGTCCTCCATAAACCAAGAATAATTCTTTAGTTCTTCTCAAGTACTTAAGAATACTCTTGACAGCTACCCAGTGACCCTCACCAGGGTTAGCTTGGAATCTGCTCGTAACACTTAGAGCATAGGAGACATCGGGTCTCGTACATAGCATAGCATACATAATGGATCCTATTGCCGAGGCATAAGGAACCTTTTGCATGCTATCAATCTCGACAGGTGTCTTAGGACACATGTCTCTCGAAAGAGTAATCCCATGTCTCATAGGTAAGTACCCTTTCTTCGATTGCTCCATGCTAAACCTCTTTAGCATCTTGTCTATGTATGTCGATTGACTGAGACCAAGCTACCTCTTGGATCTATCTCTATAGATCCTAATTCCCAGAATATAGGTTGCCTCTCCTAAATCTTTCATGGAAAAACTCTTGGACAGCCATACCTTTACGGTTTGTAGTAAAGGTATGTCGTTTCCCATCAACAATATGTCATCCACATAAAGTATTAAGAAAACGACAGCGCTCCTACTCACCTTCTTGTATACACAAGGCTCGTCTTCATTCTTAAGAAAACCAAACTCTTTGATTGTCTCATCAAAACGAATGTTCCAATTCCTTGAAGCTTGCTTGAGTCCATAAATAGACTTTTGTAGCTTGCATACCTTATGACTATCAATGGAGTCAAAACCCTCAGGTTGTGTCATGTACACATCTTCTTGCAAATTCCCATTAAGGAATGCAGTCTTGACATGCATTTGCCAAATCTCATAGTCATAATAAGCAGCTATGGCAAGCAAAATCCTTATAGATTTAAGCATAGCTACCGGGGAAAAAGTTTCTTCAAAGTCAATTCCTTGCCTTTATTTATAACCTTTTGCCACTAACCTTGCTTTATAGGTAACAATATTACCATCCATGTCAGTCTTTCTTTTAAAGACCCACTTGCACCCTATGGGTTTTATTCTTTCAGGTGGCTCGACCAAGGTCCATACCTTGTTCTCGTACATGGAATCCATTTCGGATTTCATGGCTTCGTGCCATTTCAAAGAGTCTACATTAGACATAGCTTCTTCGTAGCTAGTAGGGTCATCATCATCTATGATCAACACATCATTGCTCTCACTAATGAGAAATCCATATCTCTCAGGAGCATAACGTGTTCTACTAGATCTTCGAAGTTCTTGTGTAACTTGAGCTTCCGACTGCGCCTCATCAACATGTGGCATAAGCTCTTGTTCCAACTGTTGACTACTTTGTGGTTTTTGAATTTCTTCAAGTTCTACTTTGCTCCCACTACTTCTTTCAAGAATATACAATTTTTCTAGAAAAGTAGCATGTCTTGAAACAAACACCTTTTGCTCAAGGGGATTGTAGAAGTAGTATCCACGACTCTCTCTAGGATACCCCACAAACAAGCATTTGTCAGACTTAGCCTCTAGCTTGTCTGACATGTTTCACTTCACATAAGCAGAACAACCCCAAATCTTTAAATGATTAAGATTTGGTTTCTTACCATACCAAATCTCATAAGGTGTGGTATCAACAGATTTTGATGGAACACGGTTGAGTATATAGGAGGCGGAATCTAAGGCATATCCCCAAAACGAACTAGGAAGTGATGCATGGCCCATCATTGAACGTACCATATCTAATAAAGTACGATTTCTCCTTTCAGACACACCATTTAGTTGTGGCGTGTATGGAGGAGTCCATTGAGGAATAATCCCATTTTCCTCTAGATATAGTTGGAACTCTTGACTTAAGTATTCTCCACCTCGATCAGATCTAAGTGTTTTGATACTCTTGCCAAGTTGTTTCTCAACTTCAACTTCAAAGGCCTCGGATTTGTGCTTCATTAGAAACACATAACCATATCTAGAATGGTCATCCGTGAAAGTGATGAAGTAGGAGAAACCACCTCTAGCATGGATCGACATTGGGCCACAAACATCAGTATGTATAAGCCCAAGAAGATCACTAGCACGTTCACCCTTTCCAGAAAAAGGTGTCTTGGTCATCTTACCAAGTAAACAAGATTCGCATGTCCCAAATGATTCATAATCAAATGAGTCCAAGTATCCATTTTTATGTAACTTGGATATGCGTTTCTCATTTACATGACCAAGTCTACAATGCCAAAGGTATGTTTGGTTAACAATATCTAATTTTTGTTTCTTGGTGTTTATGTTGAGAATGGACTTTTGTTCATCTAGAATATATAAACCATTAATTAATGTACTAGTACCATAAGTAATACCATCACGTAAAAAAGAACAACTTTTATTCCTTTGAATGATGGTAAAACCATCCAAATCTAACA
This sequence comes from Mitragyna speciosa, assembly GCA_024721245.1. Classification (NCBI taxonomy): domain Eukaryota; kingdom Viridiplantae; phylum Streptophyta; class Magnoliopsida; order Gentianales; family Rubiaceae; genus Mitragyna; species Mitragyna speciosa. Next base: position 219,787 of record JAMWEH010000695.1, read on the forward strand.
ATGAGATAGAAATGATGTTCTTTGTAAGTACGGAAACAAAATAACAGTTTCTCAATTCTAAAATAAGCCCAGTGGGCAAAGAGAGTACATAGGTTCCTACGGCTAATGCAGCAACTCTTGCTCCATTCCCTACGCGTAGCTCGACCTCTCCCTTTGCCAAGAATCTACTATCTTTAAGACCCTGCATATTATTACAAATATGAGATCCAGATCCGGTATCTAATACCCATGAGTCTTGATTAGTAGATAAATTAATCTCAATCATAAACATACCAGAGGTTGAAGCTTCACCAAGCTTCTTTGACTTCAGAGAGTCAAGGTAGGCCTTGCAATTCCTCTTCCAATGCCCATCTTGTCCGCAATGGAAGCATGTGCCCTTGGGTTTGTCCTTCTTAACCCCACCCTTAGGCTTGGTTCTCTTCTTCTTGGACTTCTTAAGCCCAGAATTGGGCTTCTTTTTCTTGGAGCCCGAGACAAGCATAACGGTGCCCTTCTCCTTCTTAAGATTAGGCTCAGCAGTCTTGAGCATGTTCATCAATTCAGTCAACGTGCACTCAACTTTTCGCATGTTGAAGTGCAGGATGAATTGTGAATAGCTCTCAGGGAGGGACTGAAGAATTAAGTCAATACTTAACTCATTGTCAGAAACGTGTCCCAGATCAGCTAATTTTTCAATTAGCCCAATCATCTTCAGTTATGGGTAGTCACTGAAGATCCCTCTGCCATCTTGCATTGATAAAGCTCCCTTGAGGTCTCATACCTCTCAGTCCTAGCTTGTGCATCGAACATTTCTTTTAAGTGCACAATCATGGACGGAGCATCCATCTTAAGATGTTGCTTTTGCAATGCAGGGGACATAGCAGCTAACATGATACATGTTGCAGCATCATTGTCGGCTTTGTGCATCTCATATGCATCTATGTCCTCTTGTGATGCAGTAGCGGGTGGAGGAGGGGGCATGGGTTTATCGAGGACATACTCAATTTTTTCATGTTTGAGAACAATTCTCAAATTGATATTCCAGTCCTCAAAGTTGGTTTCATTGAGTTTGTTGTCAAGAATCGATCGTAAATTCACGTTAGACATTCTACAAAAAGTAAAGACAGAAAATAAGTATTTGTTTTATGTTATATGCAGACCAAAAATGTGGATTTGTGAATTTATTTGGTTTGCTCCCACTATTTTACTTCAAATCAATAACCCTCAATATTGATTCGGAAATCCGTTGGAGATTTCTAGTGGGCTAGGATCCCATCTAATTAGCTTTGGGTTTGACAGAGGCCAATGCCCCAAAGATAAATTCGATTAGGTAGATAACTATTTATCAATCACAACCCTTGTGACTCCTAGATAGTTGGGTATCAACTCTTTGAAATTTACATCTTATGTATTACCCAACATTGCCTCAAAAATATCATAACATTGACGGAGGCCAAACTCGTTATGTAATTTTTGTTAAGTCAAACCCATTATTCAGAGATCATATCTCATAACAAAAACATATTCCGAGTAAGGTGACCTTGACGGAGGCCAACGTGTCAACCTTAATAGGAACTCTTCGTTTTTGTTATAATAATGGAAGGCAACTTAAGTAGATGACCTAATATTTGATATTGAGGGATTTTAGTTTAAATATTAATGTCTCATCATATTATGCAATTAAAATATATCAATCATATAAAATAAAAGCATAATAAACGTGGATGATTATGGACTTTAACTAGTAATATTTCCTTCGAGCCTTGAAGAAAATATTTGGTTAAAATTCCTAGGGGACGTTTCAACTCCTTGATGCGCCTCCTTGGTTGCTCCTTGGTACCACCTCCATCTTCTTGTACATTACATATGTAATTCTGGTCTAAACAATTTAAATAAACCTATTCCTAACCTATACTTTGTACATTACAAGTATTGATCAAGAAACCTCGAGTTACATTCGAGGGGAGTTTAGATGAGAAGAGAATTACATCAGAAAATAGAGAGGGAAGGACATGCAAGCCCTATTTATAAAACCAATACAAGCCAACCATAAAAGAAGTAATAACCATTCAATCGCATTGGTCTAGTCCATAATCATCCACCATGCCATCATACTATTTAACAATTAAATAAATTAATTTATTTAATTCTAGTCATAAATCATATGGTCTAAATAGTATAGATTAATGCTCTTGAAATTTATTTGTCTCAAAAACATAGTTATAGAAGGTATAGGTTTCCAAATTTCAACTTTCCAAATCTTAACAATTAAAATTGGAAAGTATTTTATTTGAGAAATTATCAAAATTCGCATTCTTTCAAAAAATAGGAAAAATCCCGCTAGGTTTCTGCCTACAAACCGCGCGACAAAACGTGCGCGGGTTCATCCGCGGTTTGTAACCCGCGCGACAAACCGTGCGCGGTTTCATCCGCGGTTTGTGGACAGAAGTTACGGGATTTTGACCGCGGGGTCAAAACGCGCGCGAGTTTTCGCTCGGTTTGTGTCCAGAAAATACGATCTTTGAAATTCTTTGGCGTTTTTCAAAACTCTTTTGAATCAAAACATGTTAAAACCCTTTTAGCATGTAAAAACAATTTAGAAACCATAAAAATAACCTTAAGAACTTATCTTAATTATTTAAAACACCTTTTAAACAATCAAGAACTTTTCTTAAAAATCAAACTCTTGATTTTTGCTATAATGCTTTTGAGACAAATTTCATCAAGAACAAACCATCCATATTTGTGACAATTAAATAAACACAAATCATATAGATATAATCAAAGAAGGCTCTGATACCACTGTTAGGTAATAGCATAGGTAACGTAGCGGAAAAATAAAAATTTATTACCTTAACCATGGATCTCTTTGACATATCTATATGATTAACAAGGGGGTTTTCATGAAGATTACCTTAAGCACAGAAGATTTCTATGCTTCTAGGCAAAGATCCTTTGAAGAAGATGTTAGATCTATCACGAAAAGCCCTCCAAGCGTAGAGCCTCTAACGATATCCACACGAACAACTTCTTTGGGAACCTTGTAGGCTTGCTTGCTTTGACTTTTGAGTGCTAGCTCCCTTGAATTATTAAGAACACAAGAAGAAGAAAAACCTAACCCTTAGGAGAGAGAGAGAGAGAGACGCCTAGAGAGAGAGAGAGAGGCGTGCCTTTTCTTTCTTCTATTTTCTCTCACTAGTTTTCTTTTTTTGTGTAGCAACAACAATTCAAGAGTCAAAGCATGAACCTATTTATAGAGGAAGTATTCTAGTCTTTTAGGAAATAAAGCTAATTAGAAACCAAGAAGGTTTAGGCAACTTACTTTAAGCTAATCCTTCTCCTTTAGGAAATCTATTCCATAAGGAAACCAATTAGTTACTTTATTTCTTTTAGGAAACTAATTTCCTGCAAGACTTAGAATATTTATAAATAAGTCCTTTAAGTTAATTTATCTCATAAATTAACCCCATAAGTATCTCATACTTATCTTAATTACATTTTAACCCAAAGATTTTGTTCTTTATGTGTGTGACCCATTAGGTTCCATTCACGTTGGCAATAAGTATAAATTATAACTCATTAATTGAGCTAGATAAATTAAACACTTTTAATTTATCATTAATTCACTAATTAATCAATTCATACTTATAGATCATGAGTGGCGTCTAGCAATGCATCATGACCACCCAAGTGAATAGGAAAGTCATATGGTAGACCATACCCTTCAATGACAATGTTACCGTGTAATTAATATCCTTTCACCACACTATATCCCAATTAGTCTAAAAGTATAGTGCATACTTTTAAATGACTAATTTATATTTTCTTGTTCCAGAAATATAACTCTCCATGATGTATAACCTTGAAACTACTTCCAAGTTATACTATCACTTCTGCAGAAGATTTATGAGTTAATATTTCCAACAAGTGGCCACTAAGGGATATACTCTCCTATTAAGGAGTGGTGAATCCTATATTGATTACTCACTATCTTTCCATGCTTCAAACTATACCCAATCTCTAACCTATGAGCTACCCTTTTACGGGCACTGAGGAATAGAGTCAAAGTATAGCAATCCACACTCAAGATACTATGGTAATCTCAAGTCAAAGGATCACTTACACCATTGCCATTAAGAGTTCAACTATTGGCACTATAGTTGAAACTCTTGGCGGATCAATCCAATGAACTTGTTCTCAAACAAGCATCCACATACTAGCTTAAGTGTCACGCACACCATAGTCAATGAGATCAACTACTACTTACCATAAGTAGAGGCAAAGTATGTGCTAGTCTATCCGTATTAATGATGTCCAATCTCATTAATACTATGACTAGGGATATTTAAGAATACGACTTTATGTTTTAGTAGTCTCATAATTGTAACCCTTACAATCTCTAATACACAGTCAATATTCTAAGGACTTTATCAATCAAACAAGTAACATGGAAATACAAGTATAGATGATAAAGAAAAATACCACATGGATAAATATAACATAAATAAGTGTAAAACAAAACACCTTTAAACCATCTTGGTTTTAGGGCATACACTAACACAATGAAATTAATCCAAATTTACTACTTAGGTGTCCCACTTAATAATGAAAGAATCTTAGTCAATTAACCTAATTAACTTAAGAAATCTTCCAACTAATAAATCAAGAAGTAATACTAAACTCCAAATAATAAGTACATTTTAGGTTTTCCCCTTTTCTTTTCTTTTCTCTATATTTTTTTTTCTACTAATGGACATACATGAATTAAATAATTCTTATATGAATTTCTAGGGTGTTACATAAAAGCTCACGTCTAAGGCATCCTTTCTACCTAGCTGAGGTTAGTTGCGAGATTTAATCACATTTTCCTAAAATAACCCCTAAATTCTATCGCATTCAGATGTGTCTAAATGAATTCAAATCCTAAGTCTATATGTAAGAATTGAGAGGGTCAGAATGTTCCGTCGAGGCTTGGTCGGGATTATCCCATTAATTGCGAAACCTTAATTGAGACCTCGAGGGAGTCATGAGTGTCTATCAAAATGTGATGCAAAAAGAAAAGAAAATAATAATATATAGTAAGTGAAGAAAGAAAGTGGGTATGCAACATGATGGGTATGGGGGACTAATATCTCGTGATTGAATGTTTCTACTCACGAGGGGGGAACGGCATGTACGCCACTGCATCCCATGTGAGTAGATGACTATTTCTAATTGGATCACACAAAATGACCTAAATTCTAAGTGAGATGCAACCTAGATGTCATGCATTTGCCAAATACTTAAAATAGATAATAATGATGATTATATACATATATAAAAATCACGCAAAATGATGAAAAACTTAAAAAAGGAATAATGTGTGAAATGATGTAACATGCATACGAGTGCACCTAGTGCTAAAATTACCTAAGGGCCTAGCGTTGGACTAGCCTTTTTCTAGGAATCCCCACTAGCGTTGGACTAGAGGGGAAGCGAGAAAAGCCACAACTAGCATTGGACTAGTGTGGTGACAGAACAATAAAATTGATAAAACATGAATTAAAGCAATAAAGCATGAATTGAAAGCAAGTAAACATATAAGGACATATAATAACACGTAAGAGCAAGTAGTACATAAACATGATATTCTAGATGCAAAGTCCTAAGGAAAATGGTAAAACATATAAGCACGTAAACACGCAAAAGTGCACAAGCCCTAGCTATTACACTAGGGAATTTAGCTTACAATTTAAAGGGAAAAAAATTAAAATGACCTATCTGTTACACTTGCTATCTAAATACAAGATTTTGTTAAAATATAAAAAATGTAGCCTAACCATTACATTGACTTAGCTAAATACAAAATATTACACTTTTGCCAAAATAATAAAATTTGAATTTAAATAACATAAAATAAATAAATACGCAAAAAAAATGTAAACTAAGAAATATATGAAGAAACATGCATAAAAATCACATAAAGACACATTGGGGCACAAAAAGATGAAATTAATGAGGAATAGATATACCTCTTTGAAGATCCGGTACAAATACTTAAAAAAGAACAAACAATTCAAGATACCTTGGTATAAACAAACAAAACCTAAAATATATATAATTATTGACAAATTGAGATAAAAAATAAATTTTAGCAACAAAGGGGGGCTAAAAATAAAATTCCCATAAAGTCTGAGGGGTGGGGTAAAATTGAAAACTCTAACTAATCAAGGGGTCATGATGCAAAAATAGAGCGAATTGGGGGTTGAAACAGTAATTATAGCAATGTTAATGGAGGAATAATTATATATTGCAGGTATTAATTGAGAAGAAATTAAAATCCCAAGTTTGATCTACAAATAATAAGGACCTAAATGCAAAAACTAAAGCTTTAAGGGGAGATGTTAATACTACGGACAAATCCAAGGGCTGAATGTAATATTTTATGTTAAAACAAAAGGAAACAGAAAAGGAACAAATAAAAATAAATAAACAAATAAATAAAAGAAAAAAAACCCCAAACTAAATTAAACATTAGACTAACTTAATTGACTAAAAAAAAATTGACTAAATTAAAACTAAATAAAGCACAAACATAAACTAACTAAAACTAGATAAAAGCACACTATACAAAACAAAAGAAACCCCAATTCATCTTTTTTTTTATTAACCGAATTACCCTTCTCGCTTTATCTCTTTCTCCATTTTCTATTTCTTCCCCTTTACTCCCTCTCTATTTCTAGTCTCTCGTTCTTCTCTCTGTATTTTTTGTTTTCTTCTTTCTTTCACTCTTCTTACTCTCTTCTTTCTCCCACCCTATTTTGATTTCTTTCTCCTCTCTTCCCTAGTCATTCGCTCTCTCTCTCTCTCTCTCTCTCTCTCTCTCTCTCTCTCTCGTGGTTCACTCTCCTTCCCTCTCTCTTCTTCCTCTCTTTCTTATTGTTCTTGCTTTCGTTTTCTTCTCTCGCCCTTTCTCTCACCCTTGGTCTGTTTCTCTTTCGAATCACAAAGAAAAGGGAATTCAGAGGTGGCGCAGATGGGTGGAGGGGAACAGAAAGAGAGGAGAGTAGTGGTTTCAGGGTAGTTTTTTTTTTTTTTGGCAAGAATCATAATTGGGAGTTGGGGCTATCTGGTAACAACAATTTTCAGGGGAAAATGAGGGGCTGGTGGGGTGGAGGTTGAATTGACTTTATTGTTGGTTGTGATTGTTTTTGTGCAGGTGCTGAGTCATGGAGAGTTTTTGGTGGTGATGAAAATGGCGAAGGTAGGGATTTGGGTCTGTTAACTAGTGGTGTTGTGAGGCTATTGGTGAAATTTGGAGGTTTGGGGAGGGGAGGTGAATTGAGCTGCCGGCAATGGTGTTTAGGTGACGATAGTGGTGATTTAATGGTGGGCAATTGCAGTTAAGAGATGTTTTGGGGTTGCTGACTGAATTAGGGGTGGTTGTTTGAGGTTCAGATGGCGGTGTGGTTGTTTGGCTATGGTATTGTGTACATGGTGGTGATTCGGTTGACAATTGGGGCCGTTTCTTATTGGTTTGTTGGCTTTTCTTTTTGCAGGTAATTGAGGTGTTCTTGCGGTGGCAGGGGTTGATGAATTGGTGGTGGCTTGTGATTTGGGATTTAGTTGCTAGAGGGGTTTGGGTGGTGAAATTGGGGCTGCGTAGGCAAGTGGTGGAGAGGTCATTGGTGATTGAGTACTGATGGCAGTTTGATAGGTTTGGGGAAGGGGGGACAATGGCAAATTGTTGAAAATGGGTGGTTGATAAGGTAGTCCCTGGTGATGGTAGAGTGGAATGGCAATCGAATTTTGGGTGGAGAAAGTGACGGGTGGAGGGATGGTGATTACTATTATTGGAGGAAGAAACTGGGATGAAGGAAAGAAGCAGGTGGAAGGAGGTTGAAGAAGATGAAGAACAAACAAACAAAAAAAAAAAAGAAAAAAAATTCTAAGAACAAAAACCCTGAAGCAGATGGAGGAAAACCTAGAAAAACATGAACCCCAGAACAAAACAGTAGAAAATTTTTAGAACTCAGCTAAGATTCCACAGAAATAAGCACAACTAATCAGATTTGTCTAGGAAAAATGGGTGAACAATACAATAAATAATAATAAAAAAAATGCAAGATATTACCATTAAATGACAGATGAAGAGCAATTGAGAACTTGATGATGAATGGTATAGGAGATTGAGCTCCATTGATGATGAATAATAGAGGGTTGAAGTTGAACAGTGGATAGGGATAAAAAGAACGATAGTTAGTGTGTGTGTTTTTGGGTGTGAATTGTGTGTTTTGATCTTTAAGGCATAAAAGTAAAATTGTTTTTAGGGTTTTTCATTTTTTTCTCCCCTTTTCTGATTTTAGTAGGAGGTATTTATAGAGCTAGTTGTCTTGGTCACTAAGAATACTACAAAATAATAAAAATGCCACCAGTAATAAAAATTCTAATTTTATTTTTTTAAAAAAATATTTTTAACCCAAAGAATAAAAAATTAATACAAAGAAATGACCGTAAACTCCAAAATTTGCCAAAAAATTCAAAGTAGATTTCAAAATAAAGGTTAGAGCTTAAAACTGATCAAAAATGCGTTCGGGGTGTGAAATGACGATTTTGCCCCTGAACAACGAAAATACACAGAAAAATAGCTATTGACCTCAAAAAATTACCAAAAATTAAAAATAAGTTTAAAACCCTAAGAAATGTATTTATAACTCAAAAATTGGCAAAAAATATGTTTGAAATGTGAAATGACAATTTTGCCCCTACATGTAGCATTTATAAAAAAAATAGTAATCGTCCTCGAAAAAATGGCCGAAAATGGTGATCGCAAGGCAAAATTACCATTTTGTCCTTACGTTGGTAAAATATAAAAAGAATACCAATTAAGTCCGGAAAAATTCACAAAATTAACAAATTATTATGAAAGTAAGAATGTGAATTTAAAACCCCCAAAGCTAATGGAAAAATATTTACAGATAAAATTACTATTTTGCCCCCGAGATTATTGAAAAATTAGAATTTGACCCCAAAAATATAAAAATGTCCTAAATGTTGGAAAAATGATTGGTGTGTCAAAATTTGGTGTCTACAATTACTTGTTAGAGACAAACACCTTTTGCTCAAGGGGATTGTAGAAATAGTATCCACGGCCCTCTCTATGATACCCCGCAAATAAGCACTTGTCAGACTTAGCTTTAAACTTGTTTGACATATTCCGCTTCACAGAAGCGGAAGTACCCCCCATATTATCAGATAACTAAGTTTTGATCTTTTACCATATCATTTCTCATAAGGTGTGGTATCAATAGATTATGAAAGAATGCAGTTGACTATAAAAAAGGCAGAATCTAAGGTATATCCCAAAACAAACTAGGAAGTGATGCATGGCCCATCATGGAATGTACCGTATCCAATAAAGTACGATTTCTCCTTTCAGAGACACCATTGATTTGTGGCGTGTATGGAGGAGTCCATTGAGGAATAATCCCATTTTTCTTTAGATATTGTTGAAACTCTTGACTCAAGTATTCTCCACCTCGATTAGATCTAAGTGTTTTAATACTCTTGCCAATGTGTTTCTCAACTTCAGCTCTAAAGACTTTGAACTATGCAAATGCCTCGGATTTGTGCTCCATTAGAAACACATAACCATATCTAGAATGGTTATCCATGAAAGTGATGATGTAGGAGAAACCACCTCTAGCATGGATCGACATTGGGCCACAAACATCGGTATGTAAATGCCCAAGAAGATTACTAGCACGTTCACCCTTTTCAGTAAAAGGTGTCTTGGTTATCTTGCCAAGTAAACAACATTCGCATGTCCCAAATGATTCATAATCAAATGAGTCCAAACATCCATCTTTATGTAACTTGGATATGCATTTCTCATTTACGTGACCAAGTCTATAATGCCAAAGGTATGTTTGATTCACAATATCAAATTTTTGTTTCTTGGTATTTATGTTGAGAATGGACTTATCTTCACCTTGAATGTATAAACCATTAATCAATGTACTAGTACTATAAGTAATACCATCATGTGAAAAAGAACAACTTTTATTCCTTTGAATGTGGTAAAACCATCCAACTCTAACAAAGAGATAGAAATGATGTTCTTAGTAAGTATGAGAACAAAATAACAGTTTCTTAATTATAAATTAAGCCCAGTGGGCAAAGAGAGTATATAGGTTCCTACGCCAATGCAGCAACTCCTGTTCCATTCCCCATGCATAGCTCGACCTCTCCTTTTGCCAAGAATCTACTATCTTTAAGACCCTGCATATTATTACAAATATGAGATTCAAATCCGATATCTAATACCCATGAGTCTTGGTTAGTAAATTAATTTCAATCATAAACATACCAGAGGTAGAAACTTCACCAAACTTCTTTGACTTTAGAGAGTCAAGATAGGCCTTGCAGTTCCTCTTCCAATGCCCATCTTGTCTGCAATGGAAGCATGTACCCTTGGGTTTGTCCTTCTTGACCGCACCTTTAGGCTTGTTTCTCTTTTTCTTGGACTTCTTAAGTCTAGAACTGGGCTTCTTCTTCTTGGAGCCTGAGACAAATATAACGGTGCCCTTCTCCTTCTTAAGATTTGGTTCAACAGTCTTGAGCATATTCATCAACTCAATCAACGTGCACTCCATATTTCGTATGTTGAAGTGCTGGATGAATTGTGAATAGCTCTCAGGTAGGGACTGAAGAATTAATTCAATACTTAATTCATTATCGAAGACGTGTCCCAGATCAGTTAATTTTTCAATTAGCCTGACCATCTTTAGTACATGGAAAGACACTAAAGATCCCTCTATCATCTTGCACTGATAGAGCTCCCTTGAGGTCTCATACCTCTCAGTCCTAGCCTGTGTGTCAAACATTTCTTTTAAGTGCACAATTATGGATGGAGCATCTATCTTAAGATGTTGCTTTTGCAATATTGGTGTCGTAGAAGCTAACATGATGCATGTTGCAGCATCATTGTTGGCTTTGTGCATCTCATATGCATCTATTTCTTCAAGCGATGCAATAGCAAGAGAAGGAGGGGGTATGGGTTTATCGAGGACATATTCAATTTTTTCATGTTTGAAAACAATTCTCAAATTGATTGATAAGTAATAATTTTACCTATTTTAATATAATATTTTATATATGATTTTAGTGTGATTTTAGTATGTTTTTAGCATTTTTAATATAAAAATGGCTAATTTTCATAACTTTCCATCAAATCAAGGTTTGCTCCAAAATTAGAGTTTTTAGTCCGGAAATTAGAGTTTTGAGACAGAATTATTATTTTAAACAAATTAATGCCCACGTTTATTTGATATTGCAAGAAAATGATGAATAAATATATTTTGAATCAATTGGAGCACAAGGATTATCAAATTGAAGGTTGATTCAAGTTGTACTTTTTGATCACTTAAGCTTGGGAATTTTCAAAATAATTCTTCATTAATTCTACCAAGAAAATTATGGTTCAAATGGTAGAAAAAATGTCTCAAGGGCTTCAAAGGAAAAACGAACAAAAAGGAAGGGCAAAGAAGCAATGGACATGAAGAATTGGAGAAAACTAGAGGGTTGGTAATAATGATACATTTCAGTATTTTGACAATAACTTGAGCTAAAAATATTGTATTGAGATGATTCTTCATGAATTTCAAAGTAAGAGGACACTCTACAATTCGTATGAAGACACCAAAATCCAGTTCTCACTTCTTCATAGTAAAAAATTCAAATTACTGAAGAACAAAGCTCTCCCAACCACCTCTCCATATTTTGGTCATATCTTTGCATACAGATCTTGAAATGACCCAATTCTTGTTGTGTTGGATAGCTAATTCAAAGAGATATAATTTTTATGTTTTGAGAAAAATCTGATTCGCACGTCTTCTTGGTGCAATCTGCGGATCCTAGATAGAAATTGACATTTTGGCTCCTTGCAACTTGCAGCTTGTTCATACCTGTTTTTCAGATAACACCAACGTCCAGCTGCAATTTGGGATGCCCTAGAAGATAACACAAAGCTCAAGGAAAACTTTTACAAGATTTGAAATCAAATTTGATCATTATGTCTCCAACTTAGAAAGAGACTTGAGCTAGGGTTATTTCTATAAATACATGCCTCTGTATTCATGAAAGTTATTCTTAGTTTTGTGCTTGAAAGAGTATAAACCATAGCTTAGTAGGAGGAGCACTCCTTGTAAATACTTAGAGTAGATTTTCCTTCTTACTTTTGTAGTAGGCAAAATCATATTCTTGTAACAAGACTTTGGAGGAACTACTTTGTATTCAACATGTTTGATGAAATGCAAGGACAAGTTTTGGAGCCAAGTTCATCTACCAAATGAGCAACTCAAACCTTATTCGTTTAGTTTCATTCATGCATGCTTGTTTACTTTCATTTATATGCTTAAGTTTATCTTAAATATGTTGAACTAAGTTGATTTCCACTAGGTTTAGGATGAAGTTCTAATATGTTTGAATTGGTTTATGGCCTATTTATTCTTGTTTAGTCATTTACTTGGTCTTTAACACTTGTTGATTAGCTACCAACTTCAAGTCATCTAGTTGTTATTTGACAAAGAGATTTGCACTTAACAATGGAAAGAGTAAATGAAACTTATGTTGAATCTCATGAGAGTAGTGATTCACATAGGTGGATTAAGGATTAAAGCCACAATTCATGAGTTTAATGAACTAATGCATGCTAAACTTTACCACGAGAGTAGGAAAGCTCATGTATTGGTAGTCTTCCATTCGTAAAGAGATCTAGTTTGGAGTAAAATAGGAATTGAATCCTAAACATGGATAAAAATCATCATGGCCATGTGCTAAACTTTCATATTTGGTAGATTCTTAAGCCTAGTCAACTTTGTTTATCAAGTTTCTTCATATTTAGTTAACTTGAATTTGATTTTCCTATCATTTTCACCATCTCCAAAGTTTGATTGTTTAGATAATAAAGCAAGTTAGTAGCTTTGGTAGTTGCTAGTTCACGTTTCCTCATGGGATCGACCCTATACTTGTCACAACTACAATTGACCCGTGCACTTGCGGAACGAGTATTATGTTATAAATTTTATTACTTGTTTGTATGAATTGTGCTTTATTTTGATGGTAACCTAAACTCACAATCATCGATATTCTAGTCCTCAAAGTTGGTATCATTGAGTTTATTGTCGAGAATCGATCAGAAATTCACGTTAGACATTCTACAAAAGTAAAGACAGAAAATAGGTATTTGTTTTATGTTATATATGCAAACCAAAAATGTGGACTCGTAAATTTATTTGGTTTGCTCCCACTACTTTATTTCAAATCAATAACCCTTAATATTGATTTGGGAATCCATTGGAGATTCCTAATGGGTTAGGATCCCATCAACTTAGCTTTGAGCTTGACGGTGGGCCAACAACCCAAAGATAATTTTGATTAGGTAGGTAACTTTTTCCAATGACAACCCTTGTGACTCCTAGATAGTTTGATATCAACTCTTGACATCAAACGTTGCCTCAAAAATACCATAACCTTGACGGTGGGCCAACAAGTTATGTATTTTTGTTAAGTTATATCCATTATTCAGAGATCAAATCTCATAACAAAAAAACATATTCCGAGTAAGGTGACCTTGATGATGGTCTAACAAGTCAACACTTAATAGGAAGTCTTCGTTTTTGTTATAATAATGGAAGGCAATGTAAATTGATAACTTAATATTTAGTTTGAGGGATTTTATTTTAAATATTAATGTTTCATCATATCATGTAATTAAAATATATCATCATATAAAATAAAAGCATAATAAATGTGGATGATTATGGAATTGAACTAATAATATTTTCTTCAAGCCTTGGAGAAAATATTTGGTCAAAATTCCTAAGGGACGTGTCAACACCTTGATGCGCCTCCTTGGTTGCTCCTTGGTGCCATCTCCATCTTCGTGTACATTAGATATGTAATTCTCATCTAAACAATTTAGAAAAATAAACATATTCCTAACCTACACTATGTACATTACAAGTATTGATCAAGAAACCTCGAGTTACATTTGAAGGGAGTTTAGGTGAGAAGAAAATTACATCAGAATAATAGAGAAGACAGGAAACATAGGCCCTATTGCAAAAACCAATACAAGCCAACCAATAATAGAAATAATAACCATTCAATCACATTGGTCTAGTCCATAGTTGTCCACCATGCCATCATACCATTTAACAATTAAATAAATTACTTTATTTAATTCTAATATTTTTTTATTGGCAAAACCCCATGCACGGGGGAGGGACGCTGTGACAGCCCCACCTTACCCAGAGGCGCACCAAAGGCTTAGCGGACTGCCTGCCTAGCTCTCGCCAGGTCTCGATTCACACACTCACGCAAACGTCCGAGCGTACTTAACTTAAAATAAAGTAAACTAAAATAAAATGGAATAAAATAAAATATACTCATTTTATTTAACATAAGGTACAATTCACATCAAAAGTTTACACGTCATAACATAAATGATTTTTCACAAAGATAGTCTAACACAGTTTGGCTATTACATTAACGAAGACATCTAACATACTCAAAATTAGTCGTTCCAGCTTTAATTTTTCAGGAAACCTGAGTAAGGAAAACAAATAAAACGGAATGAGCTATAATAGCCCAGTGAATGTCCAAGTCATGCAATCAAATCAAGAACTCATTATTTTAGTAAATAAAATAATCGAGCAATTAATTAATAAATCAAGATATGAACAATTTAATTTAACATGTAGTCAAAGGAGGATACAGGGCTCAACTACGGAAGCAAGCTTAACCGCAGAAAGAGCAAGTACTGATCATGTAGTCACGATATTTGGACCGAGATAATAGCTCAGGTCTTTATCAAATAACATATCAGTTTTATCAAGCACAAACCCTAACCGCCAATCACCTTATAACCTCCGTACTAAGCTACCACATCCAGGGAGATATTCTCAACCCTGGAGGGCCAACAAGCAAACAGGTTCGATCCGGAGTTGGCCTCTTTGAGGATTCACAACTCGAAAGGGAAAGAACATCAAGCCCTAAAACACCCAACACCTTATGTCCTCCCACGTGCAGCCGGGTTGACCATCCGTGAAATAACGGTGAAGTTAGTCACGGTAGTCTCACGCACACACAAATAACACATTGGTCAATGAAAACAAGTAACACATTGCGGAATAGATGTGATAAAGTACACATCTTTCCTCAAGTAGCATAGGGATTCACATAGTAATTGCAAATTTTCGCATAATATTTATCAAATAAAATATCACATTTCATGCGACATGCACACATAAAGACACTCACCTTGAAAGCCTAAGAAAATATCTCGTAAAATGGTCGTGATGCGTTTTCGGACCCTGAAATTTAAAAGAAATAATAACATAAAAACTCAATTAAAATCCTAGTAAATTTAGTAAGAAAAAGTCAAGAAAATACCCCACTTACTTCTAGGGTTTTGGTTTTAGGGTTTCTAGGGTTTAGGGTTTACTTATTCTAAGAAAGTCTAGTCTATCACTAGATCATTTCTAAAAATTCCTACACTTAAATTTCCCTCAATTGAACATATTCTAAGCTTAAAATTTCACTTATCCATTTTTCTTGTTTTAATTCTACCAAAATTTCGGCAGCATTTCCCCTTAAAATCGAACTAACCAAAATTTTTAAACCTGCAAGAAAATTCAACAACCCAATCCATTCAACATGTACTACAACTTTCATGTTCACTTTAAACTCAAATTCAATCAAGATTTCACTCAAATTCAAAATTCCTACTCCAAGAATCATCACTCAACTCTGCACAGGGTTGGTTTTCAGCCAACGTCGTGCCATTTCTGGGGTCAATCCATTAAGAACTAAGGAATTATGATTACATGGTTTTAAAGTACGTTTATAGGGCTACAACTTTCGTGAAGATCATCAATCCAAATTCCAACTAGAACCGGTTCAAAATCATCCCTCAATTTGGCTCATCATCAAAACTGTTTTACGCAGAATCAAATTTTCAGCCAACTTTGCAAACTTTCTGCGATTAATATACAATGAATCACAGTGCAAGCCTTATACCGTTGGAAAGCCCTATCAATCTAGTTTCTAAAACAACAAGAATCACTCGAATCCAAGTTGTCTATACCAAGTTATGAAAGTTTTACTAAAACTGGTCCAGCATGACTGTTTTAAGTGTTCTTGAGTTCCAACTTAATTCTTCAACTAAACCACATATAAAACATAAATTTCCAAGGTTTAAAGGCCATATACTAGTCTATCTAATCACAAGAACACTTTATATAGCAAGTATATATCAAGTTCTAACTAATTTCTTCAAGTAGTATTAACAAGAAACTTGGTATTAAACTTGCATAAAAACTAATTAAAACATGAAATTAATAAGGTAAGTTCATGGTAAATACCTTAGATAGGCTTAGAACTTTGCTTAGAAAAGATAGTAGCCCACTTCCTATGGTTGATTTGTGTCAACTTGAGAGATGAAAGTCCAAGAAGTTGAGAGCAAAAATGAGGGAAGAAGAGAGAAAGATGATGGCCGGCCAAGGGAAGAGAAAAAGAGAGAGAAATAGGCTAGGAAAAATGAAAAAGAATTGAAGAAAAGGTGAGAAAATAATTGACCAATAATATCATAACAAGAGTAAAGTAAAAAGTGAGATTTTTATGCAAAGTGTGGTAACTTGGTTGAATTTAATTGGTTAAAATTTTCAACTCTTATCACTTAATTTAAACAATAAAGAGACATAAATTATTAAAGCACAATTAGAGTAAATTAGGGAGAGAGAGAAACCGGCCCTAAGGGGAAAGAAAAAGAAAAGAATTTTCGGCCAAAAGAGAAAATGAAAAAGAAAGAGAAAAATTTCAGCTAAGGGAAAAGAAAATAAAGCAAGAAAATAAGTGAAATTTTTGAGTAAAATTGAGCTAAAATTCAAGTAGTAAAAGGCTAGAAAATAGTAGAATAATTAAGCAAAATTTAAACTCTAATATAAATTAAATGGGCAAGTAAAATTATTCTAAATGTAGTACTTAAGTGTTCTTGCTTAAAATGAAAATCTTAACTAATTAACCTAATTAACTCAAGAAATCTTCCAACTAATAAATCTAGGATTAACACTTAACCCTAAATAAGAAAAAAAATGTCTCTTATATGTGCATTTTCTAGGGTGTTACAGACGCCACCCCTTAATTTTATTAATAAACATAAAATGTAGTTAGATTAATGCTAGTCATAAATCACATGGTCTAAATAAATTAGATTAATGCTCTTGAACTTATTTGTCTCAAAATCAAGTTATAGAAAGTCTAGATTTCTAAAATTTAACTTTTCAGATATTAACAATTAAAATTCGAAAGTGTTTTTAACAATGAAATTACCAAAAATCAAGTTTTCCAAAATTTTAAAAAATTTCTCGCAAAACTTCTAACCAACTCTATGGCACCAATCCGTGAGACTTTTCCCACAGAACCGTCCATGAATTGGAGTCACATATGTTAGTCGCAGGTGGGAGCCTGTGGCTGAGCCAACAAATCGTGTGGCGTAACCAATCTATGACGCAAGCCACGACGCGAGTAACCCCACGGCTACGGACAGAAGTTTACGATCTGTGAGCTGTGGGTTCAACCGCGGGTAGTTTCTGCAAAATGTTAGAAATGATTTTCTAGATTGTTTTCAAAACTCTTTTGATTTAAATCATGTGAAAACCCTTTTAGCACATAAAAATAATTTAGAAGCCATAAAAAACAACCACAAGAACTTATCTTAATTATTTAAACTACTTTTAAATAATCAAGAACTTTTCTTAAAATCAAACTATTGATTTTTCTAAAACAATTTTGAGACAAAATTTACCAAGAACAAACCATCCATATTTATGACAATTAAATAAATACAAATCATATAAATATAATCAAAGGAGGCTCTGATACCACTGTAAGGTAATAACACAGATAACGCAACGAAAAAATAAAAATTTATTACCTTAACCATGGATCTCTTTAATATCTCTATATGATTAGAAGGGGGTCTGCATAAATACTACCTCAAGCACAAAAGATTTCTATGCTTCCAAAGGCTAAGATCCTTCGGTGAAGAAGAATGATCTACAGCAGAAGCCCTCCACGCGTCGAGACTCTAACGATATCCACACAAACAAATTCTTTGGGAACCTTTTAGGCTTGCTTGTTTTGACTGAGTGCTAGCTCCCTTGAATTATTTGAGAAGACAAGAGAAAGAAAAAGCCTAACAATTAGGAAGAGGAGAGAAAAAGAAAGACACCACAAGAGAGAGAGAGAGAAAGAGTGTGACACCCTAGAAATTCATACGAAACTATTTTACTCATGTATGTCCACTAGTAGCATAAAATAATAATGATACTAGTAGAAGAAAAAGAGAAAACCCTAAAATGTACTTAAAAGAAAATTCTTTCATTTGAAATCTAGTATTAACCCTTGATTTATTAGTTGGAGGATCTCCTAAGTTAATTAGGCTAATTAACTAAGATTCCTTCCTTATTGAGTAGGACACCTAAGTATTAAACTTGGATTAACTTCATTAGATCATTAGTTTATAATAGTGTTTCACTTCAACTAGCTTATTTTACTATTTTCTAGTTTTCGACTACCTAAACTTTAGCTCAATTTTTCTCAAAAAATTTCACTCATTCACTTGCTTTATTTTCTTTTCTTGGCTGAATTTTTCTTCTCTCTTTTTCTTCTCCCTTGGCCGAAAATTCTTCTTTCTTTTCCTTTTCTTCCTTGGCCGAATTTCTCTCTTATTTTCTCTCCCTCATGGCCGGATTTCCCTCTCTTTATTTTCTTCTCTTTTTGCTTTAATATTTATGTCATAATATTACTAATTACTAGGTGAAAGAGACCTTTTTGTGTCACCAATTAAATTAAACCAAGTTTACAACTAATGCTTAAAAAGCCTAAAACCCTAACTTGATTCTTGTAACATTTTTATTGGTCATTCTTTCTCCCATCTTTTTCATTATTTCTTTTCTATTTTCCTAGCTTATTTCTTTCTCTTATCATTTTCTCTTGGCCGGCCATAGCTCCCTCTCTTTTCTCTTATTTTTCTCTCAACTTCTTGAAGTTTTCTCTCCAAATTCCAAGCAATTTCACCATAGAAAGTGAGATTCCCTTCCTTCTAAGCAAAGTTCTAGGCTTGTTTAAGGTATGTACTATAAGCTTTAACCATTAATTTCAAGTTTAATTGGTCTTTTGTACTAGTTTAAATATTGAGTTCTTATGATTTTAACTTGAAGATTTATGCTTGAAATGAAGTATTACTTGTTAGAACTAGTGTTTTCTTGGTTAGATTGAGCAGTAGATAGTATTAAACCTTGAAATTTTTAAGGGTTACATGTAGCTTGGAAGTAGAAACTTGAGCTTTGAGTGAAATTTTGTTTTGAATTGAGTTTGGATTTAACTTAGAACTTGTTGAACTATGGATTTGATGGTTGAAATCTTGGAGGAACTATGGATTTGATGGTTGAAATCTTGAAGGAAAATAAAATTGGGAAGGCCGAATTTAAGGGGAAATAATGTCAAAATTTTGTTAGAAATGAAAAGGAAGCAAATAGATAGAATTCCTACCCAAGAACATGTCAAATATAGTGAAATTAGTGTGCTGGAATTTTTACCAAATGACCAAATGTTGAACAAAACTTTCTTAGAAAATGAAAACCCTAAAATGAAAACCCTAAGATAGAAACCCTAAATCCTAAACCCTAAACCCTAAAACTAAAACCCTAGAAATAGATGGGGTATTTCTTGAATTTTCTTAATAAATTAATTAGGGTTTAAATCGAGTTTTCATTAGATTATTTCTTTTAAATTTCAGGACTCGAAAGCGAGACCCGCCCTTTTTATGAAATATTCTCGTAGGCATTCCAGGTGAGTGTTTTTATGTGTGTATGATGCATGTAACATGATTGTTTCATTTGTAAATATTATGCTATGATTGCAAATACTCTGTGATAAAATGTACTACTTGAGGAAAGATGTATACTTTATTGCATCTATTCCACCATGTGCTACTTGTTTTCATGATTAAATGTGTTATTTGTGTTTGAGACTACCGTGACTAACTTCACCGTTACTTCACGGATAGTCAACTTGAAAGTGCGTGGGAGGATATAAGGTGCTGGGTGTTTTAGGGCGTGATGTTCATTCCCTTGTGAGTTGTGAATCCTCTAAAAGGCTAACTCCAGATTGAACTTTCTTGCGTGTTGGCCCTCCAAGGTCGAGATTTCTCCCTAGATGTGGTAGCCTGTACGGAGGTTATAAGGCGTATGGTGGTTAGGGTTCTTGCTTGATATTATCGATATAACCCTTGGCAAGGACCTGAGCTATTATCTCGGTCCCAACGCCTGGGTACATAATTGGTACTTGTTTCTCCTGTGGTCAAGCTTGCTCCCGTAGTTGAGCCCTATATCCGCCATTGACTACTTGTTTATTTATTTGTTCACCTGCTGATTAAATATCTTGTTAAATTATTTTATTTTTTTGAAATAATGGATTCTTGGCATGCCTGCATGTCCTGGGCACTCACTGGGCTGTTATAGCTCATTCTTTTATTTGTTTTCCTTTACCCATGTATTTCTCACTCTTAAAGCTGGGCATGGCGAATTTAATTATAGTAGACTTTTGCTTTTGTATTTTGGACAACCGAGCTGTTTGGTTACCATTGTAAATGATATGTATATTTTGGGCATGTATACTTTTAGTACATGGTCTGTAAACTTTTAGTGACTTTTGTATTTTAAGTTGAATTATGTGAATGTATTCTATTTTGGATTAACTGTACGTGAATGTTCTGAGTGCGTGCTTGAGTGAGCCCTAGCGAGAGCTAGGTAGGCAGTCCGCTAAGCCCTTTGGTGCGCCTCTAGGTAAGGTGGGGCTGTCACAAAGAGTGGTGGTTTTCTTCTTCAATTTTTCTCTCACTAGTTTTTCTTTTTGTGTTGCAATAATAATAATTCAAGAGTCATAGCATGAACCTATTTATAGAGGAAGTATTCTAGTCTTTTAGGAAATAAAGATAATTGGAAACCAAGAAGGTTCAGGTAACTTACCTTAAACTAATCCTTCTTAATTAGGAATTTTATTCCATAAGGAAACCAATTAGTTACTTTATTTCTTTTAGGAAACTAATTTCTTGCAAGACTTAGAATATTTATAAGTAAGTCCTTAAGTTAATTTATTTCATAAATTAACCTCATAAGTATCTCATACTTATCTTAATTACATTTTAACCCAAAGATTATGTTCTTTATGTGTGTGACCCATTAGGTTCCATTCATGTTGGCAATAAGTACAAATTATAACTCGTTAATTAATCAATTAAGAGCCAGATAAATTAAACTCCTTAATTTATCATTAATTCACAATTAATTAATTCATACTTATAGATCATGAGTGGTGTCTAGCAATGCATCATGACCATCCAAGTGAATAGGAAAGTCATATGGTAGACTATAACCATAAATGCCAGTGTTACCATGTAATTAATATTCTTTCACCACACTATATCCCAATTAATCCAAAAGTATAATGCATACTTTTAAATGACTAATTTATGTTTTCTTCTTCTAGAAATATAACTTTCCATGAGGTATAACCTTGAAACTACTTTTAAGTTATACTATCTCTTCTGTAGAAGATTTATTGAATTAATATTTGTAACAAGTGGCCATAAAGGGATATACTTTCCTATTTAGGAGTGGTGAATCCTATATTGATTATTCATTATCTTTCCATGCTTCAAACTAACCCAACCTCTATCCTACGGGCTACGCTTTTATGAGCACTGAGGAATAGAGTCAAAGTATAGCAATCCACACTCAAGATACCATGGTAATCTCAAGTCAAATGATCACTTACACCATTTCCATTAAGAGTGACGTGGTGTAGATTAGGTATAGTAATTATGAACAAAAACACACAAATCAAGTAATAAGAACCTAATCTCCCAACTTAATCCGCAAGTGCACAAGTCTATTGTAGTACTTGGAGTATTAGGTGTCGAATCCCATGAGGAATCAAATATGTGCAACTACTTAAGTTTTTTCACTAACTTTTATTATCTAAACGTAATCAAAATAAAATGGAGATGGAGTCCCTTCAATAGAGTAGGTATATGATTGTGAAGTTACGTAAAATTCAATACAAAGAAGCCTAGAACATAGAATCCACTAATGAATTATGCATGAATGACTCACTAAGTGTATCTTGCTTTGTTTAGAATCCAATTCCATAAGTGTCAAGACTAGATCTCTCTATAAAATGACAAGATTCCAACTATTCTCATGATGAAACCTTATGATAATATGAATTGTAGTGATTCACTTAAGCATCCATTATTCTCATATGAAAGACTTAAGCATTACTTGTTCATTTTTCATTGTTACATGCATCTCTCAATGTCAAGTAGCAACTAAATGACTTATTTAGGTCGGCCAAGCTAAAACAAGTATTAAAACTTGAACAAGTAAACAAACAAATGCAAGCTTAGTAAGTACAAGAAGTTAAATCATGTTGGTTGATTCATTAACTTCATCTATGATCTAGATGAAGCCTTTCGTTCATCATACCTTCTAAGATAGAATTCATGGCAACTATTGAAAGTAAAGGAGATTGTGACGCCTCGGAAATTCATACAAAAATCATTTGATTCATGTTATGTCTATTAGTAGAAAAAAAAGAAGAGAGAAGAGAAAAGAAAAGGAAAACCGAAATACATTTTATAAGGAGATTTCTTTTATTTAGGGTTTAGTGTTAATCTTGATTTATTAGTTGGAAGATTACTTAAGTTAATTAGGTTAAGAAAATGAGATTCTTCCATGATTAAGTGGGACATCTAAGTACTATATTTGGATTAATTTTATTGGATCATTAGTTTATAATAGTGTTTAATTTTAACTAGTTTAATCTACTATTTTCTAGTCTCTTGACTACTTGAATCTTAGCTCAATTTTTACTCAAAAATTTCACTTGTTCTCTTGCTTTATTTTCTTTTTCTTGGCTAAATTTTCTTCTTTCTTTTTCTTCTTCTCTTGGCCGAATTTCTTCTTTCTTTTCTTTTTCTTCTTGGCCGAATTTCTTTCTTTTCTTTTCTTGCTTGTGGCCGGATTTTCCCTCTCTCTATTTTCCTCTCATTTTGCTTTAATATTTGTGTCCATAATATTACTAATTACTAGGTGATAAGAGGTTAAGAGTTCCACCAATTAAATTAAACCAAGTTAACAACTAATGCATTAAAAGACTAAACTCTAACCTTACTCTTGTTATGCTCTAATTGGTTATTCTTTTACCTACCTTTTCCTTTATTTCTTTTCTATTTTTCTAGCCTATTTCTTTCTCTTTTCTCATTCTTCTTGGCCGGCCCTTACTCTCTCTCTTTTCCTCTCATTTTTCTCTCAACTTCTTGAAGCTTTCTCTCCAAGATTAGAGCAATTTCACCATAGAAATTTAGTTTTTCTTCTTCCTAAGCAACCTTCTAAGCTTGATCAAGGTATGTACTATGAACTTTTCCTAGTAATTTCAAGTTTTATTTAGTGTTTTGTACAAGTTTATATCTAGATTCTTGGTACTACTACATGAAGAACATAGTTTGAATTGAAGATTTACTTGCTAGATAAAGTAGTTCTTATGCTTAGATAGACTAGTAGATAACATTTAAACCTTGGAATTTCATGTATTATGTGTTGTTTGGGTGAAGATTCTTGGAGTAGAAACCTTGAATTTGAGTAGAATTTTGAATGAATTTGAGTTTGAGTTGAACATAGAAGTTGTAGAACTTGATTGAAATATGGCTTGGTTGGTTGATTTTCTTGCAGGAAAAATTTGGTTTAGTCCGGTTTTAAGGGGAGGTGCTGCTGAAATTTTCGTAGAAATATAAAGGAAAAAAATAGTAGATGAAGTCTTTACCCAAGAACATGTTAAATATAGGAAAAATAGTGTGCAGAAATTTTTGGAATAATGACCTAGTAATGAATGAAATTTTTCTTAGGGCAAGAAAACCCTAAACCCTAGAAACCCTAAAACCGAAACCCTAGAAATAAGTGAGATATTTCTTGAATTTCTTTACTAAATTAATTAGGGTTTTTATCGAATTTTTCATTAGATTATTTTTCTTTTAAATTTCAGGACCCGAAAATGAATCGTGACCATTTTACGAGATATTTTCATAGGCATTCTAGGTGAGTGTCTCTATGTGTGCATGATGCATGAAATGCTTGTCCTACTTGAGAATGTTAAATTATGAAATATTATGTTATACTTGAAATTGTTATTTTATGACATGTGTTACTTGAGGAAAGAGGTGTACTTTAGCACTTCTATTCTGCAATGTGTTACACGCTTTCAATATCCAATGTGTTACTTGTGCATGAGACTTCCGTGACTAACTTCACCGTTACTTCACGGATAGTCAACCCAGACAGGCTTGGGAGGATATAAGGTGCTGGGTGTTTTAGGGCGTGATGTTCTTTCCCTTATGAGTTGTGAATCCTCAAAGAGGCCAACTCCGGATTGAACTTTCTTGCGTGTTGGCCCTCCAGGGTTGAGATTTCTCCCTGGATGTGGTAGCCTGTACGGAGGTTATAAGGTGAATGGTGGTTAGGGTTCTTGCTTGATAATACTGGCATGACCATTGATAAAGATATGAGCTATTATCTCAGTCCTAACATCATGGTTACATGATCAGTACTTGCTCCTTCTGCGGTTAAGCTTGCTTCCGTAGTTGAGCCCTGTATCCGCCATTGACTACTTGTAATTAAATTGTTCATAATTTGTCTACTTAATCTGTCAATTATTTTGTTCACTAAAATAATAGATTCTTGGTATGATTCGCATGACTTGGGCACTCACTAGGCTATTATAGCTCATCCCGTTCATTTGTTTTCTTTAACCAGGTTTCCCAAAATACTAAAGCTGGAAAAGCTGATTTTGGACATTGTACATGTTTTGTTTTGTGTATTTTTGATAGCCGTTTGTTTAGGCTATTCTTGTACATACTATGTAAATTTTAGTGTGTAAAACCTTTTGTAATACTTGTACTTCAAATGGATTTTATGAATACATTTCTTTAAGAATGTGTTTTATTTTGCATTAATTACGTGTACGTAATTGAGCGAGTGCGTGATTCGAGTCCTGGCGAGAGCTAGGCAGGTAGTCCGCTAAGCCCTTTGGTGCACCTTTGGGTAAGGTGGGGCTATCACAGAGATAGAGTTTAAGAATTGCTTAACCAATATGAGAATTAGTCCTCTTCTTTATTCACCTTCAAAAGATTGCACTACAA
Source organism: Mitragyna speciosa (assembly GCA_024721245.1). NCBI lineage: Eukaryota > Viridiplantae > Streptophyta > Magnoliopsida > Gentianales > Rubiaceae > Mitragyna > Mitragyna speciosa. The sequence goes on from JAMWEH010000695.1 coordinate 245,066, forward strand.
AGTTGATAAGTGATAATTTTACCTATTTTAGCACAGTTTATATATATTTTTAGTGTATTTTTAGTACATTTTAAGTATTTTAATATAAAAATGGCTCAATTTCATAATTGTTCTTCCATTTGAAGAATTTCTCAAAAATTAGGGTTTTACCCGATTTTTATGGTTTTGAATCAAAATTTATATTTTGAGCAATTTAATGCACAATATTTGTACAATCTTTTAGGTTTTATACATTCAAGCATAATTTGGATCAACTGGAGTAAAGGTCATCCCATTCTTAGTGGATTCAAGGATAATTGGATTGAGAATTTCAATAGAACAATTTTTACATTCAAACTTGGAGGATTGTTTTGCTCAAACTTTTGGAAAATTCTCATCAAAAAATTCACCATGGAATTAAAGGATCAACATCACAAAAAGATCTCAAGGGCATAAGAGGCATAACAAGCAAAAGAGAAGTGCAAAGAAGCAATAGAAGTGAAGAATTGGAGAAAAATAGGCGTCGTTAACATTGGCGCATTTTAGTATTTTGGTCATAACTTGAGATAAAAATATTGGATTGAGATAATTCTTATGGAATTTTAAAGCTAAGAGCATGCTATACAAATCTTATGAAGACATCAAAATCCAGTTCTCACATATTCATTGCCAAAAATGCAAATTACTGAAGAACAGCTCTCCCAACCACCTCTTAGTATTTTCCCATATATTTGCATCCAGAACTCAAAATGACCTGATTCTTGTGGTGTTGGAAAGCTAATTCAAAGGGCTACAACTTTCGTTTTGAGAAAAAGCTGATTTTGCCTTCTTTTGGGAGCAATATACGGATCACGATACGCGGACCAACTACCCGCGTATCTACTCGTGAATCATGCATGTCGGTTTGAAAAGTATGGCTTCAACTTGCAGCTTATCTTTCAGACCCTTTTGATGACTTTTTGAAGATTCTTTGCACCTGCACTAGCCAAGAAAACATTACAAAATTCAATGGAAATCTTTTTGTGATTTCAAGACAACTTTTCTTGCAAATTGTCATGCAAGTTGTCTAGATGTTTGAGGTGAATTTTTCTATAAATAGGAAGCTCATGCAAGACTTTTAAAACAAGTCTTGGAGGGAGGAGAACTCCCAAGTAGTTGTATTTTAGTGTTTTCTTTATAGTTTGTAGTAGGAAACTCAATACTTGTAAGAAAAACTCTTTAGGAATTCCTATGTACCAATCCATTTTCAAGGGTGAAATAGAAGATACTTGGAGCCTTGTTCATTATTTCAATAAGATTTCTTTATCTTATCTCTTATTTACTTACTTTGTTGTGGTTTTATGTATTGATTTCATGACTTCCATGCTATATTTTTCATTTTGATCTAATTACTAATTTAAGGAGTGAAACTAATGATATGTATTGAATAAAGACTTATCTTGACATGTCTTGTTCTTGCTTATTCATTTACTTGGTTTTTAAATTTGTAGTTAATTAATCTCAATTGCAAATCATCTTGTTTGTTATATGACAATGAGAATTGCATGAAACAATAGAGAAAAGCAGATGAAATCTACTAGTAGACACATGAGGATGTGGTGCTTGTAGGTGGAATAAGGTTATTTGCTTAACAAGTAATAACCAAAATTCATGATCATAACATGCTAGCAATAGGAAACTTCACTATGAGAATAGGAAATCTTGTTGTTAGTAACATCAAATCATCATAAGAATGAGTTTTGGTAGTAGTAATCAATTCATTATGAGAATAAGTTTTGGTTGCTAATAGAATTGAATCCTAAGTAAGACAAGGTGTTATAGGCAAGTTATTAATCTTTTCATGCATATTTGTGAACATTAGTGGATTCTACACCCTAAACTTGTATTTGTAAGTTCCATCCATTAGTTTTTCTTAAAGTATTTGAGCTTTCTTTACTTTACCTACCACATCTTCGATGAAATGTCTAGATAATAAAGTAAGTTAACAAGCTTTGGTAATAGCCACTAAAGTTTCCTCGTGGGATCGACCCTAATATCCCTATACTCGTCTCGACCTGTATACTTGCAGTTATAGGGAAATTAGGTATTTTTATTACTTGTGTGTGTGTGAAATTTGAGTGATTTATTACTATATTTGTATACCTAATCCAACCACATCAAGTTTTTGGTGCCGTTGCCGGGGAAACCAAGGCAATATTAAAGTGAAAACAAGCTATATTAATCTAGAATTTTGTTCTTTGTCATTTTATAATCTTTCTTGATTTGATTTTTGTAGTACCATTTTGGTATTCATGGAAGGTGGTATAGAAGTCTCAATTGAACAACCTCAAATGGAACACATGGAGTCATTTTCTCAAAGAGCATTAAAAGATTTTGGTATGACAGGTATTTCATGTTCTCAAACTAGTATTTCAAGGCCACCAGGTAAGTGCAAATTCTTTTGAACTTAATCCCTCTTTGATACAAATGGTTCAAAAAGATCAATTTGGAGGAAACTCAATTGAGGACCCTTATGTGCATTTAGCTAGTTTTGAGGCATTATGTGATACGAATCAAGTTTCAAGGAGTTAGTGAAGATGCTATAAAACTTAGATTGTTTCCATTTTCCTTATATGGCAATGCTAAAACATGGCTTATTTCACATGCACCAACCACATTCACAAAGATGGGTTACTTTGTCAAATGCTTTCTTGAATAAGTATTTTCCACCTGTTAAAACGGCTAAGTTGAGAATGGACATAATTAACTTTAATCAACAAGAGGATGATTCAATTGTACAAATCTTGGGAGAAGTACAAGCACTTGCTAAGGAAATGTCCTCACCATGGACTTCCTGATTGGTTACTAGTCCACACATTTTACAATGGATTAACCTATCCTACAAAAGTTAATCTAGATGCAGTCGCAGGTGGAGCTTTGATGGCAAAGTCAACAAGTGAAGCTCAAAAGTTGATAGAAGAAGTTGCGAACCAATCAATCTCAATGGCAACATAATGGAGGTAACCATTCACAATTTTCGGGTATGTGCCAAAATGAATCTTTTGATAAGTTGAGTAACAGAATGGATAAATTTGAAAACATTATTTAATAAGCTTCTTGATGTTGTTGGTTCTATGACTCATGTGAATGTTACATGTTGTGCTAATTGTGGAGGAAGGCATAATTCAAATGAATGTGCTAGTTTGGCACAAGTACAATGTGTTAGCAATTACAATCATCCACCTCAAGGCAATTCATGTTCACCAATTCAAAATGAAAGGTGGAATAACCAACAAGCTCAATCTATTGAAACTAAACCGGCTTGGGAATTGGCTATAGAAAAAGTAGCTAATGTTACTAATGAACTAGCAAATGCTACAAATAATCAATTAAGGGAATTAGCTAGTTCTACTAATAGCAAGATTGATAGGTTGACAAGTGATACTAATGAAAGGTTTCAAAAGATGGAAGGTAGACTTTGAAAGGTTAGAGCAAAAATTTGATAGAATAGAAAACCAAATATCTCATGCATTGACCACTAGGATTCAAGTTGAACAACCTAGTCATGTGACACATAAGCCTAATGAGAATGTAGAAGCAAACACCCTTCCTTGTGGCAAAAAGTAGACGAAACATTCACTTTTGAGCAAATAAATGCGAAAAATGAGCATGTAAAGCATAAGGGTATAAGAAGTGAGGTAATGATGTCTAAGAGCAAATGGACTTAAATAAAACCTCAACTTCAAGAACAATTCCCATTCCCCCACTTCCTAATGAGGAAAGTGAAAATGGAATTGATGAAAGTAAACTTGGGGTGAATTTAGTGACTAATTACCATGCTTTTACGTGTGAGGTTAATTTGAGTGGTACAAATTTGATTCTAACTCAAGAGAATAATCTTGACAACCATGGTTATGAAGTTGGCCAAGATTATCTTGATTCTTGTTTCATGAGTGTAGAAATAGAAGATCCTTGTGATGAAGCACAAATATTTGAGCAAAAGGAGCAACTAAATTTGATTGACGATTTGAGCTCACATGGAGTTGTTTATCCTTTATGGGATTCACCAATCACATGATGAGTTTGAAGAAAAGTCTAGCTCTAGACTTTAAATGAAGCACTTATTGGGAGGCAACCCAATGTTTTTGGTAGTTTTAGTTGTTTCGGTGTGATTTATGTTTTAAGTATGTTTTGTAGTTAGTTTGTTTAATTAGTTTAGTTTGAATTTGAACTTGAAGCATTTTGATGCAATCTTTGAAGTTTCATGTTTAAACTTGGATGTTGGGTATCCAAGTCTCATATCTCTTGAGTTTCATGTGTTTAGAATGGTTAGACATCTTAGTTTCATCATTTGAAATGTGTTTGAAGTAGTTTTGAGGTTTAAATGAACAAGAAAATCAATTTGAAGCATGGAAGTGCAAGTTACTATTCCATTGGTTACTATTCATGAGCCAACTTTCATTGATAACATTGATCCTCATTTGGTAATCTATGGACTTTTGATGCAAGAATTGGTTTTGAGCAACTTTTTTTATCATTTGAAACTTATTCAAAATGATTTTGAAGTCCAAAACATGCAAAGAATCAAATTGAACTTTTTAGTGAAAAAGCAACTATTCATGCGGTTGTTTAACCTCAAAGTTGATTCTATTGTGATTTTGGTCATAAATTGGGAATTTTAATGTTTTGGATGCATAAAAATCATTCCAAAAACTTTTTTTTTACCTTCGAAACATGTTTGAAGTGTTAGAATGATCAAAAACATCAAAAAGAAACTTTTGAATTTCAAGTTCATCTTGAATTCAGTGTTGCAGAATTTTCTTGAGGCCAACTTTGGTCGATTTTCATTTCTTATTTGTTGATGATTTGGATGAGTTTAATGCATGAATTCAAAGTTTGTTGACATGGTTACATGATCATAAAGTTTTTGGCCCAAAACTTAAGGTTTAAATGGAAGAAATCATCACCCAAAGTTGCCAAAAAATCAGCCTGGTACATGAAATGGCTGCTGCAACTTCTGGGACGTTCTTTAGATCAGTGGGTGCTTGATCCGCGGGTCTGACCCATGGATCCATGGAATTTTGGCCCTCCTTTGGTGCTTTTGAGTGGTTTTGTTTGGAAAATGTTATGGCATGATTTGTGTGATTATTTGGCAACTTTATGGGGCATAAAAACACCATTTTAACACATTCAAATAGATTGCATTGTATGTTTCATTTCATTGATTTAAACCTTAACTTTTTGTATCAAAGTATGAATTTTTTATTTGAGGCATTTAAGTACAAGTTTCATTTGCATTTCACTTCATCATAAGACATTACATTTGCTCACATAACATATGTATCAAAATATCATCCCTTGGAGCTATATTGCAAGAACTAAGTGTGGGGGAAATCAATAACTTCAAAGCAAGCTATGTTACTTTTTGAGCTTATTTGTCATTAAAACATGCTTTAACATAACTTTTGAGTTTTTCTAAGCTTTGAACTAAGGTTGTGGAGCAAGAATGAACCAATTGAAGACATGGTGAACCATTGCAAAAGAAACTTACAAAGGCCAATGGACATCAATGGACAACAATAATATCAACTTTTGGGACTCATGAACCAAACAAGGGGAGTTTTCTTGTTCCATTTTTCTTTCTTATCTTTTATTTTACACATTGAGGACAATGTGACATTTTAAGTGTGGGGGAAAGGTAAAGGATTATGTTTGGTGGGGTCTTTGGTAAAATGTGTCAAGATATTGTTTTGGTAAAATATGGTCAAATTTTTTTCTTTGTGCCATTAACTTGTTAAATTTCTTTACTTTTTGAAATAATTTATGCAACTTTGGTTGAATATTTTCTACAAAGATATGAAGAAATAGTTATGATGTGATTAGGAGTTTTGTTTTAAAGAAAGTATATCTTGTAAAATGGTTGTAATTATGTCTTGATTTGGCATGTGTGATTTTAAATTTCTTTTCTTTACTTGATTTTACATTCCTAAGTGGTAGATATGGACAAAAAAGTATACTTATGCATTATTTGAATTAAGGGACAAATGTATTATGAGGAAAATTGATGAATATTTATCTATTTCTACTCCAATGATTCAAACTGCTTAGTAACCGGGAATCTTCATCCAAAAATGTCGATTTTCACATCAAACGGCAATTGAATTAAAAGTATGCATAGTAAGTTTGATTTAAAGTGAATTGTTGAGTAATAAGGGGTCTTCATCACAAAATGTCGATCCATTCATCAAAAGGCAATTTCACTTCTCAAACTAAGAGCGAAATTGTGGTTAAAATGATCAAAGTATTGAGTAACCGGGGGTTTTCATCTACAAATATCAACCTTTGCGTCAAAAGACACTTGTAAATACAAAGTGCAATACGTCCCTATTGTGTGCAAATTAAGTTGTATATGATTGTCCATATTAGATACTTAGTATGTGAAATTTTGTAAGGCATTGAAATTTTGTTGAACAATGTTTTAATCTTGATATAATTACTTTCCTTTTACTTGATATGATGAGTATTGAGAACATTACAAGGAATTGCATAATGCCTATTTACTTTATCTTGTGGAATTACATTCAACAATGTATCATTTATAATTTCAAGGATTTGAATCATGTTTTGATCTCTTGATTTTTCAATTGCTTGAGGACAAGCAATGATTCAAGTGCAGGGGAGTTTGATAAGTGATAATTTTACCTATTTTAGCATAGTATTATATATATATTTTTAGTGTATTTTAAGTACATTTTAAGTATTTAATATAAAAATATCTCAATTTCATAATTGTTCTTCCATTTGCAAAATTTCTCAAAAATTAGGGTTTTTACCCAATTTTTATGGTTTTGAAGCAAAATTTATATTTTGAGCAATTTAATGCACAATATTTGTACAATCTTTCAGGTTTTATACATTCAAGCATAATTTGGATCAATTGGAGTAAAGGTCATCCCATTCTTAGTGTATTCAAGGATAATTGGATTGAGAATTTCAATAGAACAATTTTTACATTCAAACTTGGAGGATTGTTTTGATCAAAAGTTTGGAAAATTCTCATAAAAAAATTCACCATGGAATTAAAGGATCAACATCACAAAAAGATCTCAAGGGCATAAGAGGCATAACAAGCAAAAGAGAAGTGCAAAGAAGCAATAGAAGTGAAGAATTGGAGAAAACTAGGCGTCGGTAACATTGACACATTTCAGTATTTTGGCCATAATTTGAGATAAAAATATTGGATTGAGATAATTCTTGTGGAATTTTAAAGCTAAGAGCATGCTATACAAATCTTATGAAGACATCAAAATCTAGTTTGTTGCGCTCCATTTTTCGAAAGACAGAAAAAGGAATTATTATGTTTATTGGTGTGGAAAAAGAGTGTAGATTTTTGTAAAATGATTTTTTTAGAAGATGCTTTATAAAAGATATTTCGACAAAAGATGCGATTTAAAAAAATGCTTTATTTTGAAAACAAAAAAGAAAAGGGCCGAAAATGGGACTTTGAAAATGCGACAGTTTTTGGACCCGAAAATAGAGTCTAAAAAGGGTTTTTAGTAAAAAGAGAGTCGCCACTTGGTATTGAGTTTTGGTGTACCAAGTCATCATAAAATATTTTACAAAGGTAAGAAAATCGAGAATGATTTATTTAGAAAATGATTTTTGAGAAAATATAAGAAAAATAAGAAAACCCTTTCTAAGACAACTCCAGGTCTTTGAAAACTAGAGAAAAAGGTTCGGGAGTCACAGTTGAAGAAAGGGAAGCCAAAGGTTTACATTTAAGGCACCCTTTCAACCTAGCCGAAACTAGTTGCGAGGTTTAGTCCAAATTTTCCTAATATAACCCTAAGATTTTATCACATTTTGATGCAACTACATGAATGCAACCTAGACTTAAAAATAGATGTCATTAAGGGACAAAAATATTCCATTGAGGTTTGGTCGGGATTATCGCATTAATTGCGAAACCCGAATATAAACCTCGATGGAGTCACGAGTGTAGATGCAAAAATGAAATGCAAAAAGGAAAAATAAAATACAAATATAGATATAAGTGACCAAGAAAGTGGGGATGCAACATAACGGGTACAGGGGACTAATAGACTCATGACTAGCTATTCCTACTCACGGAGGGGGGAACGGCATGTACGCCACCGCTTCCCACGTGAGTAGATGACTATTTCTAGTCGAATCACACACAAAATGACTAAAAATTCTATGTGTAGTGGAGTCTAAATGTTATGCACTGAACATTTAAAAATAGATAATAAGATAATAATACATCAAAACCATGCAAAAATGGAAAAAGGCCTAAAAAAGAGAAAATGTGTGTGAAGTGGTATGAAATGAATACGAGAAATGATTTTAATACTAAAATGACCTAAGGGTCTAGCATTGAACTAGCCCATTTTATAGAAATTCTCCGCTAGCATTGGACTAGCGAAGAAACCGGAATTAACCACAACTAGTGTTGGACTAGTGTGGCAATGACATACATATATCATAATAAAGCGAGTAAATAAATAAATAAAAACATATATTGAAGCAATAATCACATATAAGTAGATAATAGCACATAGCACATAAGCATGATATTCTAGATGCAAAGTCCTACGGAAAGCGAATAAAACACATAAGCACATAGCACACAAAGCCCTAACTATTACATCGAGGAAGCCTAATTACAATCTAAAAATGGAAAAAGATAAGAAAAATAGCCTATCTAACCTATCTATTACATTTTCTATCTAAAATACATAAGCTTTTGTTAAATGGATAAAAATATAAACTATCTATTACATTATCTGTCTAAATACAAAATTTTTTTTCTAAATAGAATATTACCTATCTATTACATTTCTTTGAATAATTAAAAATTAAAGTCAAATAAATAACATGACATAAATAAATAAATACTCACACATGAATAAAAATTATAAGCACAAAGACATACATAAAAAAAAAACATATGGAAAAACACATAGGAGCACGTAGGAGCACATAAAGAAATATTGGAAGGATAATATGGGTACCACCCATTCGAAGACTCAGTATAGATTGCTAATAAAATGAACAAATATATTATGTAACAACCCTAGAAGCACATATAATTTATTTAGATTTATGTTAGACATGTTAGAAAAAAAAAAAGGGGGAAAACCGAAAATAGTTAGAAGAATAAACAATAGTATGATTTCTTTTATGTTATAGCATGTTGTACATTTTCCTTTAAGGGTTGTACCATAGAGCTCTTGCAAATTAAATAGGAAGATAAGTATACAAAATCTCCTCTAATCATATTTAGCCAAGTTGGTAGCTATTGTGCCAAAAAGTCAAAACCCTATGTCAACTTTTGTCTTGCTATGATTGGTTGATTTTTTTTCCCATTTCTCTCTTTATTTCTTTTCCATTTTTCTTGGCCTATTTCTTTCTTTTTTCTTCACTCTTGGCCGGCCACCCTTTCTCTCTTTCTTCTCTCTTTTGCTTTCATTTTCTTGAAGCTTTTCTCTTCATTTTGGTCATCTCCTTCCATTGAAAGTGAGCTTATCTTCTCACTAAGCAAAGATCTAGACTTATTTGAGGTATTTACCATGAACTTTTGTTATTTTTCCAAGGTTATAAGTTGTAGTTGTGTAAGTTTATAATCAAGTTCTTGTTGTTAAGCATGAATAATTAGGCCATGATTATGAAGTTTTATTCCATGTTATGATGTTTATTGGCTTGAATGACTTGTAGTTAGTGTTTAAATCTTGAAATAACAAGTATTGATTATTGATTGGTTGAAGAACCTTGGTATGGTTCAAGTGATTTGATGGAAAATTTGAGTGAAATTGGATTGATTAAGACATAGAAGTTATAGAACTAGTTGAAGTTGGGTTGGTTGGTTGATTTTCCTTGCAGGTAAAAATTTTGGGTTAGTCCGATTGTAGGGGAAATGCTGCCGAAATTTCGGTAAAATTTAAGAGCAAAAAAATTGATAGGTGAGATTTAACCTAGGATATATAGAAATTTAGGGATTTGGATATGTAGAAAATTTCAAGAGGATGATCTGTTAGTGAATTAATTTTCCTAAACAAGAAAACCCTAAATTCCAAAACCCTAATTCTAAAACCTAAACCCTAAAACCCTAAAACCTAAACCCTAGAAATAATTGGGTTATTTCTTGAATTTTCTTACTAATTTACTTAGAGTTTTAATCATATTTTCACTAGGTTATTTCTTTTAAATTCCAGGACCTGAGAGTGAATCACGTCCGTGTTACGAGATTTTCTCCTAGTTGCTTCAGGTGAGTGTTTCTATGTGTGCATGATGTATGAAATGCTATGTTATACTTGTAAATATTATTTAATGAAATGTGTTACTTGAGGAAAGAAGTGTACTTTATCGCATCTATTCCGCAATGTGTTACATGCTTTCATTATCCAATGTGTTATTTGTGCTTGAGACTTCCGTGACTAACTTCACCGTTACTTCACGGTTAGTCAATCCGGTCGTGATTAGGAGGGTATAAGGTGCTGGGTGTTTTAGGGCGTGTTGTTCTTTCCTATCTGAGTTGAATTCCTCTAAGAGGCCAACTCTGGATTGAACTTTCTTGCTTGTTGGCCCTCCAAGGTTGAGATTACTCCCTAGATGTGGTAGCCTGTATGGAGGTTATAAGGTGTATGGTGGTTAGGGTACTTGCTTGTTAATACTAATATGATCATTGGCTAGGACCTGAGCTATTATCTCGGTCCCAACGCCTTGTTACATGCTCAGTACTTGCCACTTCTGCGGTTGAGCTCGCTCCCGTAGTCGTGCCTGTATCCGCCCTTGACTACTTGTTATTTAACTTGTTTATACACTATTTATTGAAATCGTTAATTATTATTATTTAATATTTTAATGGTTCACTGGTATGGTTGCATGACTTGAGCACTCATTGGGCTATTATAGCTCATCCATTTTATTTGTTTTCTTTAACCAGGCTTCCCATATTGCTAAAGCTAGAAAAGAAGATTTTTGGATATATTAGATGGTTTTTTTTATATATGTATATTTTGATAGCCAAATTGTTTAGGCTATTATTGTAAATACTATGTATATTTTGGGATGTAAAACTTAGTGGTACTTGTACTTTTAAGTTGAATTACATGAATGTATTTTTATTTTAGGTAGTATGTTTGGATGATTTGAGTGAGTACGTGATTTGAGTCCTGGCGAGAGCCAGGCAGGCAGTTCGCTAAGCCCTTTGGTGCGCCTTTGGGTAAGGTGGGGCTATCACATATTAAGGCACCACTATTTAAATAAATAAACTAGGAATTAAGTAATTTCATATTAATCACTATAGACATACCACAAAGTTCAAAACAATTCTAGCCACAATAAACAAGAATTAAAAAAAAGCAATAATTAAATATTTAGGAAGAAAAATGAAAATTGTTTAAGTAAAACATAATAATAATAATAATAAATAAATAAATAAAATAATAAAATAAAAATAAAAATAATAAAAATAAAATACAATAATACATATTCAAACTTTTAGCACCCAAATAAGAATTACCAAAATAAATAAAAGAGAAATAAAGAAACTAATTTGAGCATTAATTAGATAAAAGACTAAATTTTGGAACATTAAAATAAAATAAAATATGAAAAGAAAATAATTAAAAAAAAACTTGAGGAATTAATTAAATTCTTTCTTTTTTTTGACAAAAAATAAAAATGTTCCAAGGTTTTGGCTTAAAAGTGGAAATTTAGGTAACATTCTTAGAATAAAAATATAATTTACAACAAACTAAAGGGTGAAATTACAATTTCAAACCATAGTTAAGGTAATAACATGATTTACAACAAATTTAAAAGGGCTAAAGTATAAATTCCAGCAAGTATAATGCCAAAAATAAAAATTTCCAGCAATACTTAAGGCCAAAAATGTGGTTTCAGCAAACTTGGGGGGTGAAAAATGCAATTCCAGCAACATTCAAGAGTAAAAATACAATTTTCAGCAACATTCAAAGGCTCAAATTCAAGTTCTAGCTACTTGGGGGGCAAAAATATAAATTCCAGCAATATTTGAGGGCAATAATGTAATTCCAGCAAAGCATAATGACAAAAATAAAATTTCAGCAAGGTTTGGGGGACAAGAATGCAATTTTCAGCAACATAAGGGACCAAATTTACAATTTCCAGCAACATTCAAGGGCTAGAATACAATTTCAGCAAACTTGGGGAGTAAAATGAAAACTAGAGCAAACCTAAGGGGGTAAAAATGTAACACCCTAGAAATGCACTTACAAGAGACATTTTTCTTATTTAGGGTTAAGTGTTAATCCTTGATTTATTAGGTTGGAAGATTTCTTGAGTTAATTAGGTTAATTAAGCTAAGATTTTCATTATTAAGCAAGAACACCTAAGTACTAAAGTTAGAATAATTTTACTTGACCATTTAATTTATATTAGTGTTTAAATTTTGATTAGCTCATTTTACTATTTTCTAGTCTTTTGACTACTTGAATTTTAGCTCAATTTTACTCAAAAATTTTACTTATTTTCTTGCTTTATTTTCTTTTCCCTTGGCTGAAAATTTTCTCTTTCTTTTCTTTTTTTCTTTTCTCTTCTCTTTTCTTTTTGGCCGAAATTCTTTTCCTTTTTCTTTCTTCCTTATGGCCGGATTTCTTTCTTCCTATTTTACTCTCTTTTTGCTTTAATAATTTGTGTCTTATTATTGCTAGTATTAAGTGATAAGAGGGTACTGAGCTCCACCAATCAAATTAATCCAAGTTAGCAACTCTTGCATTAAAAGACCACCTTTTTACTTTACTCTTGTGAGGTTTTAATTGGTTAATCTTTTTCCCACCTTTTCTTTATTTCTTTTCCATTTTTCCTAGCCTATTTCTTTCTCTTTCTTCTCCCTCATGGCCGGCCATCTCCCTTTCTCTTCTTCTCTCATTTTACTCTCAACTTCTTGAAGTTTTCTCTCTTGAGTTTGGGCAAATCCACCATAGGAAGTGAGCTTCTTTCCTTTCTAAGCAAAGTTCTAAGCATATCTAAGGTATTTACTATGAACTTTTCTTATTAATTTCATGCTTTAATTAGTTTTTATGCAAGCTTAAACCAAGATTCTTGTTGGTATTACTTGGAGAACTTAGTTAGAATTTGAGATTTACTTGCTAGATAAAGTGTTCTTGTGGTTAGATAGACTAGTATATGGCCTTTAAACCTTGAAATTTCATGTGTTATATGTTGTTTGGATTGAAGATTCTTGGAGTAGAATTCTTGGAATTTAGTGGAATTTTGATTCGAATTTGAACTTGAGTTGAACATAAAAGTTGTAGAACTTGTTGAATTGGGCTTGGATTGTTGATTTTTCTTGCAGGAAAAAAATTTGGGTTAGTCCGATTTTAAGGGGAAATGCTGCCGAAATTTTTGTAGAATTAAAAGAAGAAAACTTGACAAGTGAGATTTTAAGCTTAGAATATGTTCAATTGAAGGAAATTGAATGTGTAGAAATTTTAGAAATGATCTAGTGATAGATTAAATTTTCTTAGAATAAGTAAACCCTAAAACCCTAGAAACCCTAAAACCAAAACCCTAGAAATAAGTGGGGTGTTTTTCTTGAATTTTTCTTACTAAATTTACTAGGGTTTTACTTGGGTTTTCATTATATTATTTCTTTTAAATTTCAGGGTCCGAAAACGCATCACGACCATTTTACGAAATATTTTCATAGGCATTTCAGGTGAGTGTCTCTATGTGTGCATGATGCATGAAATGCTTGTCCTACTTGAGAATGTTAAATTATGAAATATTATGTTATACTTGAAATTAGTTATTTTAGTGACATGTGTTACTTGAGGAAAGAGGTGTACTTTATCACTTCTATTCCGCAATGTGTTACACGCTTTCATTATCCAATGTGTTACTTGTGCATGAGACTTCCGTGACTAACTTCACCGTTACTTCACGGATAGTCAACTCGGATAGGCTTGGGAGGATATAAGGTGCTGGGTGTTTTAGGGCGTGATGTTCTTTCCCTTATGAGTTGTGAATCCTCAAAGAGGCCAACTCTGGATTGAACTTTCTTGCGTGTTGGCCCTCCAGGGTTGAGATTTCTCCCTGGATGTGGTAGCCTGTACGGAGGTTATAAGGTGAATGGTGGATTAGGGTTCTTGCTTGATAATACTGGCATGACCTTTGATAAAGACCCGAGCTATTATCTCAGTTCTAACATCATGGTTACATGATCAGTACTTGCTCTTTCTGCAGGTTAAGCTTGCTTCCGTAGTTGAGCCCTGTATCCACCATTGACTACGTGTTAATTAAAGTGTTCATGCCCTACTTATTTAATCTTGTCAATTATTTTGTTCAATAAAATAATAGATTATGGGTATGACTGCATGACTTGGACACTCACTGGGCTATTATAGCTCATCCTGTTCATTTGTTTTCTTTAACCAAGTTTCCAAAAATACTAAAGTGGGAAAAGCTGATTTTGGACGTGTACATGTTTTATTTCGTGTATTTTGATAGCCAAACTATTTTGGGCTACCTTGGTGAAAATCATGTATATGGTGACAGTGTAAACTTCTTGATGTTACTTGTACCTTTAAATTAAGTAATGTGAATATATTTTATTTTATTCTATTTTATTTCATTTTATTTGGAGTTAAGCACGCGTGCATGTTCTGAGTGAGTGCTCGACTTGAGTCCTGGCGAGAGCTAGGCAGGCAGTCCGCTAAGCCCTTTGGTGCGCCTCTGGGTAAGGTGGGGCTGTCACAAAAAATGTAATTTGAGCAAGACTTAAAGGACAAAATTACAATTTCTAGCAAGCTAAAGGGGCAAAATATAATTTCCAGCAATATTAGAACTGGATTGCAATTAATTTGGACATAATTGAAAACAACTACAAATTCTAGGGGTCAACTTAAATAAATAAAGACTTAAATGAAGTAAACTAAAAGTATTGAGGGGCATAATCAAATGATTAAGAACCTAAGTTGGCAAAATGTAAATATATAATATGCTAAAATAATAAACAATAAATAACTAAAGAAAACTGACCAAAACTACGTCGTTTCATGTCAAAACGATGTATTTTTTCTTAACACTTTTTTTTTTACCAATTTTCTTTTCTTTCTTTTTCTTTCTTTCCTTTTTTTTCTTCTTTTTTCTTTCTTTCTTTCTTTCTTTCCAGATTACCCTTTTTTTTTTCTTCTTTTCTCTCTTTTTTCTTTTCCTTCTTCTTCTTTTCTCTCTTTTCCCTTTCTTCTTCTTCCCTGGTTCCTCGATCTCTCTCTCTCGTTCGATCTCTCTCTCTCTCTCTCTCTTCCTTTCTTTCTTCTTCTCCGATTCTCTCTCTCTCCTGGATTCTCTCTCTCTCGATTCTGTCTTCTCTCTTTCTTTTTTTTTTCTGCTCTCGGTTCACTCATCTCTCTCGTCTCTATTTTTCAACTCGAAACTCCCCAAATCGAAAACTAAAGTCTAATTACTTGGTCAAATTTCAGTTAACAACAATGAAATTCAAGCATAGATTCGAATTGTAGGAGAAAAATAAAGGTAAGACCTTACCTAGTTTGGCCGAGAAATTGGCGAAGCTTGGTGGTGCTGGTGGGTTTAGTGGCGGAATTGTGGTGGACAATTGTGATGTGGTGGCGCGAAGTGGTAGAACCGTGGTGATGGCAGTCCAGTAGTGGCGGGTGAACAGGAGTGGATTGAGGAATGGGTGGTGGAGGGGATTCTGATTGTGTAGTTGGTGTGGGACGTTTGTGGTGGCAGTTGGCAGTGGAGAGAAACTGGAATTTGTGTGCTTTGTCTGGTCGTGCGTGTATTTCTTGATTGTGTGCTGGCGTGTGGGTGTTGTTTGTGTGTGTTGCGTGTGTATTTTGTGTGTATGCTGCTGTGAATGTTTGTGTGTGTGTTTCGTGTGTAATGTGTGTGTTCTATGTATGTAATTGTGCAGGTGAATTGAAGAGATGAAAGAGTGTGTGTGTGTTGGTGTAGTTTGGTGTGTGTTTTGTGCCGAGAGATTGAGTTAAAGTGAGATGGTGTTGCCTGTGAGTGAGATTTGTGCTGGTGTGTGAGCTGTGTGAACGTGTGCCGGGGAAGGGGGCCGAGAGGGAGAGGAAAATGTGTAGGTGCGTGTAGTGATGTCTGTGAGTGTGAGTAAATTGTGTGCTTGTGGTGAAGGAGAGGCAGAGGGAGTAAGGCGTGAGGTGTGTGGTCTGTGTATGTGTGTCGTGTGTTTTTGTTTTTCTTGTGAGCTCAAGGCAATGAGTTGTGAGTGTATTGTGAGCAAATGTAGTGCAGGTCCTATTGTAACATCCCGCGTCCGGGCTAGCCCAATAAGTTTTGAGCTTTAAACCACGGGCTCAAAATGCTTAAGCCAAGTTATTTAGTAGCCCAAACGTAGGATGTTATATACAAATCATTTTCTTTTCTTCCCACCAATGTGGGACTTTTTGAGGGGTCTCACATTCACCCCTCCTTATCAGGCTTTGCGTCCTCGCAAAGCCCAATCCATATCATAATCCGGACTGTCCACTCGGTTGTATTGGATTCTAGAGGTGGCTCGTACGGGCTCTAGAGGTGGCTCCCGCCCTTAGGTCGACGTAGCACTTAGCCCCGCACAGCACTTAGTTCCTCCACTTCCTTGCGTAGTCCGGCCCAAATACCATAGGCCCAGTCTCACCCCGTGCAGAGACCACACGAGGTTCGCTCTTATACCATTTGTAACATCCCGCGTCCAGGCTAGCCCAATAACTTTTGAGCTTTAAACTACGGGCTCAAAATGCTTAAGCCAAGTTATTTAGTAGCCCAAACGTAGGATGTTATATACAAATCATTTTCTTTTCTTCCCACCAATGTGGGACTTTTTGAGGGGTCTCACACCTGTGCTAGTGAACTGGTGTGTGTTTTGTGTGCTTGTGTTGGAGGACAGGCAGAGGGAGTGAGGCGTGAGGTTTTTGTGTGGTCGTGAGTTGTAGTTGTGTAATGAGAAGTGCGTGTGTGATGAAGGTGAGGTGTGTGCAGGTGTAGTTTGGCCGAGAGAAGTGAGGAGGAGAGTTATGTATGTAGGTGTGTAAAATGAAGATGATGGAGTTGTGAGTGTGGCCGAGAGAAGTGAGGAGAAAAGTTGAGTTGTGTATCCCTGCAATTGTGCTGAGAGGAGGGCAAAAAAGATGGTAAAAAAAAATGAGCAGGAAAAATGTAACACCCTAGAAAATGCACTTACAAGAGACATTCTTTTATTTAGGGTTAAGTGTTAATCCTTGATTCATTAGTTGAAAGATTACTTGAGTCAATTAGGTTAAGTAAATGAGCATTCTTTCATGATTAAGTAGGACACCTAGGTACCAAAATTTAGAATAATTTTATTGGACCATTAATTTATATTAGTGTTTAAATTTTGATTAGTTATTCTTCTATTTTCTAGTCTTTTGACTACTCAAATTTTTGCTCAATTTTACTCGAAAATTTCACTTATTTTCTTGCTTTATTTTCTTTTTCCTTGGCTGAAATTTTCTCTCTCTATTTCTCTCCTCATGGCCGGCTCTCTCTCTTCCCTATTTCTTTTCATTTTTGCTTTAATTTTGTGCCATAAAGTTGTTAATTACTAGAAGATAAATGATTAAAATTATCACCAATCAAACTTAACCAAGTTAGCCAACTTTTCATTAAAAGCATACAACTTCACATGACTCTTGTCTTGCCCTAATTGGTCATTCTTTTCTCCATTATTTTCTTTATTTCTTTTCATTTTCTTGGCCTATTTTTCTTCTCTTTTCTTTCCCTTATGGCCGGCCCTCCCAACCTTCTTTCCTCTCTTTTGTTTTAAAATTTTATGTTATAAAACTTACTAATTACTAAGTAATAGATGATTAAAAATTTGGACTAATTGTATTTAGCCAACTAGTACCTATTATGTCAAAATATCTAAACCCTAGCATGACTTTTGTTTAGCTTTGATTGGTTGCACTTTCTTCCATTAATCTTTTATTTCTTTTATACTTTTTGACCTAATTTCTCTTTCATTTTATTTCCCTTGGCCGAACCTCTTGTTTCCTCTTTTCCTCTCATTTTTTCTCTTAACTTCTTGAAGCTTTCTCTCCAAGATTAGAGCAATTTCACCATAGAAATTTAGTTTTTCTTCTTCCTAAGCAACCTTCTAAGCTTGATCAAGGTATTTACTATGAACTTTTCCTATTAATTTCAAGTTTTATTTAGTGTTTTGTACAAGTTTATATCTAGATTCTTGGTACTACTACATGAAGAACATAGTTTGAATTGAAGATTTACTTGCTAGATAAAGTGTTCTTGTGCTTAGATAGACTAGTAGATAACCTTTAAACCTTGGAATTTCATGTATTATGTGTTGCTTGGATGAAGAAACTTGGGCTTGAAACTTGAATTTTGAGTGGAATTTTGAAGGGAATTGAGTTTGAGTTGAACATAGAAGTTGTAGAACTTGTTGAAATATGGCTTGGTTGGTTGATTTTCTTGCAGGAAAAATTTGGGTTAGTCCGATTTTAAGTGGAGATGCTGCCGAAATTTCGGTAGAAATAAATAAGGGAAAATGGTACATGAACATTTCTAACCTAGAATGTGCTCAATTTAAGGAAATTGATGTGCAGGAATTTTTAGAAAATCATCTAGTGATGAATTGAATTTTTCTAGGACTGGGAAAACCCTAGAGCCAAAACCCTAAATCTAAAACCCTAAACCCTAGGGTAAAACCCTAAGCTCTAGAAACCCTAGAAATGAACCCTTAGAAATAATTGGGTTATTTCTTGAATTTTCTTGCTAAATTTACATAGGGTTTTCATCAGATTATTTCTTTTAAATTTCAGGACTTGAAAGTGAATCTCGACTTTTTACGAAATATTTTCTAGGCATTTTAGGTGAGTGTCTCTATGTGTGCATGATGCATGAAATGCTTGTCCTACTTGAGAATGTTAAATTATGGAATATTATGTTATACTTGAAATTGTTATTTTATGACATGTGTTACTTGAGGAAAGAGGTGTACTTTATCACTTCTATTCCGCAATGTGTTACACGCTTTCATTATCCAATGTGTTACTTGTGCATGAGACTTCCGTGACTAACTTCACCGTTACTTCACGGATAGTCAACTCGGACAGGCTTGGGAGGATATAAGGTGCTGGGTGTTTTAGGGCGTGATGTTCTTTCCCTTATGAGTTGTGAATCCTCAAAGAGGCCAACTCCGGATTGAACTTTCTTGCGTGTTGGCCCTCCAGGGTTGAGATTTCTCCCTGGATGTGGTAGCCTGTACGGAGGTTATAAGGTGAATGGTGGTTAGGGTTCTTGCTTGATAATACTGGCATGACCTTTGATAAAGACCCGAGCTATTATCTCAGTTCTAACATCATGGTTACATGATCAGTACTTGCTCCTTCTGCGGTTAAGCTTGCTTCCGTAGTTGAGCCCTGTATCCGCCATTGACTACTTGTTAATTAAATTGTTCATAATTTGTCCTACTATTAATCTTGTCAATTATTTTGTTCAATAAAATAATAGATTCTTGGTATGATTGCATGACTTGGGCACTCACTGGGCTATTATAGCTCATCCCATTCATTTATTTTCTTTAACCAAGTTTCCCAAAATACTAAAGCTGGAAAAGCTGATTTTGGACATTGTACATGTTTTGTTTTGTGTATTTTGATAGCCGCTTGTTTAGGCTATTCTTGTACATACTATGTAAATTTTAGTGTGTAAAACCTTTTTGTAATACTTGTACTTCAAATGGATTTTATGAATACATTTCTTTAAGAATGTGTTTTATTTTGCATTAATTACGTGTACGTATTGAGCGAGTGCGTGATTCGAGTCCTAGCGAGAGCTAGGCAGGCAGTCCGCTAAGCCTTTTGCTGCACCTTTGGGTAAGGTGGGACTGTTACAAAAAATCCCTAAAAATTTGATGAAAGTGAGTGCAAATAGGGAGTGTGGTGTGATTAAACAAAGAGTAGTTGGGATTATGGTGTTTGGAAGTTATGGGTAGCAGCCATGGTAGTGTAATAGCAGCAGTAGCGTTGCTGTCTGCTTTTGTGTCTTTTTTTTTTTTAAGAGAAAGAGAAAATTGTAAGAAATTGAAGAAAATTGGAATAAAAATAAAACCCTATGGACTGCTTAGAATTAACAAAAAAAGAAAATAAAATAAAACTAAAATTAAAATTTAGCATTACTAGAAAAAGAAAATTTAATAATAATAAAAATTAAAATGTTAAAATTAGTTCACCACTGAAAAACATGTCATAGACAAAAGGATACCATTTGAAATAAGTACCAAATAGTCTTAAAAAATTATTAAATATTTTTTACATAAAATCTATAAAATATTTCACACAAAAAATTCTTAAAGTAAAGTTGCATTGGAAAACGTGACATAATATGATAAAAAATATGGAAATCACAAAAATACTAAATGACTCTTAAAAATCACAAAAAATTTTACACAAAATATATTATCACATAAAACACATATACTAAAGTTTTTCACCCATAGATTTTAAGATTAACGCATTCTTGGGAAATGTGCCCTTAATAAGAAAAAGGATAAAAAATTAAATAAATACTTAATGACCTCTAAAAATCATGAAATTTTTACAGAAAATTTATAAATATATAAAATGCACATATAAAATTTTTCACTTGAAAATTTTCATAAAAAGCATGCATTGGAAAATGTGCCATTAAGTTAAAAAATATTAAAAATTTAAATAACTAATAAATGACTCCCAAAAATCATTAAAATTATGAATAATGATAAAAGTAGTAAAATTATGTATGTAAGAAATAAAATAAAATAGAATAATATTTACATGGTGAAATTGCCATTTTGCCCCTGATGTGATGAATTAGTCATAATATGCACGAAAATTGTAATTGACCCCGAAAATAAAAAATACGCCCCCTAAATGAGGTAACACACATATTTTTACAAAAGATGTGTCAAAATTTAGTGTCTATTGTGACAGCCCCACCTTACCCAAAGGCGCACCAAAAGGCTTAGCGGACTGCCTGCCTAGCTCTCGCCAGGTCTCGAATCGCGCACTCACGCAAATATCCGAGCGTACTTAACTTAAAATAAAGCAAAATCAAATACACTCATATTAAATACATTCATAGGATTCGCTTGAAAGTATAAATATCACAAGAGTTTTACATCACAAAATATAAATAATATTTACAATAAATGTGACAGCCCCACCTTACCCAGAGGCGCACCAAAGGGCTTAGCGGACTGCCTGCCTAGCTCTCGCCAGGTCTCGATTCACGCACTCACGCAAACGTCCGAGTGTACTTAACTTAAAATAAAGTAAACTAAAATAAAATGGAATAAAATAAAATATACTCATTTTATTTAACATAAGGTACAATTCACATCAAAAGTTTACACGTCATAACATACATGGTTTTTCACAAAAGTAGCCTAACACAGTTCGACTATTACAATAACTGAAACTTTTATAATAATAAAAACCAGTTGGTCCAGCTTTCATTTTTCAGAAACCTGGGTAAAGGAAAACAAATAAAACGGAATGAGCTATAATAGCCCAGTGAATGTCCAAGTCATGCAATCAAATCAAGAACTCATTATTTTAGTAAATAAAATAATCGAGCAATTAATTAATAAATCAAGATATGAACAATTTAATTTAACATGTAGTCAAAGGAGGATACAGGGCTCAACTACGGAAGCAAGCTTAACCGCAGAAAGAGCAAGTACTGATCATGTAGTCACGATATTTGGACCGAGATAATAGCTCAGGTCTTTATCAAAGAACATATCAGTTTTATCAAGCACAAACCCTAACCGCCAATCACCTTATAACCTCCGTACAAGCTACCACATCCAGGGAGATATTCTCAACCCTGGAGGGCCAACAAGCAAACAGGTTCAATCCGGAGTTGGCCTCTTTGAGGATTCACAACTTAAAAGGAAAGAACATCAAGCCCTAAAACACCCAACACCTTATGTCCTCCCACTTGCAGCCGGGTTGACTAACCGTGAAATAACATGGAAGTTAGTCACGGTAGTCTCACGCACACACAAGTAACACATTGGTCAATGAAAGCAAGTAACATGTTGCGGAACAGATGTGATAAAGTACACATCTTTCCTCAAGTAGCACAGGTATTCACATAGTAATTGCAAATTTTCGCATAATATTTATCAAATAAAATATCACATTCCATGCATCATGCACACATAAAGACACTCACCTTGAAAGCCTAAGAAAATCTCTCGTGAAAGTCGTGATGTGTTTTTGGACCCTGAAATTTAAAAGAAATAATAATATAAAAACTCAATTAAAATCCTAGTAAATTTAGTAAGAAAAATTCAAGAAAATACCCCACTTATTTCTAGGGTTTTGGTTTTAGGGTTTTCTAGGGTTTAAGGTTTACTTATTCCAAGGAGGTCAATCTATCACTAGATCATTTCCAAAAATTCCTACACTTCAATTTCCCTCAATTGAATATATTCCAGTCTTAAAATCTCACTTATCAATTTTTCTTCTTTAATTCTACCGAAATTTCGGCAGCATTTCCCCTTAAATCGGACTAACCAAAATTTTTAAACCTGCAAGAAAATTCAACAACCCAATCCATTCAACATGTACCACAACTTCTATGTTCAATTTAAACTCAAATTCAATCAAGATTCCACTCAAATACAAAATCCCTACTCCAAGAATCATCACTCAACTCTGCACAGGGTTGGTTTTCAGCCAACTTTGTGCCATTTCTGGGGTCAATCCACTAAGAACTAGGGAATTCTGATTACATGGTTTTAAAGTACGTTTATAGGGCTACAACTTTCGTGAAGATCATCAATCCAAATTCCAACTAGAACCGGTTCAAAATCAGCCCTCAATTTGGCTCATCATCAAAACTGTTTTACGCAGAATCAAATTTTCAGCCGACTTTGCAAGCTTTCTGCGATTAATATACAATGAATCACATTGCAAGCCTTATACCGTTGGAAAGCCCTATCAATCTAGTTTCTAAAACAACAAGAATCACTCGAATCCAAGTTGTCTATACCAAGTTATGAAAGTTTTACTAAAACTGGTCCAGCATGACTGTTTTAAGTGTTCTTGAGTTCCAACTTAAATCTTCAACTAAACCACATATAAAACATAAATTTTCAAGGATTAAGCTCCAAGAACTTTCACCCAAACAACATGTTCTCCATGAAATTTCAAGGTTCCAAGGCCACATACTAGTCTATCTAACCACAAGAACACTTTATCTAACAAGTATATATCAAGTTCTAACTAATTTCTTCAAGTATTATTAACAAGAAACTTGGTATTGAACTTGAATAAAAACTAATTAAAACATGAAATTAATAAGACAAGTTCATGGTGAATACCTTAGATAAGCCTAATACTTTGATTAGAAATGATAGAAGTCCACTTTCTATGGTTGATTTGTGCTAACTTGAGAGATGGAAGTCCAAGAAGTTGAGAGCAAAATGAGGGAAGAAGAAGAATGAAGGGGCCGGCCAAATGAAGAGAAAAAGAGAGAGAAATAGTCTAGGAAAAATGGAAAAGAAAAGAAGAAAAGATGGGAAAAATAGTGGTCCAATTAAAATCTTACAAGAGTAAAGTAAATAGTTAGTCTTTTAATGCAAGAATAGCTACTTGGATTAATTTAATTGGTGAAGATTAATAACTCTTACCATTTAATATAATTAATAATTAGACATAAATTATTAAAGCAAAATAGAACAAAAATAGAGGAGAGAAACCGGCCACATGAAGAAAAGAAGAAGAGAAATTTTCGGCCAAGAGAAAAAGAAAAGAAAGAGAAAATTTTCAGCTAAGGGAAAAGGAAATAAAGTAGGAAAATAAGTGAAATTTTTGAGTAAAATTGAGTTAAAATTCAAGTAGTCAAAAGACTAGAAAATAGTAAAATGAGCTAATCAAAATTTAAGCACTAATATAATTAAATGGTCAAGTAATATTATTCTAACTTTAGTACTTAAATGTTCTTGCTTAAAATGAAAATCTTAACTAATTACCCTAATTAACTCAAGAAATCTTCCAACTACTAAATCTAGGATTAACACTTAACCCTAAATAAGGAAAAAGATGTCTTTTGTAAGGGCATTTTCTAGGGTGTTACAATAAAAGCCTACACATTTAGGCTATCAAAATACATGAAGCAAAACATTTACTATATCCAAAAGCAACTTTCCATCTTTAGTATTTTGGAAAAACCTGGTTAAAGAAAACAAATGAACGGGATGAGCTATAATAGCCCAGTGAGTGTCCAAGACAAGCAGCATGCCAATAACCAGGTAACATTTAGTGACAACAATTAACAAGTTCATGACACAAGAAACACACAAAATGAAGTATCATATAGTCAATGGCGGATACGGGCTCACTGCAGAAGCAAGCTCAGGTCCAGCATACTCGTAAAATTCAATCCGGAGTTACCCTCTTTGAGGAATGAAACTCTTATCGAAAAGAATATCAAGCACCTATATTCTCCAGCACCTTATATCACCCCATTCTCACCCAAGGATTCAAGTTCAATCATGAGTTAGCCTCTTCGAGGACTCTACTCAGATATGAACATTAACAAGCACCGAATATCGCCCAACACCTTATATCTCACCCAATCTCACCCAATTTGACTAACCGTGGAAAAACAATGAAGTTAACCACGGAAGTCGCAAGCACAAGTAACACATTGATAGTGAATGCATTTAACACATTGCGGAATAGATGCGATAAAGTACACATCTTTCCTCAAGTAACATAGGTCATAAAATAACAAGTACCAATTTAACGTAACATTTCATGATTTAACATTTCTCAGGTATGACATAACATTTCATGTATCGTACACACATAAGGACACTCACATACTACATTGAGACATGTCACGAGTATCAAGTACAAATAAAATCACATTTGGACATGCATCATGTATATATGAAGAAACACTCATAAGCACAAGTAAGGGAACACTCACCTGAAGCCTAAGAAAAGATTTCGTAATATGATTGCGTTTCACTTCCGGATCCTGAAATTCACGAGGAAATAATCGTATAAAAATCCTGACTAAAATCTAAGAAATTTCATAAGGAAATTCAAGAAATACCCCAAGTCTTTCTAGGGTTTTGGTTTTAGGGTTTCTAGGGTTTAGAGTTTACTTATTCTAAGAAAGTCTAATCTATCACTATATCATTTCTAAAAATTCCTACACTTAAATTTCCCTCAATTGAACACATTCTAAGCTTAAAATTTCACTTATCCATTTTTCTTCTTTTAATTCTACCGAAATTTCGGCAGCATTTCCCCTTAAATCGGACTAACCAAAATTTTAAACCTGCAAGAAAATTCAACAACCCAATCCATTCAACATGTACCACAACTTCTATGTTCAATTTAAACTCAAATTCAATCAAGATTCCACTCAAATTCAAAATCCCTACTCCAAGAATCATCACCCAACTCCTGCACAGGGTTGGTTTTCAGCCAACTTCGTGCCATTGCTGGGGTCAATCCACTAAGAACTAGGGAAGTGTGATTACGTGGTTTGAAAGTACGTTTATAAGGCTACAACTTTCATGAAGATCATCACTTAAAATTCCAAATAGAACAGGTTCAAAATCAGCCCCCAAGTTGGCTCTTCATCAAAACTGTTTACGCAGAACCGAATTTTCAGCCAACTTTGCAAGCTTTCTGCGATTAATACACAATGAACCACCATGCAAGCTTTATACCGTTTTAAAGCCCTATGAATATAGTTTCTAAAACAACAAGAATCATTCGAATCCAAGTTATCTACACCAAGTTATGAAAGTTTTACTAAAACTGGTCCAGCGTGACTGTTTAAGTGTTCTTAAGTTCAAACTTAAATCTTCAACCAAATCAAACTTAAATCATGTCATTTCAAGTTTAAATCACTATCTACAAGTCATACAAGTCCATAAACTTCATATTCATGGCCAAAAATCAATCTTACTTAACCATAAAAACATAACTTAAGAGCTAAAACTATAATCTTACACTTGAAATTAAAGGAGAAATTCATGGGAAATACCTCTAGGTAGACAAGATAGTTGCTTAGGAGGAAGTTCCACTTAATTTCTATGGTTGGAAAATAAGTAATGGAAGCAAAATATCCAAGAAAATTGAAAGAAAATGGAGAGAAAAATGGAGAAAGAGCAGCCGGCCAGCAAGCAGAAAAAGAAGAGAAAAATTGGATAAGTAGGAAGAAAAGAAATGGAAAAGAATTGGAAAAAAAATGGACCAATTAAAACAAGACAAAGTTAAAGAAGTCTTGACTTTTTTTCTCCATGAAAGACCACACTTGGCATGAACTAATTAGAAAGAATTTTTTTTTTTTATTTATCTTCACATAAGTCTTGCAAGAGATGCTAGGTACAACTCTTAAAGAACTAAGTACAACATGCTCATTTTTTTTTCTTCCACAATTTTTGGCCATCATTTTTTTTTTCTAATGAACAGGATACAAAATAAATAGTTTTGGCATGAATTTCTAGGGTGTTACATCTATAGCTTGTCCCTCTTTGTCAGAAGCTCGTAGAGATTCTAGACAAAGACGTAGACAAAACCAAATTTTGATTCACCTATACATGAAACAAAAATACATTGACTCCCGTAAAGATGAATGTAAGAGATGCAGAAAGAATGACCGGGCTCTCTTGGAGCTGCTTACGTATCCCGGTGAAGTGGAATCAGGTTAAATGTAGTTCAAATGATGAAAGTAAAAAAAATTTTGGTCTGCTCGACTTGAAAAATAATATTAAAATAAAATATGAAACGTCCAGTTTGCTGGAAAGGTGTGTGGCCTAGTTTGCTAAGATTGATGAAATGCAAAGAAATTAAATATGAAGGTCCAGTTTGCTGGATATGCACCCAGTTTGCTGGGGTGAGATGCAATACAAAGTTTGGTTTGCCAAACATGAAAAAAAAACGTGAAAGTCCAATTTGCTGGACATGCACCCAGTTTGCTGGGGTGAGATGCAATACAAAGTTTGGTTTGCCAAACTTGAAAAAAAAAACGTGAAGGTCCAGTTTGCTGGACATGCACCCAGTTTGCTGGGGTGAAATGCAGTGAAAAGTTTGGTTTGCGAAACTCAGAAAATAAACGTGAAAGGTCCAGTTTGGTGGACATGCACCCAGTTTGTTAGGGTGAAATGCAATGCGAAATCCGGTTTGCCAGACTTAGAAAATAAACGTGAAAGGTCCAGTTTGCTGGACATGCACCCAGTTTGTTAGGGTGAAATGCAATGCGAAGTCCGGTTTGCCAGACTTAGAAAATAAATGTGAAAGGTCCAGTTTGCTGGACATGCACCCAGTTTGCTAGGGTGAGATGCAATGCAAAGTTTGGTTTGCCAAACTTGAAAAATAAATGAATGATCCTGGGTTGTCAAGAATCATAGAATGCAATGCAAGGTTTGAGCTACCAGATTTGGAAACATAAATAAAAAGATGCCGAACAGGCTGCTAGACGGATGCATGACCTTGGGCTGCCAAGGTTGATGAATGCAAAGTTGGGCTGCCAACTTAAAAATAGTAAATGAATGATCTTGGGCTGCCAAGAATCATTGAGGGCAATGCAAGGTCTGGACTGCCAGACTTGAAAACATAAATAAATAGATGCCGACCAGGCTGCTAGATGGATGGATGGAGAAAATTAAGACATAGGAAAATTTAAAAACAATTGTCAAACGTTGCATTCCAATCAACAAAACTATCAAAATTTTTCTAAAAATTTTGCCTCTGTATATGACGTCAAAACTATTTGAAGTCACTCTTTTCATGATTCGGTGATATGTGAAAACATCAAAAATTTTATTAAACTTAACCACTCCGACAACTTACCTTAATATAAATTAATATTATCAAAATTTTGCCTCAAACACAAGTCATTAAAAATAATTCTAATATCAAATTTTCTTCAAAAAAATTTGCCCCAGTGTTAGCTTTTGAATCAATTTGAAACTGATTTTCTCTCTTCTTTTTTTTTCTTTTTTTCTCTCTCTTTTTTTTTTTTTTTTTGAAAGAAGATAGCAAAAGGATTTTTTCTTCTTCTTCTTTTTTTTTTTTTTGAAAGAAGAAAGCAAAAGGATTTTTTTTTCTTTGCAAGAAGAAAGCAAAAGGATTTTTTTTTTGTGAAAAAAGAAAACAAAAGGATTTTTTTTTTGAAAGAAGAAAGCAAAAGGATTTTTTTTTTTTGAACGAAGAAAGCAAAAAAAATTTTTTTTTTCCGATAGAACTCTATCGCGACAAAACTTAAAAAAATTGAGTAGTAAAATGAATTCTACATGATAAAAAGTAGAGGGAAAAGTTTATGTCACCTTCCTTTTGATTAGCCAAATTTCCTCAAAAATTATTGCAAAGAATGAGGATACTCGTGCATACCATTGGAAATTTTAAAGCAAATACGACATCCAAATTAATTTGAAATCAATCATTTTTTCATTTTTTTCATCATTTTTAAAATTTTCCCTAGTATGTTGCATCAAATCAATTTTAAATCAATCAAATCAGTATTTAGACTAGTATAAACCATAGAAAAATCAATTTGAAATTCATTTTTTTCAAAAAAAATTGGCCCCAATATAAACATTATCAGCTAAACATTTTGCCCCCAGTTCTCACACATTTATAAGGTATGAAATAACGATAATGTAATTCCACCTACAAGAAGGAAACGCTTGTGACAGCCCCACCTTACCTAGAGGTGCACCAAAGGGCTTAGCGGACTGCTTGCCTAGCTCTCGCCAGGACTTGAATCACGCACTCACTCAAACATCCAACCGTACTTATCCCAAAATAAATTACATTCATAATAAAATACATTCATAAAATTCACTTAAAAGTACAAATATTATAAGAGGTTTACATCCAAAATACATAGTATTTACAATGAAAGCCTACACTTGTGGGCTTATAAAAAATACATGAAATAAAGCATTTACTATGTCCAAATCAGCTTTTCCAGCTTATTATTTTGGGAAACCTGGTTAAAGAAAACAAATAAACGGGATGAGCTATAATAGCCCAGTGAGTACTCAATTCATGCAACCATACTAGTAAAATATGACTTTATTCAATAAAAATTTTGACAAGTTAAATAAACAATATATGAACAATTTATTTAACAAGTAGTCAATGGTAGATACGGGGCTCAACTACGGGAGCATACCAATATAAACAAGCAAGTACCCTAACCCCCATTCACCTGGTAACCTCCGTACAAGCCACCACATCCAGGGAGTAATCTCAACCTTGGAAGGGCCAACAAGCAAGAAAGTTCAATCCGGAGTTGGCCTCTTAGAGGAATTCAACTCAAATGGGAAAGAACAACACACCCTAAAACACCCAGCACCTTATGACCTCCCAATCACGACCGGGTTGACTATCTGTGA
Organism: Mitragyna speciosa; assembly: GCA_024721245.1. NCBI lineage: Eukaryota > Viridiplantae > Streptophyta > Magnoliopsida > Gentianales > Rubiaceae > Mitragyna > Mitragyna speciosa. The sequence goes on from JAMWEH010000695.1 coordinate 274,449, forward strand.
AGTAACGGTGAAGTTAGTCATGGAAGTCTCAAGCACAAATAACACATTTAATAGTGCAAGCATGTAACACATTGTGGAATAGATGCGATAAAGTACACATCTTTCCTCAAGTAACACATTTCATTAGATAATAATGTCAAGTATAACATGGCATTTCATGCATCATGCACACATAAAACACTCACCTGAAGTGCCTAAGAAAAGATTTCGTGAAATGGTCGAGAATCACTTCCGGACCCTGAAATTCAAAAGAAAATAGTCGTATAAAAACCTGACTAAAATCTAAGTAATATAATAAGAAAATTCGAGAAATACCCCAAGTCGTTCTAGGGTTTAATTTCTAGGGTTTTGGAGTTTAGGGTTTTACCCTAGGGTTTAGGGTTTTCAAAATTAGGGTTTTTCTAAATTTTTAGGGTTTTGCTCAGAAAGGTTCCATTCACTAATAGCTCATCTACGGAAATTTCTGCACGTTCTAATCACTAAATTACAGCTTATATAACTTTAAATCATAGCCTAATCACTTTTACTTCTTAGGTTTTACCAAAATTTCGGTAGCATTTCCCCTATAATCGGACTAACCCAAAATTTTTAACCTGCAAGGAAAACAGCCAAACAACTCAATCTCAAATAGTTCTACCATTTCCATATCAAAATCAATTCAATTTCACCCAAATTTGTCATAAAGACACATGAACCTCTCCAAGGTTCTTCAACCAAATCATACTTAAATCATGTCATTTCAAGATTCAATCACTATCTACAAGTCATACAAGCCCATAAACCTCATATTTATGGAATAAAACTTCATTTTCATGGCCCAAATAAATCATGCTTAACTTTAAAGACATGAGTAAAAAGCTATAAACTACAACTTATACTTGAAATAATAAGAAAAGTTTATGGTAAATACCTTTAACAAGGTAAAATCTTTGCTTAGGAGGAAAATTAACTCACTTTCAATGGATGAAAAGTGATCAAATGGAAAAGAAAATCTCTAAGAAAATGAAAGCAAATGAGAAGAAAAAGAGAGAAGAAGAAGCCTACCAAGGTTAAAGGAAAAGAGAAAAAAAATGACTAAGTGTAGAAGAAAAGAAATGGAGAAAGAATTTGGAAAAACTTGGACCAATCAAAGCAAGACAAAAGCAAGTGTAGAGCTTGACTTTCTTGCAATTAGACTCCACTTGGCTAAGTGTAGTTAGAAGAGATTTTTAGTGTTTATCCTCCCATTAAATCTTGCAAGACTTCTAGGTACAACTCCTAAAGGAAGAAGGTACAACATGCTACTAAAATAGAAATCATTTTCCTTATTTCTTTCAACTAATTTCGGCCCCCCCTTTTTTTTCTACTAATGGACATAATAGAAAATAAATGGTTTTGCATGAATTTCTAGGGTGTTACAACGCTTATTGATCAAAACAATGCCACCACTGTGCAGTCCCTTGATTCTATCAGTTCATATAAACATGAGATTGCTTCCCTAAATCGCTGCTATAGCTTCTCACTGTCCATTCATCCAGCTTCTAGATTTCATGGAATTTGATTCACAATTTAGACCATACCTTTCTAAAAGTTATTCTGCTTATTCTATATGCTTCAACTTCTTTATAAACTTAGGATTGTCTTAACTTTTGTTCCAAATCCAATAAAACAACAACAATCCATTTGAAAACAACAACCTTTTGATCCCTTGGATGTCATTCGTCTTGAATTCTGATATTGCCACAGAATGATCAATATGGAGAAAAACCCCAAGTAACTATAGTCACCAGCTTTTCCCAATAGAATTCAACGCCGAATCTCAGCATACATGACTTCCTCATTCATGAGCCTTCAATTGTAATTTCCAACTTGTCGCGTCCGAAAATTCGTAATTGTGAAGGGTACTAGTGGGGTTGTTGACTGTCGCGTCTTAAAAGACGGTCCGGTCGCGATGACCCTTTCGAAAGTAAAAGTTTTTAGCAAAACCGTGTGCGTGTGAGAAAAATCAAATTTTAAAAAAAAGTGTATTTTAAGAAAAAATGGTATTTTAAAATAAAACAAGGCCGGGACTAAAAGTGCGACAGATTTGGCCAAATAATTTGTTAAAAAGGGTTTTTATTTTAAAAAATAGCGTCGCCACTTGGTACTGAGTTAGGGTATACCAAGTCACCCAAAAAATCATTTAAGAAAAATAAAGATAAAATTTTAAAAAATATTTTAAAACCCTTTTTTGACTCTGGTATACGAAAAATGAGAGAAAAAAAAGGGTCCGGGAGTCACATTTGAAGAAAGGGAAGGCAAAGGCTTTTGCCTAAGGCACCCTTTCAACCTAGCCGAGGCTAGTTGCGAGGTTTAATCAAGTTTTCCTAAATTAACCCTAAAGTCTATCGCATTCGGATGTATCTATATGAATGCAAATCCTAAGTCTAAAATGTGGGTATCGAGAGAGTCAAAATGTTCCGTCAAGACTTGGTCGGAATTATCGCATTAATTGCGAAACCCGAGTCGAGACCTCGAGGGAGTCATGAGTTTTATGCAAAATGTGATGCAAAAAGAAAAGAAAATAATAATGTATAGTAAGTGAAGAAAGAAGGAGGATATGCAACGTGACGGGTATGGGAAACTAATATCTCATGACTAGATGTTTCTACTCACGGAGGGGGGAACGGCCTGTACAACACCGCTTCCCACGTGAGTAGGCGACTATTTCTAGTCGAATCACGCAAATGTCCTAATTTCTAAGTGAGATGCAACCTAGATGTCATGCATTTGAAGATGTGTCAAAAATAAATAAATAAATAATAGTAATAATAATAAAAAATCATGCAGAATGGAAAGAAAACTAAAGTGTGTGAAGTGGGCTGTAAAAATGCACACGAGTGTTCCTAATACTAAAATGCCCCAAAGGTTTAGCGTTGGACTAGCCCATTCTAAAAATCCCACCAGCGTTGGACTAGCGGGAAAAGAATGAAGCCACAACTAGCGTTGGACTTGTGTGGTGACGAAATACGATATATCACGAATTAAATATTTAAACATGAATTCAAAGCAAATTTAACACAGAAAAACATGCAAATCAAGTAGGAGCACATAACACACAAGCATAATATCTAGATGTAAAATTCTAATGAAAGCGGTAAAACAAATAAGCACGTAAAAACAAATAACCCCTAACTATTACACCGGGGGCTCAATTTACAATTTTAAAGGGGAAAATAAAAAATGCACTATCTATTACACTTGCTATCTAAATACAAAGTTTTTGTTAAAATATGAGAAAAATAATCTAACTATTACATTGACTAGCTAAATACAAAATATTGTATTTTTCAAAAATAATAAAAATTCAAAATTAAACAAATTAACTACGTAAATGCGCAACAAGTATATAAAATAAGAAATAAACGAATAATGATAAAAATAACGCATAAAATCACATTGGAACATATTGGAGCACACAAAAGAGAAATTAATAAGACATAGGGATACCTCTCGAAGACCCGGTACAAATACTACCCAAAATGAACAAACAAGTCAAGGCACCTTGGTATAATCAAACAAAACCCAAAATATGTGACTATTGACGAAATCAGATAAAAAGTAAATTCTAGCAACAAGGGGCCTAGTGATAAAATTCTATAAAGCTTAATGTAAAAAAACTAGAAATTCACAAAGTCTAAAGAGCTGGAAATACAAAATTAAAGTAAACTAGGGAGATAAAACAATAAATTCCAACAAGAGTGGAGCAAATTGCAAATAGGGGGCTTAATTGCAATTAATAAAGACTTAATTAAAAGAAATTAAAACTAGGGGAGATCAATTGAAAATCATGGGGGACTCAATTGTGTAAAGTAAAATAATAAAAAAAATAAAATAAAATAAAAACTTAGGGACTAAGAAAAACTAATTAAAAGTCTAATGACTAAAACATAAATAACTATATACTAATAAAACCCAAAAATGCTTACTGAGTCCAATAGTTAAATTTCTAGATTAAATCAATTAACTGAACTAGCTAATTAGACTAATTAACTACACCATCTGAGCTAATCTTTAAAACAAATCAAAAAATTGATTCAATTAAAAAGCTACTAATAAAACCAAAACAGAAAAACCCACCACCCGAACCTATTCTCTCTTCTACCCGACCCATTTCCTTTTCTTTCCTCTTTCTTCTTCTATTCCTTGATTTCTCCTTTTTCTCTACTCTTCCGAGATTTTGTTCTTTCTTTTCTCTCCTGGTGAAACTCCCCTGCTCTTCTTCTTCTCTCCTTCTGTCCGTCTCTTTTCTCTTTCTCTCTCTCTCTCTCTCGCCTGTTCTCGTCTTCCTATTCCATTCTCTCTCAGTTTTTTCTTTTCTTTTTCTGGTTCCCACTCTCCCCAATTCCTCTCTAATCTACCTGTTCTTCTTCTTCATTCTCTCGCCCCTTCTCTCGCTTGTTTTTTCTTTTTTTTTTCTTTTTTTTTCTTTCCCTATCCCAAAACCCAAGCTCTTCTGCAATCCTCTCTTTTCCTAACTTCTCTTCTGATGGTTTCTTTTCTTCTCTGCTTGACAACAGGGGTGATTTCCAAGTCACGTCCTCCATCGAAAAGGAGGTGGTGGAGACGCGACAGAGAAGGGGAGACGGCATTTGGGCATTGAAATTGGAGCGATGGGAGGTGGATTGGAGGTGAATGGTGATGATGCAGTGGCAGGTTAAGACTGTTGTTTGGAGCTGTGGGTTCGAATTTGCAGGTTGCTGGTCAAATTGAGTTGCGAATTTGGGTAGTGGTGGGATGATGGGTGTTGGATTGAACTTGAGATTTGGAATCTGACTGTGCTATGTGATTCTGTGTGTACGCAAGTGCATGTGGCTGTGTATCGTGTGTGACCGTGTGTGTGTATCTGTGTGTTCTATGTGTGTTTGTTCGTGTATTGTATGCAGTGTGTATGACTGGGAATTGTTTGTTTATGGGTGCTTGAGTCCTGTTTTCTATGACTGTGTGTGTGTTGTGGCTTGTGTTTTTGATGCCCTGTATGTCTGTGATGTGAGACTGGGGGGTTGTACTTGGATCGTTTGGGGGCTGGTTGGGATGGCTTCGGGTGTTCATCGGTGGTCCGATGAAATTGACGGTGGGAAGGGGTGGTTTGTGGGTTGTCCTGGCTGACTTATGTGGTTGTGGAGGTAATTGCAACAGAGAGGCATTTTGGGGGGCTGTTTGTGGATGTTGGGTTAGCAGGAGAAGTCAGACGAGGGAGTTGGCTGCAGGTTTGATTTTGTTTTGCAATTTTAGGGCTGGGGTTTATCGTTTGCAGGGAAGGTTGCTGGAGTGGAAATTGAAAATGGTTTTTGTTAATGGGGGAATCGTTTGGGTGTTTGTGAACTTGGGGCTGGTTTGGTTCTATTGCCTTCCTTTTGTAGGTTCGTCGATAATGGAAAATTGAGGGGAGATTGTTGGGGCTGTGTTGTCTTTGTAGGTCTGGATTGCTACTTTCAGTTTGAGCTGGGTTTTGTGTAGGTTTTGGTGGTGAAGGCAGGATGATTGCAGTGGCTGCTTGTAGGTGATGGTTGGAACTACGGTGTTTGATGGTGATTCTCGCTGGTTGGTTGGGTCTGATCTGTGATGGATATGGGTGGTGTCTGTTATCCGATGGATAAGGGATAGTGGTTGTTACTGGGTTTGAAATGGTGAAGAGAAATTTGGTTTGATGACTGGTTTGATGTGAGTAGAGAATGAGAAGAGGAGAGAGAGGTGGGAAGGATGTGGTCTGAGGACCGGAGGTCTGGCGGTATGGATTGAACAGTGGAAAACAGAGGGGGAAGAAGATAAACCCAGAAAAACCATAACTCAGAAACAAAAAAAAAAAAAAAAAAAACCCAAACTCAGAAAGAACAAAAAACCCAAAAAAACTTGAACTTAACAACAAGAACAGAAGCTAGGAATCAAAACGAAGAAACAAGAGATTCAACACAAAATTCCAAATAGATGATTGTAAATAATCAGGTTCTTATGGAAAAAATAGAAATAAAATGAACTAAAATCAAAAGAAAACTAAGAACTCACCTTGAAGGTTGGAGATCTGACGATGAACACTGGATTTGAGAGATGAATAGTAGATTTGATTTGAGGATGAAGATGAACGGTAACCAGAGATGATGAACAGTAAATCAACTCTTGAATGACGATGAACCGAATGTTAAAGATGAACAGTGAGGCAGCTTGTGTGTGTTTAGTGGTGTGGAGTGTGTGTTTTAATCCACAAATTACCAAAAGCAAAAGTGTTTTAGGGTTTCCTATTTTTTCTCCTTTTTTTTTAATCCCTAAGTGGGGCATTTATACTGCACAAGTCTTAATCTACAAGAAAGGGCTAAAAGACCAAAATGTCCTTGACTACAAAAATTACAATTTTAACCTTAAAATCTATTTTCTCTCACAATAATAATAAAAAAAATCAAGAAAAATGTAAACAATAAATTCATTAATACTAATTTACTCCGAAAAAATTTAGAAACTTAGAAACATTCTAAAAAACGAATTTGGAACCCAAAAATTGGCGAAAATGAGTTTGAAATGTGAAATGACAATTTCGCCCTTGTATAACAAAATATACAAAAAAATAGATATTAGCCTCAAAAAATTATCAAAAATTAAAAATAAGCTTAAAACATTAGAAAATGCCTTTTTGACTCAAATTTTGACAAAAAATGAATTTAAGTTGTAAAATGACGATTTTGCCCTTGGGCAATGAAAATTCACAGAAAAATAGCTATTGACCTCGAAAAAATTATCAAAAATTAAAAATAAGCTTAAAACACTAGAAAATACATTTTTGACTCAAAAATTGGTAAAAAATGAATTTAATTTGTAAAATGACGATTTTGCCCTTGGGTAATGAAAATTCACAGAAAAATAGCTATTGACCTCGAAAAAATCATCAAAAATTACAAATAAGTTTAAAACACTAGAAAATACATTTTTGATTCATAATTGGTAAAAAATGAATTTAATTTGTAAAATGACGATTTTGCCCTTAGTTGGTACAAAAATAATAAAAAAAAAAAAAAAAAAATGCCAATTAAATTTAGAAAAATCATAAGGAATTAACAAATCTATATAAAAGTAAAAATATGAATTTAAAACTCCCAAAAGTTGATAGAAAAATATTTACAGATAAAATCACTATTTTGCCCCCCAAATTATTTGAAAAATTAAAAATTAAAATTTGTAACAAAAAGTGCAAACATACTCCCCCAGTGTTTGAAAATAAATGGTGTGTCAAAATTTAGTGTCTACACAACCACAACATCCTTTTGAGTTTTCAATGCGGTTTCCCCTACCCTCTTCTTTTTGTTTTTCTTCTTTTTTTTTTTGAGGCATCCTTTTGGGTTTTCGCTTTTGTGGAGTAGGATGAGAGCATACAATATTCAAGTCCTGAGCAATCATTCCTCTTCTCATTAAAACAGGCTAGTATTCGAAAGAATATTTGGCATCAGTAAGACAATCCTCCCTTGGTGATTTGGGATAGAAATATTAACACATATGCCCCTTTTGATTTCTGAATTTTCTTTCAAAATCATCACAAAAGATAGATGGGAGCCGGTGACATTCTTGGCTTTTGAAATGGGGTCGGGTAATGTGCTGAAAATATTAAGGTTGGAAAGCAGAAACTATAAAGGGTTTAAACAACTTGAGGTTGCATTTGCAAAGAAAATTGCCCCAGTTTTGACAGTTTTCACCTTTTCTTTTCTTTTTTTCAATTTTTTTATATCCCAATTTTGCCATTGACTTTTGGGAATTTTCTTTTCCTTTTTCTTTTCTAAAAAGAAAATTTGCCCTAGTTTATTACTTTCTTTAGGGTTCCCCTTTTTTTGTCTCTCTTTTTTTTTATTGAAACACAAGTCGAAATAAAATTTGTCCTAGTGTGGGATGAAATATCACAAGACTGCCCCAATGTGGAAGGGGTGCGACCTTCAAGTGGGTTGTCAAATGAAAATCACATATTCTGGAGGCTCCCAGGGTAAACTAGAGAAAAAAAGGTTTTTTGTTTTGTTTTTTTTTTTTTGGGAAAAGAAAGATGGTCTGGCTTTGATCTGTCTCTTTTGCAACAATTTTTTTTAAAGAAAATATATTAAATCAGATGAGAAAGTCTTTTGTGATGTCTAAATTATTGATTCGGGAAAATATCCAACCATTCACTTCTGTTAGAACACAGCTTCCTTGGGGTAATGCCTATTCTCTTTTCTCCTTGATGAGAGCAATCATGCACGAACTAATTCGAACTCTATTTAAACGTCATTATCCTACAAAAAATTCACAAAAATTGGCGTTTCAATCTACTCAAAGTTATTTTTTACCTCAAAGAAAATTATAGATTTTGAGTCAGCAAATACACCAAAATGCATTATTTTGACCTTTGTCAATTCTCCCACACTTGAATCGTTGTTTGACCTCAAACAATTTGGAAAATGTGAGATCAATTAATGATTCAAGCGTTGAAATCACACATGTGCATTCTAAAATGTACTTCCTCAAGACCAAGTAAATAATCATTATGCAATTTATTGTCTTGTTTTTAACACTAATAATATCAAGTAAAGGAGAAGGAATTATATCACAATTAAGTTAGCTCAACTTAATTTCTTCGTCTTACTGAGTTTCACAAGCAAATGAATCATACGATCAGTCAAATCACAACACGTGTCTATGATCAATTTCATTTTTCACTTGAGGGGAATTTCTTTTAGTCAACTAATCACTCAAGATACGAGAGTATCTTTTGTCGCGAAAACCGACATTAATTATGAAGGTTCCCGGTTACTCAACATCTCAATCTTTAAACAAGTAGCAAAAATTATATTTGAGAAGTAAAATTGCCTTTTTATGCCAGAATCGACATTGGTTAAATGAAGACCCCTGGTTACTCAACAATTTACTTACTCAAATTTGCAATGCATTACTCATAATCCAAGTACCGTATGACGCGAAAGTCGACATTTTTGGGTGAAGACTCCTGGTTACTACGCACATGAACCATTGGAGTAGAAAAAACAGTATCATTCCTTTTTTTTTCTTTCTTTGCCTCTTTTTTCTTCTTTCTTTCTCTCTTTTTTTTTAGCATAAAAACCCCCTCATAATGGACGTTAAATCACATGAGTGCACTAATTGACCATAATCAGCATTTAACATGTGAAATCAAGTAAAGAAGAGAAATTTTCATCAAATGTACAAAATTTAGAAACAATTCCAACCATTTTACAAGATATACTTTCTCTAAGAACAAAACTCCAAACCACATAATAATAATTTCTTATTGCCTAGAGAAAGCATTTGTCAATGCACATAAAGTAATTTCAACAAATAAGAGAATTAGAAAAAATCAAAATTACTAACTACAACTCACAAACATGTGACACGACTTTATTTTAACCTCCTAAATAACCTATACAAAACACTCCACATGAAAGTGAGAATAGTTAGGATGTGAAACAATAAACCCCCTTGGTGAATGGGCTGAAGTCATATCCCCAACATGTTTGTCCCTTTTGTCGTGCTTGAATTTGCCAAATATACATCCAAATTGGCTTGACATTTTGCAAATCTTTGGAGCAAAAGTGTATTTTGACTTAACTCCCCGACCGATATCTTGGTGTCAATGTTCATGGTTTCTACCTTTTCTAAGTTAAACTTGGATTTTCCTTTTGTACCATTCAGAATCCTTAACACGGAGTCCAGATTCTTTTTCGGCATCATTCTAATTCTCTCTTGAAATTTGCATTATTTTGAAATCAGAAAAATCCGAAGTGGCGATTATCAACTTCAAATAAGATGACATCCAAAGACCATGGGCATTTATTTTCACCATAAAAAATACAAGAAAATGTTTTTCCTTTTTTTTTTTTGCATTAACTCATCAAAAAAAGAAAACTTTACAATTACACAAACCTAGTATCAGGCTTTAAAAGAAATGTGATTTATTTCAGAGTCTCATCAAAGAATCATTTGTTCAATATAACAAAAGATTTTAAGAAAACTTTTTCAAAAGTTAAATGCAAGACATGAAGGGAAAATCATATGTCATAAACAAATTTCAGAAAGTAACTTATTTAACACTTCATCCAAAAAAATTTTGACACAAGGCAATCTTAAATTTACAGAAGGAGTGCAATTATTAGCATCAAAATTATTTCTATTCTTGTTACAGTTGACCAACTATGAAATACAATTTCTTTTATCGCATTGCTTATCATAACCAAACTCACTTATCTAGATTCTAGGTACTATTAATTCTAAAAAATCGGTCGTCCATGATCTTTCAAATAATTTAAAAGAGCACTCATGTTTTTTATGGCCTTATGGGTCTTAGGCATGTGACAGTTTAGTTTGAATTGAACCATAATTTAAAAATACTCGAACATAGGACTAAATATGTATCAGATGTCTTTCTTATTTTATTGCCTTCGTTAGAGAACCTGTAAAAATGAAAAAAAAATCAAAATTAGTATAAGTAAAAACAAAAATGGATGCATGTCCTAGAGGGAGCCCTTATTATGCCAAGGGTAGGCCTAGCATGAAATGCAATCCTTTCAGGTGAGACCCCCCTTTAAATGATGATACGCTAGATTCGCCAAAAAGAAATGCTTTCATTCTACTCATGTTACCTTACCTAGGGTCTCACCCTCTAGAATGGTACTGAAAAATATAAACGTGCATGACTTTTAAGGTCATGTACCCAAGACAAAGGGATGGCTTTCCTGTGACAGCCCCACCTTACCCAGAGGCGCACCAAAGGGCTTAGCGGACTGCCTGCCTAGCTCTCGGCAGGTCTCGATTCACGCACTCACGCAAATGTCTGAGCGTACTTAACTTAAAATAAAATAACTAAAATAAAATGAAATAAATAAAATACACTCACTTTATTTAACGTAAGGTACAATTCACATCAAAAGTTTACATGTCATAACATACATGGTTTTTCACAAAAGTAGCCTAACACAGTTCGACTATTACAATAACTGAAACTTTTATAATAATAAAAACCAGTTGGTCCAGCTTTAATTTTCAGAAACCTGGGTAAAGGAAAACAAATAAAATGGAATGAGCTATGATAGCCCAGTGAATGTCCAAGACATGCAAACATATCAAGAACTCATTATTTTGGTAATTAAAATAATCGAGAAATTAAATAAACAATATATATGAACAATTCAATTAACATGTAGTCAATGGCGGATACAGGGCTCAACTACGGAAGCAAGCTTCACCGTAGAGGAGCAAGTACTGATCATGTAGTCACGATAGTTGGACCGAGATAATAGCTCAGGTCTTTATCAAAGAACACATCAGTTTTATCAAACACAAACCCTAACCGCCAATCACCTTATAACCTCCGTACAAGCTACCACATCCAGGGAGATATTCTCAACCCTGGAGGGCCAACAAGCAAACAGGTTCAATCCGGAGTTGGCCTCTTTGAGGATTCACAACTTAAAAGGAAAGAACATCAAACCCTAAAACACCCAACACCTTATGTCCTCCCACGTGCAGCCGGGTTGACTAACCGTGAAATAACATGGAAGTTAGTCACGGTAGTCTCACGCACACACAAGTAACACATTGGTCAATGAAAGCAAGTAACATGTTGCGGAACAGATGTGATAAAGTACACATCTTTCCTCACGTAGCACAGGTATTCACATAGTAATTGCAAATTTTCGCATAATATTTATCAAATAAAATATCACATTCCATGCATCATGCACACATAAGGACACTCACCTTGAAAGCCTAAGAAAATCTCTCGTGAAAGTCGTGATGTGTTTTTGGACCCTGAAATTTAAAAGAAATAATAACATAAAAACTCAATTAAAATCCTAGTAAATTTAGTAAGAAAAATTCAAGAAAATACCCCACTTATTTCTAGGGTTTTGGTTTTAGGGTTTTCTAGGGTTTAAGGTTTACTTATTCCAAGGAGGTCAATCTATCACTAGATCATTTCTAAAAATTCCTACACTTCAATTTCCCTCAATTGAATATATTCTAGTCTTAAAATCTCACTTATCAATTTTTCTTCTTTTAATTCTACCGAAATTTCGGCAGCATTTCCCCTTAAATCGGACTAACCAAAATTTTTAAACCTGCAAGAAAATTCAACAACCCAATCCATTCAACATGTACCACAACTTCTATGTTCAATTTAAACTCAAATTCAATCAAGATTCCACTCAAATACAAAATCCCTACTCCAAGAATCATCACTCAACTCTGCACAGGGTTGGTTTTCAGCCAACTTTGTGCCATTTCTGGGGTCAATCCATTAAGAACTAAGGAATTATGATTACATGGTTTTAAAGTACGTTTATAGGGCTACAACTTTCATGAAGATCATCACTTAAAATTCGAACTAGAACAGGTTCAAAATCAGCCCTCAAGTTGGCTCATCATCAAAACTGTTTACGCAGATCGAATTTTCAGCCGACTTTGCAAGCTTTCTGCGGTTAATACACACTGAACCACCATGGCAAGCTTTATACCGTTGAAAGCCCTATGAATCTAGTTTCTAAAACAACAAGAATCATTCGAATCCAAGCTATCTACACCAAGTTATGAAAGTTTTACTAAAACATGGTCCAGCATGACTGTTTTAAGTGTTCTTGAGTTCCAACTTAAATCCTCAACTAAACCACATATAAAACATAAATTTCCAAGGTTTAAAGGCCATATACTAGTCTATCTAACCACAAGAACACTTTATCTAACAAGTATATATCAAGTTCTAACTAATTTCTTCAAGTATTATTAACAAGAAACTTGGTATTGAACTTGAATAAAAACTAATTAAAACATGAAATTAATAAGACAAGTTCATGGTAAATACCTTAGATAAGCCTAATACTTTGATTAGAAATGATAGAAGTCCACTTCCTATGGTTGATTTGTGTTAACTTGAGAGATGGAAGTCCAAGAAGTTGAGAGCAAAATGAGGGAAGAAGAAGAATGAAGGGGCCGGCCAAATGAAGAGAAAAAGAGAGAGAAATAGTCTAGGAAAAATGGAAAAGAAAAGAAGAAAAGATGGGAAAAATAGTGGTCCAATTAAAATCTTACAAGAGTAAAGTAAATAGTTAGTCTTTTAATGCAAGAATAGCTACTTGGATTAATTTAATTGGTGAAGATTAATAACTCTTACCACTTAATATAATTAATAATTAGACATAAATTATTAAAGCAAAATAGAACAAAAATAGAGGAGAGAAACCGGCCACATGAAGAAAAGAAGAAGAGAAATTTTCGGCCAAGAGAAAAAGAAAAGAAAGAGAAAATTTTCAGCTAAGGGAAAAGGAAATAAAGTAGGAAAATAAGTGAAATTTTTGAGTAAAATTGAGTTAAAATTCAAGTAGTCAAAAGACTAGAAAATAGTAAAATGAGCTAATCAAAATTTAAGCACTAATATAAATTAAATGGTCAAGTAATATTATTCTAACTTTAGTACTTAAATGTTCTTGCTTAAAATGAAAATCTTAACTAATTACCCTAATTAACTCAAGAAATCTTCCAACTACTAAATCTAGGATTAACACTTAACCCTAAATAAGGAAAAAGATGTCTTTTGTAAGGGCATTTTCTAGGGTGTTACATTTCCTATGATGGGATTCCCGAAATGACATTTCCTCTAAGGTTTATGCACGATGCCAGTTTATTAAAGCAAGTTAAAATATGCAAAATGCAAAAATGTTCTAAAAATTTTTTTATCCTAATAATGCATAATTTCCCCGAGAAGATGGCAAATGAACTGTACAAAGGATTATTGACTTCCAATTTATTTGTTTGAAAAAAATCAAGCCTTTGTGACGTTTATAGGACATATCATTAAAAGAAAATGAAAATCACGACTTTATCTAGAAATATACAAGTCAAAATGCCAGTTTATTAAATTCAAATAAAATATGTGTAAAAATTATATTTTGTGTAATGTGGGACGGGAGGGCGGGGGATACGGCAAAAACAACGCATTGATTTCTTTGAAAAAGAATAAATGTAAACTGTGCAAAAAATTCGACACTTGGATACATTTATTGAATTTAAAAAAATTTAGTTTGGACAAAACTAACAAGTACATCTAGGATGCGTAAACTTTAGAAAAGATCTGAAATTACACCTCTTATCCAAAAATCAAATTTTTGGGCACACATTTAAAAAAAAAAAAAACCTACGACGATTTAACCTTTGTACTTTTCTAAAATTTTATGAAAATCTCATTTCCATCTTTCTAAAAAGATTACTCATGAAAACGAAATTTAAACATGCTAAAAAAGGGTTGGCTTCTTACGAGAGCACCATGCAAGGGCTCTTTATTCTATGGTTGTGAATGCAATCAAATAATAAGAGAGAATGCGTTAGTTTATTCAACAAATATCACATAACACATTGGTAAAGCAAATAGCAGTATACAGTATAACAGAGAAATAAAGAGGGTGGATTCCCTCCTCTCGTGCCTGGTGTACCTGATATGCTAAGGCTGACTCTATCCTAGGTTTATTTTACATGGATGCATGAGGTTGGGCTCACTAATGTATTTAGACTTGATTAAGGCTTCGGTTCCTGAACCTTCAGACTGAGGGATCCAAAAAGTAACAAGTCCGTCAATTCGAAGGATCCCAGGTCGCTGGTTCGAGTGACTCCTTGAACACTACTACGCGCATGTCGGGCCACAGTTACGTGTCCAAGCGAATCAATTTTTAAAACCCAAATCTCTAGACTTGTGGACTCAAGCCGAGAGTTTGGGTGATCTCCTAGACAATGTTACATGCACGTCGTGCCACGGTCACACATCTAAGTAGATCGATCCTAATTCCTAAAGGGACGGGTGGGTGACAACCACCAAAAAGAAAAAGGGTTAAAATAATCGTATGCACGTATGATGGAGTGCTCCTTATGAGAGGAGAGAGTGTAAAGCATAGGCTCTAAAGGTGATTGATCCCCTTCCCAAATGCAAGTGCGATACAAACATACATCACAAATAAATAAATCATCCATCACATAGAAGCGGGAGACAAAAAAGGCGTATGTGAAATACAAAGAAAAACCCTAAAAAATAGAAAATGCAATCCTAAACATCCAAATGTAATAAAATGAAAAGGTTAAAGAAGGAAAATGTGACTAAACCTAGTGCTCGGACTCACTAGTGATCTCCAGTGGAGTCGCTAGCTGTTGCGCCCCATTTTTCGAAAGACGAAAAAAGGAATTATTATGTTTATTGGTGTGGAAAAAGAGTGTAGGTTTTTGTAAAGTGATTTTTTTAGAAGATGCTTTATAAAAGATATTTTGACAAAAGATGTGATTTAAAAAAATGCTTTATTTTGAAAACAAAAAAGAAAACGGCCTAAAATGGGACTTTGAAAATGCGACAGTTTTTGGGCCCGAAAATATAGTCTAAAAAGGGTAATTAGTAAAAAGGGAGTCGCGACTTGGTATTGAGTTTTGGTGTACCAAGTCACCAGAAAATATTTTACAAAGGTAAGAAAATCGAGAATGATTTATTTAGAAAATGATTTTTGAGAAAATATAAGAAAAACAAGAAAACCCTTTCTAAGACAACTCCAGGTCTTTGAAAACAAGAGAAAAAGGTTCGGGAGTCATAGTTGAAGAAAGGGAAGGCAAAGGTTTACACTTAAGGCACCCTTTCAACCCAGCCAAAACTAGTTGGGAGGTTTAGTCCAAATTTTCTTAATATAACCCTAAGATTTTATCACATTTGGTTGCAACTATATGAATGCAGCCTAGACTTAAAAATAGATGTCGTTAAGGGATAAAAATATTCCATTGAGGTTTGGTCGGGATTATCGCATTAATTGCGAAACCCGAATATAGACTTCGATGGAGTCACGAGTGTAGATGCAAAAATGAAATGCAAAAAGGAAAAATAAAATACAAATATAGATATAAGTGACCAAGAAAGTGGGGATGCAACATAACAGGCACAGGGGACTAATAGACTTGTGACTAGCTATTCCTACTCACGGAGGGGGGAACGGCATGTACGACACCGCTTCCCACGTGAGTAGATGACTATTTCTAGTTGAATCACATACAAGATGACTAAAAATTCTATGTGTAGTGGAGTCTAAATGTTATGCACTGAACATTTAAAAATAGATAATAAGATAATAATACATAAAAACATGCAAAAATAGAAAAAGGCCTAAAAAAGAGAAAATGTGTGTGAAGTGGTATGAAATGCATACGAGAAATGATTTTAATACTAAAATGACATAAGGGTCTAGCATTGAACTAGCCCATTTTCTAGAAATTCTCCACTAGCGTTGGACTAGCGAAGAAACCGGAATTAACCACAACTAACGTTGGACTAGTGTGGCGACGACATACATATAACATAATAAAGCAAGTAAATAAATAAATAAAAACATAAATTGAAACAATAATCACATATAAGCAGATAATAGCACATAGGAGCACGTAGCACATAAGCATGATATTCTAGATGCAACGTCCTATGGAAAGCAAATAAAACACATAAGTACATAGCACACATGGCACACAAAACCCTAACTATTACACCAGGGAAGCCTAATTACAATCTAAAAATGGAAAAAGAAAAGAAAAATAGCCTATCTAACCTATCTATTACATTTTCTATCTAAAATACATAAGCTTTTGTTAAATGGATAAAAATATAAACTATCTATTACATTATCTGTCTAAATACAAATTTTTTTTGCTAAATAGAATATTACCTATCTATTACATTTCTTTGAATAATTAACAATTAAAGTCCAATAAATAACATGACATAAATAAATAAATACTCACACATGAATAAAAATTATAAGCACAAAGAGATACATAAAAAAAAAACATATGGAAAAACACATAGGAGCATGTAGGAGCACATAAAAAAACATTGGAAGGATAATATGGGTACCTCCCATTCAAAGACTCGGTATAGATTGCTAATAAAATGAACAAACAAATTAAGGCACCACTATTTAAATAAATAAACCAGAAATTAAGTAATTTCATATTAATCACTTTAGACATACCACAAAGTTCAAAACAATTCTAGCCACAATAAACAAGAATTAAAAAAAGCAATAATTAAATTTTTAGGAAGAAAAAAGAAAATTGTTTAAGTAAATAAATAAATAAATAAATAAATAAAATAAGAAAATAAAAATAAAAATAATAAAAAAATAAAATACAATAATACATACTTAAACTTTTAGCACCCAAATAAGAATTACCAAAATAACTAAAAGAGAAATAAAGAAAGTAATTTGAGCATTAATTAGATAAAATACTAAATTTTGGAACATTAAAATAAAATAAAATATGAAAAGAAAATAATAAAAAAAACTTGAGGAATTAATTAAATTCTTTCTTTTTTTTTGACAAAAAATAAAAATGTTCCAAGGTTTTGGCTTAAAAGTGGAAATTTGGTCAACATTCTTAGAATAAAAATATAATTTACAACAAACTAAAGGGTGAAATTACAATTTCAAACCATAGTTAAGGTAATAACATGATTTACAACAAATTTAAAAGCGCTAAAATATAAATTCCAGCAAGCATAATGCCAAAAATAAAAATTTCCAGCAATACTTAAGGCCAAAAATGTGGTTTCAGCAAACTTGGGGGGTGAAAAATGCAATTCCAGCAATATTCAAGAGTAAAAATACAATTTTCAGCAACATTCAAAGGCTAAAATTCAAGTTCTAACTACTTGGGGGGCAAAAATATAAATTCCAGCAATATTTGAGGGCAATAATGTAATTTCAGCAAAGCATGATGACAAAAATTAAATTTCAGCAAGGTTTGGGGGACAAGAATGCAATTTTCAGCAACATGAGGGACCAAATTTACAATTTCCAGCAACATTGAAGGGCTAAAATACAATTCCAGCAAACTTGGGGAGTAAAAATGAAAACTAGAGCAAACCTAAGGGGGTAAAAATGTAATTTCAGCAAGACTTAAAGGACAAAATTACAATTTCTAGCAAGCTAAAGGGGCAAAATATAATTTCCAGCAATATTAGAACCGGATTGCAATTAATTTGGACATAATTGAAAACAACTACAAATTCTAGGGGTCAACTTAAATAAATAAGGACTTAAATGAAGTAAACTAAAAGTATTGAGCGGCATAATCAAATGATTAAGAACCTAAGGGGGCAAAACGTAAATATATAATAT
The DNA here is from genome assembly GCA_024721245.1 of Mitragyna speciosa. Lineage (NCBI taxonomy): Eukaryota > Viridiplantae > Streptophyta > Magnoliopsida > Gentianales > Rubiaceae > Mitragyna > Mitragyna speciosa. The sequence goes on from JAMWEH010000695.1 coordinate 292,613, forward strand.
GATAAAATAATAAACAATAAATAACTAAAGAAAACTGACAAAAACTATGTCGTTTCATGTCAAAATGATGTAGTTTTGCTTTAAACTTTTTTTTTTTACCGATTTTATTTTCTTTCTTTTTTTTTTCCTTCTTCCTTCTTTCTTTCTTTCTTTCAAGATTACCCCTTTTTTTTTCTTCTTTTCTCTCTTTTTTCTTTTCCTTCTTCTTCTTTTCTCTCTTCTCCCTTTCTTATTCTTCCCTAGTTCCTCGATCTCCCTCTCTCTCGTTCGATTTCTTTCTCTCTGCTCTCTCTCTCTCTTCCCTTCCCTTCTTTCTTCTTCTTCGATTCTCTCTTCCCTTCTTTCTTCTTCTCCAATTCTCTCTCTCTCCCAGATTCTCTCTTTCTCGATTCTGTCTTCTCTTTCTTCTTTTTTTTTTTCTGCTCTCGGTTCACTCGTCTCTCTCGTCTCTATTTTTCAACTCAAAACTCCCCAAATCGAAAACTAAAGTCTAATTACTTGGTCAAATTTTAGTTAACAATAATGAAATTCAGGCATAGATTCGAATTGCAGGAGAAAATTAAAGGTAAGACCTTACCTAGTTTGGCCAAGAAATTGGCAGAGCTTGGTGGTGCTGGTGGGTTTAGTGGCAGAATTGTGGTGGTCAATTGTGATGTGGTGGCGCAAAGTGGCAGAACGGTGGTGATAGCAGTCCAGTGGTGGCGGGTGAACAGGAGTGGATTGAGGAATGGTTGGTGGATGGGATTCTGATTGTGTAGTTGGCGTGGGACGTTTGTGGTGGTAGTTGGCAGTGGGGAGAAACTGGAATTTGTGTGCTTTGTCTGGTCGTGCGTGTATTTCTTGATTGTGTGCTGGCGTGTGGGTGTTGTGTGTGTGTGTTGCGTGTGTATTTTGTATGTATGCTGCTGTGAATGTTTGTGTGTGTGTTCCGTGTGTAATGTGTGTGTTCTATGTATGTAATTGTGCAGGTGAATTGAAGAGCTGAAAGAGTGTGTGTGTGCTGGTGTAGTTTGGTGTGTGTTTTGTGTCGAGAGATTGAGTTAAAGTGAGATGGTGTTGCCTGTGAGTGAGATGTGTGCTGGTGTGTGAGCTGTGTGAACGTGTGCCGGGGAAGAGAGCCGAGAGGGAGAGGAAAATGCGTAAGTGTGTGTAGTGATGTCTGTGAGTGTGAGTAAATTGTGTGCTTGTGGTGAAGGAGAGGCAGAGGGAGTAAGGCGTGAGGTGTGTGGTCTGTGTATGTGTGTTGTGTGTCATGCGTTTTTGTTTTTCTTGTGAGCTCAAGGCAGTCAGTTGTGAGTGTATTGTGTGCAAATGTAGTGCAGGTCCTGTGCCAGTGAATTGGTGTGTGTTTTGTGTGCTTGTGTTGGAGGAGAGGCAGAGGGAGTGACGCATGAGGTTTCTGTGTGGTCGTGAGTTGTAATTGTGCAATGAGAAGTGCGTGTGTGATGAAGGTGAGGTGTGTGCAGGTGTAGTCTGGCTGAGAGAAGTGAGGAGGAGAGTTATGTGTGTAGGTGTGTAAAATGAAGATGATGGAGTTGTGAGTGTGGCCGAGAGAAGTGAGGAGAAGAGTTGAGTGTGTATCCCTGCAATTGTGCTGAGGGGAGGGCAGAAAAGATGGTTAAAAAAAAAATGAGTAGGAAAAATCCCTAAAAATCTGATGAAAGTGAGTGCAAATAGGGAGTGTGATGTGATTAAACAAAGAGTAGTTGGGATGATGGTGTTTGGAAGTTATGGGTAGTAGCCATGGTAGTGTAATAGCAGCAGTAGCAGCAGCAGCGTTGCTGTTTGCTTTTGTGTCTTTTTTTTTTTTGTTTTAAAGAGAAAGAGAAAACTGTAAGAAATTGAAGAAAATTGGAATAAAAATAAAGCCCTATGGACTCCTTAGAATTAAAAAAAATAAAAGAAAATAATATAAAACTAAAATTAAAATTCAGCATTACTAGAAAAAGAAAATTTAATAATAATAAAAATTAAAATGTTAAAATTACTTCACCACTGAAAAACATGTCATAGACAAAAGGATACCATTTGAAATAAGTACCAAATAGTCTTAAAAAATTATTAAATATTTTTTACATAAAATCTATAAAATATTTCACACAAAAAATTCTTAAGTAAAGGTGCATTGGAAAACGTGACATAATATGATAAAAATTATGGAAATCACAAAAATACTAAATGACTCTTAAAAATCACAAAAAATTTTACACAAAATATATTATCACATAAAACACATACACTAAAGTTTTTCACCCATAGATTTTAAGATTAACGCATTCTTGGGAATTGTGCCCTTAATAAGCAAAAGGATAAAAATTAAATAAATACTAAAAGACCTCTAAAAATCATGAAATTTTTATAAAAAATTTATGAATATATAAAATGCACATATAAAATTTTTCACTTGAAAATTTTCATAAAAAGCGTGCATTGGAAAATGTGCCATTAAGTTAAAAAATATTAAAAATTTAAATAACTAATAAATGACTCCCAAAAATCATTAAAATTATAAATAATGATAAAATTAGTAAAATTATGTATGTAAGAAATAAAATAAAATAGAATAATATTTACATGATGAAATTACCATTTTGCCCCTGATGTGACGAATTAGTCATAATATGCACGAAAATTGTAATCGACCCTCGAAAATGAAAAATACCCCCCCTAAATGAAGTAACATACATATTTTTACAAAGGTGTGTCAAAATTTGGTGTCTACACAGTTCTCACATATTCATTGCCGAAAATGCAAATTACTAAAGAACAAAGCTCTCCCAACCATGTCTCAGTATTTTGCCCATATATTTGCATCCAGAACTCGAAATCACCTAATTCTTGTGGTGTTGGAAAGCTAATTCAAAGTGATACAACTTTCATGTTTTGAGGAAAAGCTGATTTTTCCTTCTTCTAGGAGAAATATGCGGATCCCCATACAGGGACCAACTGCCCGCATATCTACTCGCGGATCATGCATGTCGGTTTGAAAACGATGGCTTCAACTTGTAGCTTATCTTCCAGTCCCTTTTGATGACCTTTTGAAGATTCTTTTCACCTGCACTACCGAAGGAAACATTGCAAAATTCAATGGAAATCTTTTTGTGATTTCAAGACAACTTTTCTTGCAAATTGTCATGCAAGTTATCTAGATGATTGAGGTGAAACTTTCTATAAATAGGGAGCTCATGCAAGACTTTTAAAACATATCTTGGAGGGAGGAGCGCTTCCAAGTAGTTGCATTTTAGTTTTTCCTTTATAGTTTATAGTAGGAAACTCAATACTTGTAAGAAAAACTCTTGAGGAATTCCTATGTACCAATTTATTTTCAAGGGAGAAATAGAAGATACTTGTAGCCTTGTTCATCATTTGAATAAGATTTCTTCATCTTATCTCTTATTTACTTACTTTGTTACGGTTTTATGTATTGATTTCATGACTCCCATGCTATATTTTTCATTATGATCTAATTACTAATTTAAGGAGAGGATGAAACTAATGATATGTATTGGATAAAGACTTATCTTGACATGTCATGTTCTTGCTTATTCATTTACTTGGTTTTTAAATTTGTAGTTGATTAATCTCAATTGCAAATCATCTTGTTTGTTATATGACAATGAGAATTGCATGAAACAATAGAGAAAAGTAGATGAAACCTACTAGTAGACACATGGGGATGTGGTGCTTGTAGGTGGAATAAGGTTATTTGCTTAACAAGTAATAACCAAAATTTATGATCACAACATGCTAGCAATAGGAAACTTCACTATGAGAATAGGAAATCTTGTTGTTAGTAACATCAAATCATCATAAGAATGAGGTTTGGTAGTAGTAATCAATTCATTATGAGAATAAGTTTTGGTTGCTAATAGAATTGAATCCTAAGACAAGGTGTTATAGGCAAGTTATTAATCTTTTCATGCATATTTGTAAACATTAGTGGATTCTCCACCCTAAACTTGTATTTGTAAGTTCCATCCATTAGTTTTTCTTAAAGTATTTGAGCTTTCTTTACTTCGCCTATCATATCTTCGGTGAAATGTCTAGATAATAAAGTAAGTTAACAAGCTTTGGTAATTGCCACTAATGTTTCCTCGTGGGATCGACCCTAATAGCTCTATACTCGTCTCGACCTATATACTTGCAGTTATAGGGGAATTAGGTATTTTTATTACTTGTGTGTGTGACAGCCCCACCTTACCCATAGGCACACCAAAGGGTTTAGCGGATTGCCTGCCTAGCTCTCGCCAAGACTCAAATCACACACTCGTTCAAACATCCAAGCGTACTTAACCCAAAATAAAATGCATTCATAAAGAAATACATTCATAAAATTTACTTGAAAGTATAATATCACAAGAGTTTTTACATCCCAAAATACAAATAATATTTACAATAAAAGCCTACATATTTAGGCTGTCAAAATACATTAAACAAAATATGTACTAGGTCCAAAATTAGCTTTTCCAGCTTTAGTAGTTTTGAGAACCTGGTTAAAGAAAACAAATGAACGGGATGAGCTATAATAGCCCAGTGAGTGGTTAAGTCATGCAATATACCAATAACAAATAAACCTTTGAGGATAACAATTAACAAATTTACTAAATGATAACCAAGCAATGTGAAGTGTCGTAAAATCAATGGCGGATACAAGCTCACTACGGGAGCAAGCTCAACCGTAGGAGTATCAATCATGATCAAGATAACAAGGATATCGAGATCGAGATAAAAGCTCAGGTCCGAGATACTTGAAAAATTCAATCCAGAGTTACCCTCTTCGAGGAATGAAACTCATATAGAAAGAATATCATGCACCTATAATCCACAGCACCTTATATCACCCCAAACTCGCCCAATTGACTAACCGTGAAGTAACGGTGAAATTAGCCACAGAAGTCTAAGATCAAGTATAAAATTCAATCATGAGTTAGCCCTTTCCAGGACTTTACTCAGCTATGAAAATTAACACGCACCGAATAACGCCCAGCACCTTATATCTCTCCCATACGCACCCAATATGATTAACCGTAGAAAACAATGAAGTTAACCACGGAAGTCACAAGCACCACAACATATTGGAGAATGAAAGCACGTAACACATTTCGAAATAGATGCGATAAAGTACACATCTTTCCTCAAGTAGAACATTTCATTAGATAATCATGTCAAGTATAACATCTCATCTCAGGCATTGAAGTAATAATGTCAAGTATTACATGGCATTTCATGCATCATGCACACATAAGAACACTCACCTGAAGCCTAAGAAAATATCTCGCGATAAGGTTGGGTCTCGCTTCTGGATCCTGAAATTCACGGAAAAAAATAGCCGTATAAAAACCTAACTAAAATCTAAAAAATTTCATGATTCAAGTTGTACAAATTTTATCATTTGAGCTTGAAATTTCCGGCAAATATTTTCTTCACCAAATTCTACCAAGGAAATTATGGTTTATTTGTGCAAAAACATCTCAGGGGCATTATGGGAATAACCAAAATTTAAAAGGGTAAAATTGGACATGAGGAGTGATCCGTAGGTCACGATCTGTAGTTTGCCACCCGCGGATCCCACCTGCGGATCGTCATCAACTTTCTGATTTCAGCTGGTTTCAAATTGCAGCTTGTTCACACAACTTTTGCAAATAATTGCTGTACGTTGGGATGCTCTAGAAGATAACACAAAGCTCAAGGAAGACTTTTACAAGATTTGGAATCAAATTTCATCATCACATCTTCACTTGGAAAGGGACTTGAGCTAGGGTTATTTCTATAAATAGATGCCTTTGTATTCATTGAAAGATATGCTTGGTTATATGCTTGGCTTTATGCTTGAAAGAGTATAAACCATAGCTTGGTAGGAGAAGCACTCATTGTAAATACTTAGATTAGTTTTCTTTCAAGTTGTGTAGGAATTCTCAATTCTTGTAACAAAACTTTGAAGAAACTTGTACTCAACTTGTTTGATGGAATGAAGGAAGAAGCATTGGAGCCATGTTCAACCATATATTGAGTATTTCTAACCTTACTCTTTCTAGTTTCATTCTTGCATGTTGTTTGCTTTAATTTATGTGTTTAATATTACCTTAACCATGTTGAACTAAGTTGATTTCAATTAGGTTTAGGATGAAGTTCTAATATGTTTGAATTGGTTTATGGCCTATTTATTCTTGTTTATTCATTTACTTGGTCTTTAACACTTGTTGTTGATTAGCTACCAACTTCAAGTCATTAGTTGTTATTTGACAAAGAGATTTGCATTTAACAATGGAAAGAGTAACTGGAACTTGTGTTGAATCTCACAAGAGTAGTGATTCGCATAGGTGGATTAAGGATTAAAGCCACAATTCATGAATTCAATGAACTAATGCATGCTAGACTTTACCACGAGAGTAGGAAAACTCATGTATTGGTAGTCTTCCATTGACAGAGAGATCTAGTTTGGAGTATAATTGGAATTGAATCCTAAACATAGATAAAAATATCATGGCCATAAGCTAAACTTTTATATTTGGTAGATTCTTAAGCCTAGTCAACTTTGTTTAACTAGTTTCTTCATTGTTTGTCTACTTGAATTTGATTTTTCCTACCATTTTCATCTCCCAAAGTTTGATTGTCTAGACAATAAAGCAAGTTAGTAGCTTTGGTAGTTGCTAAATCTTGTTTCCTCATGAGATCGACCCTAATACTCATCACAACTATAATTGACTCGTGCACTTGCGGAATGAGTATTAGGTTATAAATTTTATTACTTGTTTGTATGATTTAAAGTGGAATTATTGCTATTTTTTGATATAACCTAAACTCACAATCAAAAGGATCCGGGTAGTTTTCCTATCCCTTGCACCATAGGGGAAATAGAATTCTCTAAAGCTTTATTTGACCTTGGTGCAAGTGTATATTTGATTCCTTTAACTATTACGAAAGAACTTGGACTTACTGAGTTGAAAAGTACCAACATGACCCTTCAACTAGCTGATAGGTCTATTCGTCATCCTTGGGGTGTATTAGAGAACGTGTTGGTCAAGGTTGATAAGTTCATAATACCTATTGACTTTGTGGTTTTAGATATGGAGGAGGATATCCAAATGCCTATTATTCTAGGGAGACCATTCTTAGCCACAACAAGTACCATTATAGATGTGAAAAATGGAAAATTAAGTTCCAAATAGGTGATGAAGAGATTGAATTTAATTTTAATAACATAGTTAAGTGCCCTTCATTCACTGATCAAGTCTATTCAGTAGACCTTGTAGAGGAGCTTACTGAGGAGTTTGGACTAGTTACTCTAGATTGTGACACACTAGAGTTGTGCTTGACTGGGAGAGGTCCACATGTGGAGAGCCCTGAGGAGAAGGGAGAGATAGCACTATTTCTGGATTCTAGAGAGCCATTTAGGAAGAAATTATCTTTTGAGGATCAAGGAGTAAGTAAAGGGATACCACCTTCCTCTGATATCCAAGCTCACAAATTGGATTTAAAGCTATTACCTAAATATCTTAGGTATGAGTTTTTTGAAGAAAATGAGACATTGCCCATTATAGTGAGTACTAAGTTAGATTCTTAGCAAAATGAGAAATTGCATAGAGTCTTGAGAAAACACCTACGGGCAATAGGATGGTCAATTTCTGACTTGAAAGGAATAAATCCTTCTATATGCATGCAGCATATACTATTGGAGAACAATTGTAAACCAGTGGTAGTGTGACAGCCCCACCTCACCCATAGGCGCACCAAAGGGCTTAGCGGACTGCCTGCCTAGCTCTCGCCAGGTCTCGATGCACGCACTCACGCGACCATCCAAGAGTACAGACATTAAAATAAACTATCATAGATTAAAATGGAATAAAAGAAAATACACTCTTGTTACTTAACTTAAAGATACAAGTCACATAAAAAGGTCTCATGTCATAATTTACATAATTTCACAATAATAGCCTAACACCGTACGACTATTACAATAACTAAAATACTTATAAGAACCCAAAACCAATCGGTCCCGCTCAGTTTTTCAAGTAACCTGAGTAAGGAAAAACAAATAAAATGGAATGAGCTATAATCGCCCAGTGAATGTCCAATTCATGCAACATATCAAGAACTCATTATTTTGGGTCATTAAAATAATCAATAAATTAAATGAACGATATATAAGCAATTTAATTAACAGGTAGTCAATGGCGGATACAGGGCTCAACTACAGAAGCAAGCTTAACCGTAGAGGAGCAGGCACTGAACATGTAGCCACGATATTTGGACCGAGATAATAGCTCAGGTCTTAATCAAGGAACATATCAGTTTTTATCAAGCACAATGCCCTAACCGCCAATCACCTTATAACCTCCGTACAAGCTACCACATCCGGGGGAGAAAAATCTCAACCCTGGAGGGCCAACACTCAATCAATAAAGTTCGATCCGGAGTTGGCCTCTTAGAGGATTCACAACTCAAAAGGAAAGAACATCATTCCCTACAACACCCAGCACCTTATGTCCTCCCACTTGCAGCCGGGTTGACTATCCGTGAAATAACGGGGAAGTTAGTCACGGTAGTCTCACACACAAATAACATTTTAAATAATAAAAGCATGTAACATATTGTGGAACAGATGCGATAAAGTACACATCTTTCCTCAAGTAACACATGTACTCACATAATAATTGCAAGTTAAGCATAATAGTCAAAAAGTAAAATTATCACATTTCATGCATCATGCACACATAAAGACACTCACCTTGAGAGCCTAAGAAAATATCTCGTGGAATGGTCGGGTTTCACTATCGGGTCCTGCAATTTGGAAGAGATAATCTAATGAAAACCCGATTTAAAACCCTAATTAACCTAGTAAGAAAATGCAAGAAATACCCCATTAAATTCTAGGTTTTTTTTTTTTTTTTTTCTAGGGTTTAGGGTTTAGGGTTTAGGGTTTAGGGTTTAGGGTTTATATTTTAGGGTTTTCTAGGGTTTTTCTAGGGTTTTCTAACAAAAATTGGGCATTATTTCCCCTAAATTTCAGCACTCCCAATCTTGTTTTTCATCAAGATTTCAATCATTAATCCCACAATTCCACAAGTTCTACAACTTTCTAGTTCAATCCAACCTCAAATTCAATCAAAACCTCACTAAATTTCAAGAATTAAGGTCCAAGAACTTTCACCCAAACAACATGTTCTTCATGAAATTTCAAAGTTCCAAGGCCACATACTAGTCTATTCAATCATAAGAACACTTTATCTAACAAGTATATATCAAGTTCTAACTAATTTCTTCAAGTTTTACTAACAAGAACTTGGAATTAAACTTGAATAAAAACTAATTAAAACATGGAATTAATAAGGCAAGTTCATAGTAAATACCTTAAAGATGCTTAGAACTTTGATTAGAATTGATAGAAATCCACTTCCTATGGTTGATTTGTGTTAACTTGAGAGATGAAAGTCCAAGAAGTTGAGAGCAAAAATGGGGGAAAGAAGAAGAGAAGTTTGGCCGGCCAAGGTGAAGGAAAGAGAGAGAAAAATAGTCTAGGAAAAATGAAAAAGAAATGAAGAAAAGATGGGAAAATGGTGGTCCAATAAAATTCTCACAAGAGTAAAGTAAAAAGTAGTCTTATTAATGCAAGAGTTGCTACTTGGATTAGTTTAATTGGTGAAAATTAATAACTCTTACCACTTAATAAATTCATTAGTTAGACATAAATTATTAAAGCAAAATAGAACAAAAATGAAAAGCAAGAACCGGCCACATGAAGTAAAAGAAAAGAAAAAAAAAAAGAAAATTTCGGCCAAAAGAAAAGAAAAGAAAAGAAAGAATTTCGGCCAAGAAAGAAAGAAAAGAGAGAAGAAAAAAAAAAATTCCAGCTAGGGGAAAAGGAAAATAAGACAAGAAATTAAGTGAAACTTTTGAATAAAATTGGGCAAAATCCCAAGTAGTCAAAAGACTAGAAAATAGTGAAATGAACTAGTAAAAATTTAAACCCTACTATAAGTTAATTGGTCAAGAAAATTATTCTAACTTTAGTACCTAAGTGTTCTTGCTTAGAATGAAAATCTTAACTAATTAACTTAATTAACTCAAGAAATCTTCCAACTAGTAATTCTATGATTATCACTTAACCCTAAATAATAGTAAAAATGCTTCTTATATGTGCATTTTCTAGGGTGTTACATCCTCCCCCCCTTAAAAGAATTTCGTCCTCGAAATTCTACCTGGATTTTCGAAGAGCTTGGGATAATTCCTCCGCATTTCTTCTTCTGTCTCCCACGTGGTCTCCTCCAGGTCATGATGCTTCCACAGGACCTTGACAAGGGGAATTTGTTTATTTCTCAATTCTTTTACTTTACGGTCCAGGATTTGCACTGGTTGCTCTTCATATGCCAAGGTTTCGTCAAGCTCAATTTCGTCTGGTTGAAGCACGTGCCTAGGATCCGGATGGTATTTTTTCAAGACCGACACATGGAAAACATTATGCATTTTTGATAACTTCGAAGGCAAGTCCAATTGGTAAGCAACCTTTCCAATACGCTTAACGATTTTGAATGGTCCCATGTACCTTGGTTGAAGTTTCTTCTTCTTCCCAAACTGGATGCCACCCTTAAATGAAGAAATCTTGAGGAATACTTCATCCCCAACCTCGAACTCCAGCTCTTTCCTTCGGGTATCGGCATAACTTTTCTGTCGACTTTGAGCAGTTTGAAGTCGTTGTTGGATTAACTTTACTTTCTCATAAGCTTCTTCTATCCAGGGTACTTTTTCTGGACCCAACACTTTCCGCTCACCCACTTCATCCCAATAGCCGGGCGTTCTGCATCTTCTCCCGTACAGGGCTTCAAATGGAGCCATCTGGATCGAGGATTGGTAGCTATTGTTGTAAGCAAACTCAATTAAGGTCACATGTTGATCCCAGTTGCTACCAAAATCCATCACACTTGCCCTCAACATATCTTCTAAAATCTGGATTACTCGTTCGGATTGGCCATCGGTCTGGGGATGGTAAGCCGTACTAAAGTTCAACTTCGTTCCCAAGGCTTCGTGCATCTGTCCCCATAGTCGGGAAGTAAACCGAGGATCTCGGTCTGAAACAATACTAATTGGAATCCCATGAAGTCTCACCACTTCATCAATGAACATACGAGCAAGTTTTTCTAACGGGTAGGTCATGTTCATCGGCAGAAAATGAGCGGATTTGGTCAAACGATCAACGATTACCCAAATCGCGTCATGTCCCCTCTGAGTTCTCGGTAACCCAGACACGAAATCCATGGTGATGTTTTCCCATTTCCATTCTGGGATCTCCAAAGGTTGTAGTAGCCCTGACGGTCTTTGATGTTCAGCTTTTACCTGCTGACACGTAGGGCAAGTCTGCACATACTCTGCTATTTCTCTCTTCATATTGTCCCAGCAATATAGTTTCTTCAAGTCTTGGTACATTTTTGTACTTCCCGGGTGCACCGTGTACCTGGACCGATGGGCTTCATCCATAATCACTCTCTTCAACTCTTCGTCTCTCGGGATGAAGATACGATTTCGAAATCTCAACAGTCCCTCGGGCCCCACGCTATACTCAGGTATGCTCTCCGCTTTGGCTTTCTCTATCCGTCTCTGTAATGTGCGATCCTTGTCTTGAGCTTCTTGGATTCGTTTCAACAATTCAGATCGAGCATTTACATTTCCACAAATCACTTTAGAGCCAGCTATTCTTGGACTGCTCTCGCTTAATCGCTCCAATAAATCCCATTCATGGATGGCCAAACTAGCCATTTGCACCTTCCTACTTAAAGCATCCGCGACAACATTAGCTTTACCTGGGTGATAATTAATGGTGCAGTCGTAATCTTCCAATAGCTCTACCCACCTTCGTTGTCGCAAATTTAACTCCTTTTGAGAAAACAAATATTTTAGGCTCTTGTGATCGGTGTAAACCTCAAAAGTGACCCCATACAAATAATGCCTCCATTTCTTGAGTGCGAAAACCACAGCGGCTAACTCCAGGTCATGTGTGGGATAATTTCGCTCATGAGGTTTTAACTTACGGGAGGCATATGCCACTACTTGATTTCCTTGCATTAACACTCCTCCTAAGCCTTCTCGTGAAGCATCAGTGTACACCCTGAAGGTCTCTTTTCCATTGGGCAATGCTAATACTGGGGCAGATGTCAATCGCTTCTTAAGCTCAATGAAACTTTGCTCACACCGTCCATCCCAAATAAACTTAGTGTTTTTCTGAGTCAAAGCAGTGAGTGGCGTGGCTATCTTTGAAAAATCTTTAATGAATCGCCGATAATAGCCAGCTAAACCCAAGAAACTACGAACTTCGGTGGGATTCTCGGGTTGTTTCCAACTAACCACGGCTTCAACTTTGGATGGATCTACGGCTAAACCCTTTCTCGAAATAATATGACCCAAGAATGACACTTGGTCCTTCCAAAATTCACACTTACTAAACTTAGCATACAACTTTTTATTCCGCAAAGTTTGTAGTACTACCCTCAAATGTTGCTCATGTTCTCCCCGAGACCTTGAAAAGATTAAAATATCGTCAATAAAGACCACTACAAACTGGTCTAAGTAGGGTCTGAACACCCGATGCATTAAATCCATAAAAGCCGCCGGGGCATTTGTCAACCCAAATGGCATCACTACAAATTCATAATGCCCGTATCGAGAGTTAAATGCAGTTTTAGGCACATCTTCCTCTTTAATCCTCAATTGATAATATCCTTGCCGAAGGTCTATCTTAGAAAAGATCACCGCTCCCTCCAGCTGATCAAATAATTCATCAATTTGAGGTAAAGGATACTTATTCTTTATAGTAACACTATTTAACCCTCGATAATCAATACAAAGCCTAAGAGTACCAGTCTTTCTTCTTTACAAATAACACCGGGGCTCCCCAGGGGGATACACTCGGCCTGACAAATCCTCTTTCCAACAAATCTTGGAGTTGAATCTTAAGTTCTTTGAGTTCGGCCGGGGACATGCGGTAGGGAGTTCTAGAGACTGGCGATACCCCTGGTGTCAATTCTATTTTAAATTCCACTTCCCTCTCAGGAGGTAGAGAGCTTAATTCCTCCGGAAAAACATCGGGAAATTCTTTTACCACCGACACATCCTCAAGTTTTACTTTATCCTCAGGTGTATTAATTAAATAAGCAAGGAATCCGACTGCCCCTCGAAACATTAATTTCCTAGCTTGCATGGCCGAAAGAAGATTTGAGGAAGCTAGGGTTTTCTTAACATCCAATCTCAAAATAGGTTCCCCCGGTATATTAAACTCCACCACTTTCGTCCCACAATTTAGTTGGGCACTATACCGGGTCAAACAATCCATGCCTAGTATTACATCATAACCCCGAATAGGTAAAGCTATGAGATCAGCTAAAATGTTTCTCTCTCCTACTCGAAGCTCGCAATCTTGGTAAACAAGATTAGTTGTTAGGCAATGGTCTCCAGTCGGAGTCCTCACTTCAAATTCATAGGATAACTTAATAGGTTGTATCTCTAAAGTAAGCATAAATTGAGGGTTCACAAAGGAATGGGTGGAGCCAGGGTCTACTAGTAATTTAGCCAGACGATGGAAAACAAGAATCATACCTTCAATCACTGCAGACGACTCCGGGGCATTTTGCTTATCAAGGGCATACACGCGAGCCGGCACTTTTCGTTTATTCCCGCTCTCCCTGGCTTGATTCGTCTCCTTGGGTCCCGGTTGAGCGGTACCCGGTCCACTGGCGGTTTGCCGCGGGCATTGATTTACTCGGTGCTCACCACTGCCACAAAGCAAACATTTTCGATTCTTTCTCCAGCAATTTTCTTCAGTGTGGTTGCCCTTGCCACAATATCCGCAGGCACTAAAAGCTGCCGAGGATTGTTTTTCCTTCTGAGTATCTTCTTTTTGTTCACTTCTGGGAGGAGCCCTTCCCATCGGAGCACCTCTGGATCTACCAAACTGGGCACCTTGCCCAATTCTCATTCCTCCTGTCCCCCGTCCCATCTTAGGAGCTGGAGTGCTTCCTGTTGAAGGGCGAGCGTCACTGGTATTTCCCCGTTTTCTTGCTTTCACAGTGCGGACCAGAGACTTGGTTTCCTCCACCTGCTGCGCCTTTTCCACCGCAGCTTCATATGTCTCAATAGTGGCGGCAGCGAGGGCGTCTTGGATCTCCAAATTCAATCCTTGAAGGAATCTTCTCACCCTTCGTCTTTCAGTAGCTACCAATTCCGGGGCATATCGAGAAAGTTTAGTAAACTGAGCCTCATACTCAGCCACCGTCATCAATCCTTGTCTTAACTTCAAAAATTCATCTTCCCGTTTTTCCTGTACTCGCACGGGAATGTACTTCTCTTTAAATTCCTTGGTAAAATTGCTCCACGTCCTCGGTGTCTGATATCTCTCCCACTTAGCATTGATCAAATTCCACCAAGGGGTGGCAGCACCCTCCAATTGAAACACGGCAAATGTCACTTGCCGTTCCTCCGAGTACTTTAAGACAGTGAAAATTTTCTCAATGTCCTCCAACCATTTTTCAGCAATTTCGGGTTTTGGACTGCCATTAAACTTAGGGGGATTAAATTTCTGGAATCGCTCCAAGGCTACATCTTCCCCTACACTCGGATTTCTCTGAGATCCACCAATTTCCACTATCGGATTCGGCCGAGTTCCCAATTGAGTTAGAACATCGGTCATTCGATTCAAAATGGCAACCATGGGATCAGCTCCCGATGGTGGATTTACACTAGAAGTGGCCTCTGCATCCCGGTCTTGACGACGGGGACGTCCTCTCCCACGACCGCGTCCACTCATATTTTAGTATACTATAATAACATGAATAAATTTATTTTAATAACTACATGATGAATATCAAAATTCAATATAAAATGCACAAAGTCGTGATTAACAAAGAAACCAAATTTCATGCCAGAAGATCACACATTTATACAAGTAGTTCAATTTACACATATCAAAAGTCAGATACAAAACAGGTCATACATATAAGCATAACAAAACTAGCATAAGTTTTAGTACATAACTCCATCCCAAGATCCAGTCTACGACCTAACCCAACCGGACCGATCCAGCTGAGCTCATATCTATGTCCCGCGCACCCCCAGGTGCACCCTCGGCCCCAGGAGGTGGAGGCACTGCCTGACCTGGCCCCAGGTGCGGAGCCACATAGCGCACCTCATCCAGTACATGGCCTACCAATAGACCACTCTCGTCCGTGAGTCGTCCCGCGTGGTCCTGGACGTGCTGTACCACACGTGAGAGGCGACCGTGCAGCTCCTGGAACTGCACTCGGTAAGCATCCGTCCTCTGCTGCTCTTCTCGAACAGCAGCCTCTAAGTCCCGTATCCTCTGAGCCTGAGTCCTAATAGTCTCTCTCAGCTCGTGAACACGAGCTCGAGAACCATCCCTTTCGCCCTCTACTCGTCTACTATCCTCTATCAGGGATAGCACAACATAGTCGGGGTATGAATAGGTCCTCCAACATCCGCAAGCTGGTCGAACTCGTCGGGCCGGTGAAAAAGTGCGGTATGGGTGCCCCGGTCCCTCGCGAAAATGGACAAGGGGTCTCCGGCGATGCTCACGCTGCACCGGCGCTGCAACCGATGGCGATGGTGCCTCAATCCTATCACTCTCTGACATCCCTACAGGTTTAAATAATAAATTAATTAGATCTATCCCACCAATATTTAATAATAATCAATACTTAAATATCACACTCAAATATCAAGCTTAAAAGTAGACTAAACACAATCTCAAGCATATACACAATAGTGCCTAGGTACGGAAATTCGGATTTTATCTCTCACACTCAGGTTGATCAGGCCCAAGCTGTAACCGACTCAACCCAAATTTCCTACCCGACACCCCTGTACAGGACTAGCACTAAAGACAGGATTCAAGCCTAAGCTCTGATACCACTTGTGACAGCCCCACCTCACCCATAGGCGCACCAAAGGGCTTAGCGGACTGCCTGCCTAGC
The DNA here is from genome assembly GCA_024721245.1 of Mitragyna speciosa. Taxonomy (NCBI): domain Eukaryota; kingdom Viridiplantae; phylum Streptophyta; class Magnoliopsida; order Gentianales; family Rubiaceae; genus Mitragyna; species Mitragyna speciosa. The sequence continues at coordinate 308,587 of JAMWEH010000695.1, forward strand.
TCTCGCCAGGTCTCGATGCACGCACTCACGCGACCATCCAAGAGTACAGACATTAAAATAAACTATCATAGATTAAAATGGAATAAAAGAAAATACACTCTTGTTACTTAACTTAAAGATACAAGTCACATAAAAAGGTCTCATGTCATAATTTACATAATTTCACAATAATAGCCTAACACCGTACGACTATTACAATAACTAAAATACTTATAAGAACCCAAAACCAATCGGTCCCGCTCAGTTTTTCAAGTAACCTGAGTAAGGAAAAACAAATAAAATGGAATGAGCTATAATCGCCCAGTGAATGTCCAATTCATGCAACATATCAAGAACTCATTATTTTGGGTCATTAAAATAATCAATAAATTAAATGAACGATATATAAGCAATTTAATTAACAGGTAGTCAATGGCGGATACAGGGCTCAACTACAGAAGCAAGCTTAACCGTAGAGGAGCAGGCACTGAACATGTAGCCACGATATTTGGACCGAGATAATAGCTCAGGTCTTAATCAAGGAACATATCAGTTTTTATCAAGCACAATGCCCTAACCGCCAATCACCTTATAACCTCCGTACAAGCTACCACATCCGGGGGAGAAAAATCTCAACCCTGGAGGGCCAACACTCAATCAATAAAGTTCGATCCGGAGTTGGCCTCTTAGAGGATTCACAACTCAAAAGGAAAGAACATCATTCCCTACAACACCCAGCACCTTATGTCCTCCCACTTGCAGCCGGGTTGACTATCCGTGAAATAACGGGGAAGTTAGTCACGGTAGTCTCACACACAAATAACATTTTAAATAATAAAAGCATGTAACATATTGTGGAACAGATGCGATAAAGTACACATCTTTCCTCAAGTAACACATGTACTCACATAATAATTGCAAGTTAAGCATAATAGTCAAAAAGTAAAATTATCACATTTCATGCATCATGCACACATAAAGACACTCACCTTGAGAGCCTAAGAAAATATCTCGTGGAATGGTCGGGTTTCACTATCGGGTCCTGCAATTTGGAAGAGATAATCTAATGAAAACCCGATTTAAAACCCTAATTAACCTAGTAAGAAAATGCAAGAAATACCCCATTAAATTCTAGGTTTTTTTTTTTTTTTTTTCTAGGGTTTAGGGTTTAGGGTTTAGGGTTTAGGGTTTAGGGTTTATATTTTAGGGTTTTCTAGGGTTTTTCTAGGGTTTTCTAACAAAAATTGGGCATTATTTCCCCTAAATTTCAGCACTCCCAATCTTGTTTTTCATCAAGATTTCAATCATTAATCCCACAATTCCACAAGTTCTACAACTTTCTAGTTCAATCCAACCTCAAATTCAATCAAAACCTCACTAAATTTCAAGAATTAAGGTCCAAGAACTTTCACCCAAACAACATGTTCTTCATGAAATTTCAAAGTTCCAAGGCCACATACTAGTCTATTCAATCATAAGAACACTTTATCTAACAAGTATATATCAAGTTCTAACTAATTTCTTCAAGTTTTACTAACAAGAACTTGGAATTAAACTTGAATAAAAACTAATTAAAACATGGAATTAATAAGGCAAGTTCATAGTAAATACCTTAAAGATGCTTAGAACTTTGATTAGAATTGATAGAAATCCACTTCCTATGGTTGATTTGTGTTAACTTGAGAGATGAAAGTCCAAGAAGTTGAGAGCAAAAATGGGGGAAAGAAGAAGAGAAGTTTGGCCGGCCAAGGTGAAGGAAAGAGAGAGAAAAATAGTCTAGGAAAAATGAAAAAGAAATGAAGAAAAGATGGGAAAATGGTGGTCCAATAAAATTCTCACAAGAGTAAAGTAAAAAGTAGTCTTATTAATGCAAGAGTTGCTACTTGGATTAGTTTAATTGGTGAAAATTAATAACTCTTACCACTTAATAAATTCATTAGTTAGACATAAATTATTAAAGCAAAATAGAACAAAAATGAAAAGCAAGAACCGGCCACATGAAGTAAAAGAAAAGAAAAAAAAAAGAAAATTTCGGCCAAAAGAAAAGAAAAGAAAAGAAAGAATTTCGGCCAAGAAAGAAAGAAAAGAGAGAAGAAAAAAAAAAATTCCAGCTAGGGGAAAAGGAAAATAAGACAAGAAATTAAGTGAAACTTTTGAATAAAATTGGGCAAAATCCCAAGTAGTCAAAAGACTAGAAAATAGTGAAATGAACTAGTAAAAATTTAAACCCTACTATAAGTTAATTGGTCAAGAAAATTATTCTAACTTTAGTACCTAAGTGTTCTTGCTTAGAATGAAAATCTTAACTAATTAACTTAATTAACTCAAGAAATCTTCCAACTAGTAATTCTATGATTATCACTTAACCCTAAATAATAGTAAAAATGCTTCTTATATGTGCATTTTCTAGGGTGTTACAGGTAGAAGGTCAGAGAAGGCTTAATCCCAATATGAAGGAGGTTGTGAGGTCAAAGATTTTAAAGTGGTTAGATGGTGGCGTTGTCTATCCAATATCTAATAGCACATGGGTTAGCCCTATATATGCAGTGCCTAAGAAGAGAGGTACGACTATTGTAAAAGGAAAAGATGAGGAACTTATTCCGTCTAGGCTAGTAGTTGGGCGGTGAGTTTATATTGAGTATAGGAAGTTGAATTCCGCCACTAGGAAAGACCATTTCCCTTTACCATTTCTTGATGCTATGCTAGAGAAGATATCTGGTTATGCATATTATTGTTTCTTGGATGGTTATTCTAGGTATAACCAGATTGCTATAGGACTTGAGGATCATGAAAATACATCTTTTACTTATCCCTACGGAGTTTTTGCTTTTAGACACATGCTTTTTGGTCTATGCAACATTCCTGCCACATTTCAGCATTGCATGATGGCTATCTTTTCTGACTATATTGAGAGAATTATGGAGATTTTTACGAATGATTTTTCTTTTTTTGGTAAATCTTTATATGATTGTCACCATAATCTTGAATTGGTTTTTGACATGGTGTGAAGAGACCAGTTTGGTGTTTAATTGGGAAAAGTGCCATTTTATGGTCAAGGAAGGCATAGTGATTGGCCATAAGATATCATCCAATGGGATAGAGGTTGATAGAGCCAACATTGAGGTCATAGAAAAAATGCCTCCACCAGTCAATGTTAGGGGATTAGGAGTTTCATAGGACATGTGGGGTTTTATAGGCAATTCATTAAGGATTTTTCCAAAATAGCTAAACCCCTGTGTGATTTGTTAGTTAAAGATACTCCTTTTAACTTTGGTGAAGAGTGTTTGAATGCATTCAACAGGTTAAAGAAGGAGTTGACATCTACCCCTATTATAGTATCGCCCAATTGCAGATTGCCTTTTGAACTTATGCGTGATGCTAGTGATTATGCAGTAGGGGCAGTTTTAGGTCAACATAGGGAAGGTCGGTTGCATGTGATTTATTATGCTAGTAGGATTTTAAATGAAGCACAGATTAACTATGCAACCACAAAAAAGGAGCTTTTGGTAGTTATTTTTGCATTGGATAAGTTTAGATCCTACTTAGTAGGGTCTAAAATTATCATATTTATTGACCATTTAGCTCTGAAATACCTGTTGTCTAAGAAAGATGCTAAACCAAGGTTAGTTTAGTGGATTCTCTTATTACAGGAATTTGATATGGAAATTAGAGATAAAAAGAGATTAGAGAATTTAGTGGCTGATCACCTTTCTAGCTTAGAATATATACCTACTAAAGATCAAATTCCTATTCAAGAGAATTTCCCTGATGAGTACGTGTTAATTGTGGGGAAATCTCCTTGGTATGCTGACTTTGTTAATTACTTAGTTAGTGGGATAATTCCCAATAAAGTTCGGGCACAATCAAAGGAAAAAAATTTTCCATGATGTGAAGAATTTCTTTTGAAAAGAACCTCTTCTCTATAGACATTGTGTTGATGGGATGATTCATAGGTGTGTACCAAAAGATGAGGTTCAAAGCATTCTTTTACATTGTCATGGTCTTGAGACTGGAGGCCACTTTAGTACTACTAAGACAACTGCAAAAGTGTGGCAGTCGGGTTTCTATTGGCCCTCGATGCATAAAGATGTTAGAAATTTCATTGTAAGGTGCAATGAACGCCAAAGAGCGGAAAATGTCTCTAGAAAGAATGAAATGCCTCAAACTTCGGTCTTAGAAGTAGAAATATTTGATATTTGGGATATGAACTTCATGGGACCTTTTCCTAGTTTTCATAACCATAAGTACATATTTGTGGCTATGGATTATGTGTCTAAATGGGTAGAGGCAATTGCTACCCAAACCAATGATGCTAAGGTAGTACTTAGGTTTGTAAAGAGATATATCTTTAATAGGTTTGGCATTCCCAAAGCCATAGTGAGTGATGAGGGGAAGCATTTTTGTAATAAACAATTTCAATCCTTATTACTCAAGTATGGTTGTATACATAGAATGTCTCTTCTGTATCATCCCCAAGCCAATGGGCAAGTTAAACTTGCCAATAGAGAATTGAAGCTCATTCTTGAGAAGACAGTGAATAAATCTAGGAAGGATTGGGCTCTCAAACTAGATGATATCTTATGGGTGTTAGTGTATGTCCTAAAACCAAGTTGGTTTTTGGGATTTTTATTACGCTTATTTTGTGTTATACTTATATATGTGGCATTTTCTTTGTCATTTAATACTTGTTATAAATATTACTTGTTTATTTATAAAGTCCATAGAATATTAACTGTGTATAAGAGATCGTAAGAGTTACAATGATGAGACTCTTATTACACATAAAGTTATATTCTTAAATATCCCTAGTCATAGTATTAATGAGATTGGACATCATTAATATGGGAAGACTAGCACATACTTTGCCTCTACTTAAGGTAAGTAGTAGTTGATCTCGTCAGCTATGGTGTGCGACACCTAAGCTGGTATGTGGATGCTTGTTAGAGAACAAGTTCATTGGATTGATCCGCCAAGAGTTACTATTCATAGTGCTACTGAATTATACTCATAATGGCAATGGTGTAAGTGATCCTTAGACTTGAGATTACCATGGTATCTTGAGTGTGGATTGCTATGCTTTGACTCTATTGCTCGGTGCTGTAAAAGAGTAGCCCATACGATAGAGATTGGGTATAGTATGAAGCATGGAAAGGAGAGTGAGTAATCGATATAGGATTCTCCACTCCTTATTACAGGAGAGTATATCCCGGATTAGCTACTTGTTGAAATATGACTTAAAGAATCTTTTGCGCAAAAGTGAAAGTATGACTTGAAAGAGTTTCAAGGTTATACTTTTATGAAAGTTATATTTCGGGAACAAGAAATCATTAATAAGTCATTTAAGGAGTGCGCACTACACTCTTAGACTAATTGGGATATAGTGTGGTGCAAGGATATTAATTACACGGTAACATTGTCATTGATAGGTATAGTCTACCATATGACTTTCCTATTCACTTGGGTGGTCATGATGCATTGCTAGACGCTACTCATGATCTATAAGTGCAAATTAATTAATTAGTGAATTAATGATAAATTAAAGTGTTAATTTATCTGGCTTTTAATTAATTAATTAATGAGTTGTGATTTGTACTTATTGCCAACGTGAATAGAACCTAACGTGTCACACACAATAAGAACATGGTTTTTGGGTTAAATTGTTATTAAGATAAGTATAAGATACTTATGGGGTTAATTTATGTAATAAATTAACTTAAAGGACTTATTTATAAATATTCTAAGTCTTGATGGAAATTAGTTTCCTAAAAGGAATTAAGAAGCTATTTGGTTTCCTTTTGGAATAGGTTTCCTAAAGGAATAGGATTAGATTAAGGTAAGCTTCCTAAACCTTCTTGGCTTCCAATTGCTCTTGTTTCCTTAAAGACTAGGATACTACATCTATAAATAAGTCCATGCCTTGACTCTTGAAATATTGATAAAACACAAGATAAAATCTAGAGAGAGAAAAATTGAGAGAGGCGTGTTTTTCTCCCAAGAAAAAATGCCACACTCTCTTCTCCCTAAGGGTTAGGGTTTTGTCTTTCTTCCTCTTCTTGTTCTTGTGTTCTTCATGAAATTCAAGGGAGCTAGCACTCAAAAGGCAAGGCAAGCAAGCCCAAAGGTTCCTAAAGATCATGTTCGTGTGGATACCGTTGGAGGCTCGACACTTGGAGGGCTTTTCATGGTAGATCAACAACTTCATCGAATAGGATCTTGCCCTTTGAAACATAGAAACCTTCTATGCTTGAGGTATTTGTGCTAAACACCCTTTAATCGTATAGATTACATCAAAGAGATCCATGGCTAAGGTAATAAATTTTTAAATTTTCTGCTGCGTTACTCCCCTTATTACCTTTCAGTGGTATCAGAGCCTACTTTGATTATATCTATATGATTTGTGTTTATTTAATTGTCATAAATATGGTTGGTTTGTTCTTGATGAAATTTGTCTCAAAATTGTTTTAGAAAAATCAAGAGTTTGATTTTTAAGATAAGTTCTTAATTGTTTAAAAGTGTTTTAAATAAGTAGGATGAGTTCTTATGGTAGTATTCAAGGTTTCTAAATTATTTTTACGTGCTAAAAGGGTTTTAACATGTTTTGATTCAAAAGAGTTTTGAAAAAGACCAAAGAATTTCAAAGATCGTATTTTTTTGACACAAACCGCGCGAAAACTCGCGTGCGTTTTTGCCCGCGGTTAATATCCCGTACGTTCGGTCCACAAACCGCGGATGAAACCGCGCGCGGTTTGTCCCACGGTTTGTAAACCGCGGATGAACCCGCGCACGGTTTGTCCCACGGTTTGCTGGCAGAGTTCTAGCGAGATTTTTCCTAATTTTTTGGAAATCGTGAATTTTTGGAATTTTCTCTATAAAACACTTTCCAATTTTAATTGTTAATATTTGGAAAGTTAATTTTTGGAAACCTACACCTTCTATAACTTTATTTTTGAGACAAATAAATTCAAGAATATTAATCTAATTAAATTAGACCACGTGATTTATGACTAGAATTAAATAAAGTAATTTATTTAATTGTTAAATTTTATGATGGCATGGTGGATGATTATGGACTATGACCAATGTGATTGAATGGTTGATTTTTTATTAATTTTGATGGTTGGCTTGTGTTGGTTTTTAAAATAGGGCCTGCGTGTCCTGCCTTTTCTATTATTCTCATGTAATTCTCTTCTCACCTAACTCCCCTCGAATGTAACTCGAGGTTTCTTAGTCAATACATGTAATGTACATTGTGTAGGTTAGAGTTAGGTTTTAATTTTCTAAATTGTTTAGAATAGAATTACATGTGTAATGTACAAAGAAGATGGAGATGGAACCAAGGAGCAACCATGGAGGCTTATCAAGAGTTGAAGACCTCCCAAGGAATGCATCAAGGAGTTGATCACATCCCTTAGGAATTTGACCATATATTTTCCTTAAGGCTCGAGGAAAATATCTTAGTAAAGTCCATAATCATCCACGGTTTATTATGCATGTTTTTATTTTATATGTCGATATATTTTAATTACATGCTATGATGAGACTGTATATTGTATAATTAACATAAAATCCCTCAAATAAAATATTAAGTCACTAGCCTTCCATTATTGTAGTAAAAATCATTGTTTTTGTTAAGTGTTGACTTGTTGGCCCACCGTCAAGGTCATCTTACCTAGAGCATGTTTTTTACTATGAGATATGATCTCCAAATAATGGGCCTGACTTAACAAAAATGCTTAACTTGTTGGTCTCCATCAAGGCTATGGTGTTTTTGAGGCGATATTAAGTCAATATATATAAGTTGCCTTCCATTATTATAGCAAAAACGAAGAGTTCCTATTAAGTGTTGACACGTTGGCCTCCGTCAAGGTCACCTTACTCGGAATATGTTCTTGCTATGAGATGTGATCTTTGAATAATGGGTATGACTTAACAAAAATACATAACGAGTTTGGCCTCCGTCAATGTTATGATATTTTTGAGGCAATGTTGGGAAACAAATAAGATGTGAATATCAAGAGTTGATACCCAACTATCTAGGAGTCACAAGAGTTGTGATTGATAAAAGTTATCTACCTAATCGAAGTTACCTTTGGGGCATTGGCCACCGTCAAACCCAAAGTTAATTAGATGGGATCCTAGCCCACTAGGAATTTCCAATGGATTCCCAAATCAATAGATTGAGGGTTATTGATTTGAAGTAAAATAGTGGGAGCAAACCAAATAAATTCGAAGCCCACATTTTTGGTTTTCAATTATAACATGAAACAAATACTTGTACTATCTTTTCACTTGTTGTAGAATACATGTACACATGAACACACTTATCACCCTATATCTCCATACATATACGATTTTCTTGGACTAGTGTAAGACTTGAGAATAGTTCTTAAGTACAATTGGCTAAGTCCTTGATACCCACTTCCACTTGTCCTACAGTGACAATTATAGTTAGGAAATAATGTGCATACAAGATGCATAAAAGATGATTATGATATTGCTACTTATATCATAATGTCGTCTATAATTCCTAAGCTATAAAAGTAGCACAAATTGATAGATTTTTTTTGTCTGTGATTGTGCATTTCAAAGAGTTGTTGATACACAATCTAGGACCATTAGATATGAGATATCTAAAGAGTAGTCTATCAAGGAAGAAAGGGACACTTTATTGTTTGTCAAGGGAAATCCTAGCATGGTCTTGAGAAGACCCAAGTAGCTATGACAAAATTTAAAGGTGTGATCAAAAGGACAAGTCTAAGGGCACATGTTTCCAATTCTATTGGAAAGGGAATTGTAAGGCTCGTTTTAATACTAAGAAGATAAAGAGGCCTAGTGAAGCTTCTACTTCTAAGTATGTTTATATTTGAGATAAATTCATCTACTAATTAAGATCATTGGGTATAAGATACCGGATATAGATCCCATATTTGCAAAAATGTGCAAGGTCTTAAAGCATGGTAGATAATAAGGAAAGAGAAAGTCAAAGTACGTGTGATGAATGGAGCAAGAGTTGCTACACTAGCTGTAGAGACTTATACACTCTTTACCAACTGGGCTTGTTCTAGAATTTAAAACATTGTTATTATGTGATTCTTACAAAAGAACATGAAATCAATTCACATTAAATGTGAAAAGATTTACCATTACAAAAGAGAATATATACTGTTCTTTTACGTAATGGTGTTCTTTGTGGTATTAGATTACTAAAACAACGTTTTACAAATCCTAGACCTTGATAAGTCCATTCTCAAACATAGACAAAAACTCTATATTTTGAAGCAAATAACCTTCTGGCATTATAGACTTGGTCATGTGAAAGAGAAACGCACTTCCAAATCACATAATAGTTGTGTACTTGGACTCATTCAATTATGAATCGTTTGAGACATGTGATTCTCATTTACTTTGAAAGATGACCAAAACACCTTTTATTTGAAAAAGGTGAATGTGCTAGTGATTCTCATAGAACTTTAACATATAGATGTTTTTGGCCCAATGCCTATCCATGCTAGAGGTTGCTTATCATACTTCATCACTTTCATGGATTATCATATGGGATATGATTATGTGTACCATATGATACACGCATCCGTTTCCTTTGAAATGTTCAAAGTCAATAAAGTTGAAGTAAGAAAAACAAGTTGACAAGAGTATTAAAACACTAAAGATTTGATCTATTTGGCTAATACTAAATGTCAAGTGTTTCAAAGTAATTAAAGAAGAATGTGATTCTTTCTCAATGGTCTCCACTTAACACACCATTGTTGATGATGTATAAAAGAGGAGAAGTTGTACCCTATGAGATATGGTGCAAACCATAATGAGCCATACTACAATTCCTAACCTCATTTTAGGGGTTCTTGTCTTAGACGCCAACTTCTATACACTCAACCATGTTCCGACGAATGTCTATTTGTGGGGTATCCTTGTGAAAACAATAGATACCATTTCTATAATTCCCTTGAGAAAAATATTTGTCTCAAGAAATGTCTTTTTCTAGAATAATAGTTTATTCTTAAAAGAGACAGTGGGAGCAAGATAGAACTTGAAAGGTTCAAGAACCATGAATTGACAAAGATCAATAGTTGGAACTAGAGCTTACGCCACATGTTGATGAGGCGCAACGGAAGCTCAAAGTGCACAAAATCTTCAAAAGACTGGTAGAGTGCGTTATACATTTGAGAAATATAGATTTCTCACACATGAGAGATATAGATTTCTCATTAGAAAGAGCAATAATGTATTAGTCATATATGATGACAAACCTACCAGTCACGAAGAGGCTTTGTCTAATGTAGACTCCTTGACGTGGCAAGATGCCATAAAATCCAAAATGGATTCCATGTACAAGAACAAGGTGTAGACCTTGCTCAAGTCACCTAATCGGATAAAACCCATAGGGTGCAAGTAGGTCTTTATGAGAAAGACTGACATGGATGGTAACGTAGTTGCCTATAAAGCAAGATTAATGGGAAAAGGATTCAATTCAAAGGCTTGGCTTTGAAAGAAACTATTGCACCATTGACCATGCTTAAATCCATTTAAGATTTTACTTGCAATAGCTGCCTTTATGGCTATGACAAATGGATATGAAGACTTCATCCCTTAACGGGAATTAAAAGGTATGTATATGACACATCCCTTGGGCCTTCACTACCATTGATAGTCATTAGGTAAGCAAGTTTCAAGGGTCCATTAGTGGACTCTTGCAAGTGTCAAGGTGTTGGAGCATTTGTTTTGATAAGATAATCAAAGAGTTTGATTTTCTCGAAAACAAAGACAAGTTTTGTGTAAATGTAAAGTTGAGTGGGAGCGTTATCATTTTTTGGATACTATATGTGGATGACATATCGTTGATGGAAACAACATACTTTAAAGGTAAAGATATGGTTGTCCAAGAATTTTTACTAAAGGAGAGGCAATCTCTATTCTGGGAATTAAGATCTATATAGATCCAAGAGGTTGCTTGGTCTCACTGGATCCAAGTACACAGGCTAGATGCTAAAGGGTTTAGCATAGTGCAATCGAAGAAGGGGTTTTACCTATGTGATAGGAGATTACTCTTTTGAGAGACATGTGCCTTTGACACTTGTCGAGATTGACAGCATTAATAGATCCGTATGCTTTTGCAATAGGTTCAACTATATATGCTATCCTATGTACGAGACCCGATGTCTTCTGGTTTTAAGTGTTACGAGCAATTCTGGTGAGTGCAAAAACTTGATATCCGTTTCGCTACACTACGGATACTTAGGCAAGTGCACCTATCGTTTCCAGTAGTACAGTATACAGGAGTACCGAGTGTCGTATCCCACAGGGACTATGTGAGTACTACTATTAACCTTCTTTCTATTATCTAACCTCACAAAGTGAATGACGAATTAACTGAAAATACAAATTAGCTAAAACTAATTATCTAACTAAATGACAATATAGAATTCAGTAGAGAGAATGGACAAAAGTAGAGGTGAATTTAGATGAAGAATTCCCCTAAACCAACATGCCAAGACTCTAACTTGATTAATGATTAACCCAATTGCTTAGACCCTAGAATCCCTAATGTGAATTATATCCTTTCTCAAGTGAAATAATTCCTACCTTCTCGGTTGATTAATTGGAATCTCTTCTCAATTAAAACCCCTAAAAGATGCAATTTCTAATCAATGGACTCTATTTGTAGTTGAGCTTTAATCCTAAAACTCAACTTAGGAAGAACTCATGTAATCCTATCTCTAGCAATTCATTCAAGTTCTCTCTATTCATAAAGTGATCTAATCATATGTGTAATCTCTCGATATACCCATACAAAATCAATACTTGAATTGAAGGATGCATGCAAATCCCAATCCAAAACACAAATAAACTCATGAATAAATCTAAAAACAAAGTGGGTCTTTCATTAAACTAAGAATAAAATCATAGACATAAGAATCTAGGGTTCATCCCATCTAAATCATAAACAACTCAATTCATAGTTACAAGAATAAAATTAACAAAAGACAAGAAAGAAAGAGAAAGCTCATTCTCATGCAGCCCTCTTGAATCCTCCCTTGCATCTTGATCAAATCTTCTTGCTTTCACCATTGAAGCCCTTGAGTTGTCCCTCTACTCTTGCTTTCTCCTCCCTACATCACTCTAGATGTGCCAAAATGTGTGTTTTTGAGGTGTGTGCGGTGTGTGTGTGTTGAGAATGGGTATGTTTGGTTAACAATATCTAATTTTTGTTTCTTGGTGTTTATGTTGAGAATGGACTTTTGTTCATCTAGAATGTATAAACCATTAATTAATGTACCAGTACCATAAGTAATACCATCACGTGAAAAGGAACAACTTTTATTCCTTTAAATGATGGTAAAACCATCCAAATCTAACAATGAGATAGAAATGTTGTTCTTTGTAAGTACGGGAACAAAATAACAGTTTCTTAATTCTAAAATAAGCCCAGTGGGCAAAGAGAGTACATATGTTCCTACGGCTAATGCAGCAACTCTTGCTCCATTCCCCACGCGTAGCTCAACCTCTCCCTTTGCCAAGGATGTACTATCTTTAAGACCCTGCATATTATTACAAATATGATATCCAGATCCGGTATCTAATACACATGAGTCTTGGTTAGTAGATAAATTAATCTGAATCATAAACATACCAGAGGTTGAAGCTTTACCAAGCTTCTTAGACTTCAAGGAGTCAAGGTAGGCCTTGCAATTCCTCTTCCAATGCCCATCTTGTTCACAATAGAAGCATGTGCCCTTGGGTTTGTCTTTTTTCGGCCCACCCTTAGGCTTAGTTCTCTTTTTCTTGGACTTCTTAAGCCCAGAATTGGGCTTCTTTTTCTTGGGGCCCGAGACAAGCATAACGGTGCCCTTCTCCTTCTTAAGATTAGGCTCAACAGTCTTGAGCATGTTCATCAATTCAGTCAACGTGCACTCAACTTTTCACATGTTGAAGTGCAGGATGAATTGTGAATAGCTCTTAGGGAGGGACTGAAGAATTAATTCAATACTTAACTCATTGTCAGAGACGTGTCCTAGATCAGCTAATTTTTCAATTAGCCCAATCATCTTTAGTACATGGGTAGTCACTGAAGATCCCTCTGCCATCTTGCATTGATAAAGCTCCCTTGAGGTCTCATACCTCTTAGTCCTAGCTTGTGCGTCGAACATTTCTTTTAAATGCACAATCATGGACGGAGCATCCATCTTAAGATGTTGCTTTTGCAATGCCGGGGACATAGCAGCTAACATGATACATGTTGCAGCATCGTTGTCAGCTTTGTGCATCTCATATGCATCTATGTCTTCAAGTGATGCAGTAGTGGGTGGAGGAGGGGGCATGGGTTTATCGAGGACATACTCAATTTTTTCATGTTTGAGAACAATTCTCAAATTGATATTCCAATCCTCAAAGTTGGTTTCATTGAGTTTGTTGTCAAGAATCGGTCGAAAATTCACGTTAGACATTCTACAAAAAGTAAAGACATAAAAAAAGTATTTGTTTTATGTTATATATGCAAACAAAAAATGTGGATTCGTAAATTTATTTGGTTTGCTCCCACTATTTTACTTCAAATAAATAACCCTCAATATTGATTCGGGAATCCGTTGGAAATTCCTAGTGGGTTAGGATCCCATCTAATTATCTTTAAGCTTGATGGTGGGCCACCAACCCAAAGATAATTTTAATTAGGTAGGTAACTTTTATCAATCACAACCCTTGTGACTCCTATTTTGACATCAACCTTTGAAGTCAAAGTTTGCCTAAAAAATACCATAACCTTGACGGTGGGCCAACAAGTTATGTAATTTTTGTTAAGTCATACCCATTATTCAGAGATCAAATCTCATAACAAAAACAAATTCCAAGTAAGGTGACCTTGACGGTGGACCAACAAATCAACACTTAATAGGAACTCTTCGTTTTTGTTATAATAATGGGAGGCAACTTAAATAGATGACTTAATATTTAAATTTGAGGAATTTTAATTTAAAATAATGTCTCATCATATTATGCAATTAAAATATATCAACATATAAAATAAAAGCATAATAAACGTGGATGATTATGGACTTTAACTAATAATATTTCCTTTGAGCCTTGAAGAAAATATTTGGTTAAAATTCATAGGGGACGTTTCACCTCCTTGATGCGCCTCCTTGGTTGCTCCTTGGTGCCACCTCGATCTTCTTATACATTACATATGTAATTCTAGTCTAAACAATTTAAAAATAAACCTATTCCTAACCTATACTTTGTACATTACAAGCATTGATCAAGAAACCTTGAGTTACATTTGAGGGGTGTTTAGATGAGAAGAGAATTACATCAGAAAATAGAGAGGGAAGGACACGCAAGCCCTATTTATAAAACCAATACAAGCCAGCCATAAAAGAAGTAATAACCATTCCATCACATTGGTCTAGTCCATAATCATCCACCATGCCATCATACTATTTAACAGTTAAATAAATTAATTTATTTAATTCTAGTCATAAATCATATGGTCTAAATAAATTAGATTAATTCTCTTGAAATTTATTTCTCTAAAAAAAATAGCTATAGAAGGTATAGGTTTCCAAATTTTAACTTTCCAAATATTAACAATTAAAATTGGAAAGTGTTTTAATAGAGAATTTACCAAAATTTGCGTTTTTCCAAAAATTTAGGAAAAATCCTGCTAAGATTCTGCCTACAATCCGTGGGACAAAACGTGCACGGGTTCACCGTGGTTTGTAAACCTGGGACAAACCATGCGTGGTTTTATCCGCGGTTTGTGGACAGAAGGTACGGGATTTTAACAACAGGTCAAAACGCGCGCGGGTTTTCGCCGTTTGTGTCCAGAAAATACGATCTTTGAAATTCTTTGTTATTTTTTCAAAACTCTTTTGAATCAAAACATGTTAAAAACCTTTTAGCACATCAAAAATAACTTAGAAACCCTAAAAACAACCTTAAGAACTCATCTTAATTACTTAAAACACTTTTAAACAATCAAGAACTTTTCTTAAAAATCAAACTCTTGATTTTTCTAAAACAATTTTGAGTCAAATTTCAGCAAGAACAAGCCATCCATATTTATGACAATTAAATAAACACAAATCATATAGATATAATCAAAGAAGGCTCTGATTCCACTGTAAGGTAATAACATAGGTAACGCAGCGGAAAAATAAAAATTTATAACCTTAACCATGGATCTCTTTGACATATCTATATGATTAACAAGGGAGTTTGCATGAAGATTACCTTAAGCACAGAATATTTCTATGCTTCTAGGCAAAGATCCTTCGAAGAAGATGTTAGATCTACCACGAAAAAGCCCTCCAAGCGTAGAGCCTCTAATGATATCCACAGGAACAACTTCTTTGGGAACCTTGTAGGCTTGCTTGCTTTGACTTTTGAGTGCTAGCTCCCTTGAATTATTTAAGAACACAAGAAGAAGAAAAAACCTAACAATTAGGAGAGAGAGAGAGAGAGAGAGAGAGAGATGCCTAGAGAGAGAAAGAGGCGTGCCTTCTTCTTTCTTCAATATTCTCTCACTAGTTTTCTTTTGTGTTGCAAATTCAAGAGTCAAAGCATGAACCTATTTATAGAGGAAGTATTCTAGTCTTTTGGGAAATAAAGCTAATTGGAAACTAAGAAGGTTTAGGCAACTTACTTTAAGCTAATCCTTCTCCTTTAGGAAATCTATTCCATAAGGAAACCAATTAGTTACTTTATTTCTTTTAGGAAACTAACTTCCTGCAAGACTTAGAATATTTATAAATAAGTCCTTTAAGTTAATTTATCTCATAAATTAACCCCATAAGTATCTCATACTTATCTTAATTACATTTTAACCCAAAGATTTTATTCTTTATGTGTGTGACCCATTAGGTTCCATTCACGTTGGTAATAAGTATAAATTTTAACTCATTAATTGAGCTAGATAAATGAAACACTTTTAATTTATCATTAATTCACTAATTAATCAATTCATACTTATAGATCATGAGTGGCGTCTAGTAATGCATCATGACCACCCAAGTAAATAGGAAAGTCATATGATAGACCATACCCTTCAATGACAATGTTACCGTGTAATTAATATCCTTTCACCAGACTATATCCCAATTAGTCTAAAAGTATAGTGCATACTTTAACAATGACTAATTTATATTTTCTTGTTCCAGAAATATAACTCTCCATGATGTATAACCTTGAAACTATTTCCAAGTTATACTATCACTTCTGCAGAAGATTTATGAGTTAATATTTCCAACAAGTGGCCATAAAGGGATATACTCTCCTATTAAGAGTGGTGAATCCTATATTGATTACTCACTATCTTTCCATGCTTCATACTATACCCAATCTCTAACCTATGGGCAACCCTTTTACGGGCACCGAGAAATAGAGTCAAAGTATAGCAATCCACACTCAAGATACTTTGGTAATCTCAAGTCAAAGGATCACTTACACCATTGCCATTAAGAGTTCAACCATTGGCACTATAGTTGAAACTCTTGGTGGATCAATCGAATGAACTTGTTCTGAAACAAGCACCCACATACTAGCTTAAGTGGCACGCACACCATAGTCAATGAGATCAACTACTACTTACCATAAGTGGAGGCAAAGTATGTGCTAGTCTATCCGCATTAATGATGTCCAATCTCATTAATACTATGTCTAGGGATATTTAAGAATATGACTTTATGTATTAGAGTCTCATAATTGTAACCCTTACAATCTCTAATACACAGTCAATATTCTAAGGACTTTATCAATCAAACAAGTAACATGGAAATACGAGTATAGATGATAAAGAAAAATACTACATGGATAAATATAACATAAATAAGTGTAAATATAAAACACCTAAAACCATCTTGGCTTTAGGGTATGCACTAACAATTTGGGCCTCCTAAGATGCGTCGACGAAAAAGAAGCTGAGTATTTGATGCAAGAAGTACATAGTGGTGTATGTGGACCGCATATGAATAGACACTTGCTGGCCGAGAAGATCACGAGAACAAGATATTTTTGGCTCACCTTGGAGCATGATTGTGTTGTATTTGTCAGAAAGTGCGTTAAATGTCAAGTGCATGGTGATGTAATACATGTCCCTCCTTGGGAACTTCACAGTATGACTGCTCCTTGGCCGTGCTCAATGTGGGGAATGGATGTGATTGGAGTCATCGATCCTCCAGCTTCAAATGGCCATAAATTCATCCTGGTGGCAATTGAGTATTTCACCAAATGGGTAGAAGCAGAATCTTACAAGGAGGTGACCAAAAAGGTAGTAGCAGATTTTCTTAAGAACAGTATCATTTGTTGTTTTCGTGTGCCCGAAACTTTGACCACTGACAATGCAAAGAATCTCAATAATTACATGGTAAATGGATTGTGTGGCCTATTCAAGATCAAGCACAAAAACTCCGCTATCTACAGGCCTAAGGCTAATGGTGCTGTCTAAACTGCCAATAAGAATCTGAAGAAAATTATTCGAAAGATGATTGATACTTATCGATATTGGCACGAGAAGTTCCCTTTGCAGTTTTAGCCTATAGAACAGCAATTAGAACTTCAACTGGGGCAATTCCTTATTCTCTCATGTATGGAATGGAGGTAGTTTTACCTGCTTATTTTCTTTTCTTTTTTGCATCACATTTTGCATAAAAACTTGTGACTTCCTCGAGGCTTCACCTTAGGTTTCGTAATTAATGCGATAATCCCGATTAACCTTCGACGGGACATTCCGACCCTCCCGATATTCACACTTAGACTTAGGATTTGCATTCATTTGGATACATCCGAACGCGATAGAATTTAGAGTTAATTTAAGAAAATTTGATTAAACCTCGCAACTAGCCTCGGCTAGGTTGAAAGGGTGCCTTAGGCACAAGCCTTTGCCTTTCCTTTCTTCAAATGTGACTCCTAGACCTTTTTCTCTCATTTTTCGTAGACCGGAGTCGAAAAAGGGTTTTAAAATATTTTTCTAAAATTTTTATTTTTGTTTTGTTAAACGATTTTTCGGGTGACTTGGTACACCCTAACTCAGTACCAAGTGGCGACTCCATTTTTTTAAAATAAAACCCTTTTTCAAAAATCATTTGACCAAAACTGTCTCACTTTTAGTCCTGGCCTTGTTTTCTTTTAAAATATCATTTTTCTTAAAATACACATTTTTCACTAAAATTCAATCTTTTTCACACACGCACGGCTTTTCCAAAACCTTTATTTTCAAAAAGGGTCACTGAGACCAGACTGTTTTTTCGGGACACAACAGTCAATGACCCCACTAGTATACCCTTTTACTTGCGATTTTTTGGGACGCGACACACATAAACCCTAACTATTACATCGAGGGGTTTTAGTCACAATTTTGAAGGGAGAAAAATAAAAAATGACCTATTTATTACACTTTTTTATTTATTTATTACACTTATCTATCTAAATACACAATTTTGCTAAACTATAAAAAACGTAGCCTAACTATTCCATTGGCTAGCTAATACAAAAATATTAAACATTTGCCAAAATAATAAAATTTAAAATTAAATAACGTAAAATGAATAAATACGTAAAAGTGTGTGAAAATAAAAAATGCATAAAAAATATGCATAAAAATCACATTGGAGCACATTGGTGCACATAAGGTGAAATTAACGGAAAATAGGAATACCTCTTTGAAGACCCGATACTAGTGCTTAAAAAAACACGAATAAACTTGTCAAGGTATTGCGATATAAATAAAGTAAAGCATGAAATATAAAAGTATTGACAAATTGGGAAAGAAAATATAAAGTCTAACAGCTAAAATGAAATTCTATAATACTTAAGGAGCAAAATTAAAAATTCACATAAGTCCAAAGGAGATAGAGATACAAAATTAAAATGAATTGTGAACAAAATAGTAAATTTTGGCAAAAAGTGGGGCAAAATTGATGAATTATAGCAATGTGGGGTCACAAAAATGTAAATTCCAGCAAATGAAAAGGACATTATTGTAATCTATAGGACTTAGTTGAAAGGAAACAGAAATCTGGGGGTCTATCTATAAATCTCGGGACTTAATTGCAGCTAATTAGGGTCTGATAAAAAAAATTAAAAAGTTAAAAAGGCTAATCTACAAATGATGAGCACCTAATTTTATAAGACAATTTTTGGGAGCATATTAATGATACTCAAAATGGTAGAGTTAGCAAATAAATATACACCATAAATGAAATAACAGAAAAATGCTAAAAAATGCTAATTAAATTCGTATTGAATTAATCAATCCAAAACAAAATGACTAGACTAAAATTTAACTAAACCACGTTTAAAACCACTCAAAATACTTAATCAAAAGGTAAGTATAATAAAAAAATAAAGACATTTAAAGAAAGCCCCCAAACCTAAAACTTTTTTGGGTGCTCCAATTACCCACACCTCAAACCAGATTTCCCCAAAATTCGATTCTCTCTCCGTCGTCTTCTTCAACTCTCCATTTTTATTCCCTGCTTTCTCTTTTCTCACTCTAGTTTCCTTCTGTTTCCGATTTGCTTGCTTGTTCTCTTATTTTCTTCCCCTGCTTCTCTTTTCCTCTCTCCCTTCCAATTTCACTTCATTCCTCTCTGTTTCTTTTTCTATCTTCCTTCCTTGCTTTCTCTTTTCTCCCTTCCACTCCTGCTCTCCTTTCCTTTTCTCACAGTCTCTGTTTTTCTCTTCATATCACTCGTCTGACCAGGAGCTGTCAAAACCAATGCCCAAATCCATCTCTCTATTGAAATTGGGGAAATGGAGATGTAAGTGGTGGGTATAAAGTGGATGGACTGATTTGGGTGGATTGAATTGTTGGGGTTGATTGTGAGGATGTGGAGAAGGAGATGGGTGGAGATGGCAGCGCAATTGGGGGGAAATTGGGTGGCGATTTGGGTATTTGTGTTTGTGGGGAGATTTGTTCTATTTTTCTCTTGCAAGTTGGGCAGTGGTGATCTTGTCAATGACGATAGAGGTTGTTTGGCTTTCTCTGGTGACTATCCAATAGTGTTTGGGGCTTCGGTGGTGCGTTTGGGGAGGTTTTGGCAGGTTGTGTACGGTGAATTTGTCTGGCAAAAATGGAAGTTCCGAGATTGATGGACCACTAGTGATGAATTGATTTTCTAGGGCTGTTTTGGCCTTTCTGGGTCAGATTGAATTAGCTTGGATGATATGTCTTGTTGCTTCTATGCAGGTTGTGATGGTGGTGGAGCTGATGATTTAGGTGCTAACTGGTGATCAATGGTGGTCTCATGGTTTTTGCTGTGACTGGTTTCTCTCTTTGGTTTTTGTTTTGATTTTTTGTTGCAGGTTGCCTGTGAGTGAATGTCAATTTGGCGTTGCCAACTGGTGGCAGGGGAAGTGAGGCTTTAGTGATTTTGGTTGAGAGGGAGTGAGATGATGACTTGGGCAGATAGGTGGTGGTTTGGTGATTTGATAACGGTGGGCTATTGTGGTGATTGTGCTGGTAGTTGGTGTTTTTTGGTGAGATGTTCCAGGCGGTGTGTAACGCCCTAGAAATTCACATCAAAACCCATTTAATTCATGTTATATCCGTTAGTAGAAAAAAAAAACAGAGAAAGAAGAAGAGAAAAGAAAAGGAAAACCGAAATGCATTTTATAAAGAGATTTCTCTTATTTAGGGTTTAGTGTTAATCTTTGATTTACTAGTTGGAAGATTACTTAAGTAAATTAGGTTAAGTAAATGAGATTCTTTCATGAGTAAGTGGGACACCTGAGTACCATATTTGGATTAATTTCATTGGACCATTGGCTTATAATAGTGTTTAATTTTGACTAACTTATTCTACTATTTTCTAGTCTTTTGACCAATTGAATTTTAGCTCAATTTTACTCAAAAATTTCACTTATTCTCTTGCTTTATTTTCTTTTTCTTGGCTGAATTTTCTTCTCTCTTTTCTTCTTCTCTTGGCCGAAATTTCTTTCTTTTTCTTTTCTTCTTGGCCGAATTTTCTTTTCTTTTTCTTCCCACATGGCCGGCTCTCTCTTCTCTTGTTTTTCTCTCTTTTTGCTTCAATAATTGTACCATAATGTTACTAATTACTAGGTGATAAAGAGAGTAAAAGTTTCACCAATTAAATTTATCCAAGTTAACAACTAATACCTTAAAAGCCTAAACCCTAACTTGACTCTTGTTATGCTTTGATTGGTCAATTTTATTTCCATTACTTTCTTTATTCCTTTTCCACTTTCTTGGCCTATCTCTCTCCCTTTTCTCTCTCTTTTGGCCGGCCTCCCTACTTCCTCTTTACCTCTCTTTTGCTTTAAAATTTTATGTCACAAAGTTTGATAAATGGTAAGTGATAAGTGTTTAACATTTACACTAATCATATTTGACCAACTAGCAACTATTATATCAAAATATCTAAACTCTAGGATGACTTTTGTCTAGCTTTGATTGGTTGCACTTTCTTCCATTATTCTTTTATTTCTTTTATACTTTCTTGACCTAATTCTCTTCCATTTTTCTCACCCCTTGGCCGAACCCCTTATGCTCTCTTTCTACTCTCTCTTGTTTTCATTTTCTTGAAACTTTCTCTCCAAATTTTGGTCATCTCCACCATAGAAAGTGAGCTCAACTTCTTCCTAACCAAAGATCTAAGCTTGTGTGAGGTACCTACTATGAACTTTTGCTATTGATTTCAAGTTTTATTTAACTTTTGTTCAAGTTTAATACTAGGAACTTGTTACTAGTACTTGAAGATTTAAGCTTGGAATGAAATTTTACTTGCTAGTTAAAGTGTTTTCTTGGTTAGATAGACTAGTAATTAGCATGTAAACATTGAAATTTCATGTATTATGTGATGAATGGTTGAAGAAACTTGGGCTTGAAATCTTGGATTTGAGTGGAATTTTGAGTGAAATTAAGTTTGATTTAAATAGGGAAGCTATAGCACTTGTTGGAAATTGGATTGGTTGGTTGATTTCTTGCAGGTAAAAATTTTGGGTTAGTCCGATTATAGGGGAAGTGCTGCCGAAATTTCGGTAAAACCCAAGAAATAAAGTGATCAGGCTATGATTTAAAGCTTTATAAGCTGTAATTTAGTGATTAGAACATGCAGAAATTTTCATAGATTAGCTATTAGTGAATTGACCCTTTCCAATCAAAACCCTAAAAGTTAGAAAACCCTAATTTTGAAAACCCTAAACCCTAGGGTAAAACCCTAAACTCCAAAACCCTAGAGATACTTGAGGTATTTCTCAAATTTTCTTATCAAATTACTTAGATTTTTATCCGGTTTTTATACAACTATTTTCTTTTAAAATTCAGGCTCTGGATGTGAAACCCAACCGTATTACGAGATATTTTCTTAAGCACTTAAGGTGAGTGTCTTTACGTGTGCATGAGGCATGAAATATTTTGTCATACTTGAGAATGTTATATTATTAAAATTATGTTATACTTGTAATTGTTATTTGATGACATGTGTTATTAAGGAAGGATGTGTACTTTATCGCATCTATTTCGTAATGTGTTACACGCTTTCATTATCCAATGTGTTACTTGTGCATGAGACTTCCGCGACTAACTTCACCGTTACTTCACGGATAGTCAACCCAGACAGGCTTGGGAGGATATAAGGTGATGGGTGTTTTAGGGCGTGTTGTTCTTTCCCTTTTGAGTTGTTGTCGCGCCCCATTTTTCGAAAATAGAATAAGTTAAAGTCGAAAAAAATGAAAAGGAAGTGTTAAATGTGGTTGTGTTTATTGGAAAAAGAAGCGTGTAAATTTCTTGTAAAAATAATTTTTTAGAAAATACTTTGTAAAAGATGATTCGACAAAAACACGACAAACAAATGCTTTATTTTAAAAATAAAAGAAAAAGGGCCTAAAATGGGACTTTGAAAATGCGACGATTTTTGGGCCCGAAAATAGAGTCTAAAAAGGGTTTTTTAGTGAAAAAGGAGTCGCCACTTGGTATTGAGTTTTGGTGTACCAAGTCACCCGAGAATATTTTATAAAATGTAAGAGAATTAAAAATGATTTATTAAAATGATTTTTGAGGAAAGACAAGAAAAACCCTTTTAGACGACTCCAGGTCTTTGAAAAACAAGAGAAAAAGGTTCGGGAGTCACAGTTGAAGAAAGGGAAGGCAAAGGCTTGCGCCTAAGGCACCCTTTCAACCTAGCCGAAACTAGTTGCGAGGTTTAGTCTAAATTTTCCTAATATAACCCTAAGATTTTATCGCATTTGGATGCAACTATATGAATGCAAATCTAATCCTAAAAATGAATATCGATAAGGGACGAAATGTTCCACTGAGGTTTGATCGGGATATTCGCATTAATTGCGAAATCCGAGTCTAGACCTCGACGGAGTCACGAGTGTAGATGCAAAATGGAATGCAAAAGAAAAGAAAGAAAATAATAGTATAGATAGTAAGTGAACAAAGAAAATGGGGATGCAACATAACGGGTGCGGGGGACTAATAGACTCGTGACTATCTGTTTCTACTCACGGAGGGAGGAACGACATGTACGCCATCGCTTCCCACGTGAGTAGATGACTATTTCTTAGTCGGAATCACGCAAATGACCTAAAATTCTATGTGTAGTGGAATCTAAATATTATGCACCAAATAGATGTTAAAATAAGTAATAAGTTATAAAGTATATATAAAAAACTCATAGAAAATGGGAAAAGCCTAAAAAGATAAAATGTGTGTGAAATGGCATAGAGTGAACACGAAAAATGATCCTAATGCTAAAATGACCTAAAGGCATAGCATTGGACTAGCCTATTTTCTAAAAAGTTCTCCGCTAGCATTGGACTAGCGAAGAAAACGAAATTAACCACAACTAGCTTTGGACTAGTGTGGCGATGATACACATATATAATTAAAGCAAGTAAATAACTAAAGCATGTATTAAAGCAATAAATCACATAAAAGCAAATAATAGCAAGTAGGAGCACATAGCACATAAGCATGGTATTCTAGATGCGAGTTCCTAGGAAAAGCGAATAAAACACACAAGCACATAGCACACAAAGCCCTAACTATTACACCGGAGAAGCCTAATTGCAATCTAAAAAAGGTAACCTATCTAGCCTATCTATTACATTTTCTATCTAAATACATAAAATTTTTGTTAAATAGATAACACATAAACTATCTATTACATTAACTATCTAAATACAAAATTTTTTTGCTCAATAGAATATTACCTATCTATTACATTTCTTTGAATAATCAAAAATTAATTTCTAATAAATAACATGGCATAAATAAATAAACACTCTCACATGGATAAAAAGTATAAGCACAAAAACACGTAGAAAAACACATAGGAGCACGTAGGAGCACATAAAAGAAATATTGGAAGGGTAATCGAGGTACCTCTCATTCGCAAACCCGGTATAAATTGCTACTAAAATGAACAAACACGTCAAAATTACCACTATTTAATAAGTCAATCACTAATTTGAATAATTTTCTACCTATCACTATGAACTCACTACGATAATTCAAACAATCATAGCAATAATGAACAAAATAAGAGGAAGAAAATACTGATAATAATAATTAATTATTTAGGAAGAAAAATGAAAATTGTTTAAGTCAAAATATAAATAAGCAAATAGATAAGTAAAGCAAAACAACAAAATAAAATAAAAATAAAGTAAATAATAATAATAATAATAATAGAAAGATAAAACATAATAATACATACATTGAAATTTTAACACCTCAAATAGGAATTATTAAAATAACTAAAAGGAAAATAGAGAAACTAATTTGAACATTAATTAGACTAACAAGACCCAATCTTAGAACATTAATTATAAGTTTGATAAAAATAAATAAAGAAAATGTAAAAAGAAATAATTTAAAGCTTTGAGGACTTAACTAATTTTAATTAACACTTTTTTAGCAAAAAATAAAATATTATAAGATTTGGATTAAAGTGGAAATTTAAGCAATATTCTAAAGTAAAAATGTAATTTGCAACAAGTAAAAAGGTAAAATTATAATTTTTAAACCTTACTTACGGTAATGACATAGTTTACAACGAATTTAAAGGCCAAAATATAATTTTCAGCAAGTATAATGCCCAAAAATAAAAATTCCAGCAATACTTAAGTCCAAGAATATAATTTCAGCAAAGTCATTAAACAATACCTAATTTACAGCAATGTCTAGGGTCAAATTATAATTTTCAGCTATATAAAAGGACCAAAATAAAAATTCCAGCAACTACAAGTATAAAAATACAAATTCCAGAAACAAATAAAGGCTAAAATATAATTCTAACAATTAATGGAGGTCTTAAAACAAATTCCAGCAACAAAAAGGACCAAAATATAAATTCCAGCAACAATAAGGGGCCAAAAATAAAATTCCAGCAAGTTTGGGGACAAAAAATGCAAAAATTCCAGCAATGTGAGGGACCAAATTGCAAATTCCAGCCACATTCAAGGACTAAAACAGAATTCCAGCGACATTTAAAGCCTAAAATACAATAACAGCAACCTTGGGAGGTAAAATTGCAATTTTTATAAATATCAGAGGATAAAATTGCAATTCCAGAAATATTATAGGGGTCAAAATGTAATTACCAAAAAATATAGGGTCAAAATGGAAATTAAAAAATGTAGGGGCCAAAATTATAATTAGATAAAAGTCGGGGGACCTAAATGCAATTAATTAGGACCTAATTGAAAAGAAAATAAAATTATGGGGGTCAATCTACAATAAACAGAAACTTAAATGCATAAATCAGAGATGTCTGGGGCCACAGTAGCATTAATGAAAGTATAAGGACTATAAAATAAATAACTATTATCAATTAAAATAAATAAAAAAAAACTAACTAACCAAAACGATGTAGTTTTGAGTGAAACTACGTCAAAACGACGTAGTTTCACCAAAACTTTTTTTTTTTTTTCGGTTTTAGTTTTTCTTTTCCCTTTTTTTTTCTTTTTCTTTTTCTTCTTTCTTTTCTTTCTTTTCTCTACCAGATTACCCCCTTTTTTCTTCTTCTCTTTTTTCTTTCTTTCTTCTTCTTTTCTTTCTTCTTCTTTCTTTCTTCTTCTCTCTTTTTTTTTTCTTCTTTCTTTCTTCTTCTTCTCTCTTTTTTTTTCTTCTTCTTCCCCTGGTCCGCCTCCCCCCCGCCGATTCTCTCTTTCCTCTTGCTTCTCGATTTCTCCGCCTCTCGCCGGAGTTCTCTCCGTCTAGTCTCACTCTTTCCGTTCGGCCCTCTCTCTCTCGGCCGGACGTTTTTCAGTTTTCCTTTTTTTTTTTTTAATACAAAAACAAAACAGAAAACAAAAACAAAAATTTTTGAAAGTAAAAGTAGGAAATTTACCTGGCAATGGTGGTGCTATTGCTGTTGTCTGGTGGCTCCGGGTTGTTCTCCGACGGTGGTGAGGCTTCGGCCGGTTGGATTCGGCAGTGTGAGTAGTCCCTTTTTTTTTCGATTCTTGCAGGTGTGTGTGTGTGTTAACAAGTGTTTTGTGTGTGTCTGTGTTTTTACCGGTGAATTGGAAATGTGATTCTGGACGTTTGTGTGTGAGTGAGTGAACTGGTATGAGGTGTGTGTTTGCAGGTTGTGAGAGTGTGTGCAATGTGTGTGATTGGCTGTGTCTGTGTTTCTGTGCGTTTGAATATGTGTTTGAATGTGGTGTGTGTTTAACAGGTGCAGGGGTGCGTGTGTGTGTGAATTGAATGTGTATTGTGTGTGCCGTGTGTGTAATTGTGTGTGTGATTGGTGTGAATCGCGTGACTTAGGGATAGTGAAACTGGTGTGTGTTATGTTTGTGTGAATGTGCAGGTGTTGTTATGATGAATTGTGTTTGTGTTGTGGCTGTGTTCTGGTGTGTTTGTGATTGCAGGGAGGATCCGAGAGAGGGAAGAAGGTGAGGTTGTGTAATGGTGTCTGTGTATTGTGTGAGTGATCCGTGTGTGTGCAAATGCAGGTTTGTGTTTGTGTGCAGGTGTGTTTGTGCCTATGGTGTGTGAGTATGAGTGATGTGTTCTGGTTTTTTGGTGAAGAGAGGGAGAGAACAGAGAGAAGTGTGTGCAAAATGAGAGTGAGGGAGAGCGAGAGAGGGAGACGGAGTGAAATGTGCGTGTCTGGTTGTGCCTGTGTGTGATGCGTGTGTTTGCAGGTCTGTGTTTGTGGTGCTTGTGTGTGATGGCAGGTGCGGGTGGAGAGGTGAGTGAAATGCAGGTGCAGGGGGAGTGAAAAAATGTGCAGGTGTGTGAATGGTGTTCTGTGCTTGTGTGTATGGCCGAGAGAGAAGAGAGTTGTGTGTGTTTGTGTGATTGTTGCTGAACTGAGTGCAGGGAAGTGAGGGAAAGCTGAGGGTGATGGAGAGGTGTGTGTCTGTGCCTGTGCGTTGTGTGTGTTGTGCGTGTGTTTTGTGTTTTGCAGAGAGGGAGGGGAAAGAAAATGCAGGTGTGTGTGATGTGTGTGTTCTGCAGGTTGTGTGCAATGTGTGTGTGAGGTTGTGAATTGGTGAAGAGAGGGAGAGAACAGAGAGGGCCGAGAGATGGAAGAAGGGGAGTGCCTCTGTGTGTCTGTGAGGGAGAGAATTTTTAGTGAAAAAACTTGAGTGCCAAATCCCTCAAAATCTGGTAAAGGGTGAAAAAAATGGGGAGAAGGTGGAATTGAATGATGGTGTTGGTGTGTGTATGCAGAAACAAACAGGAGCAGCTCATTCTTCTTTTTTTTTTTTTTCTCTAAGAAAAAGAAAATAAAATGAAGAAAACAAAGAAAGAAAGAAAGAAAAAATAAATAAATAAAATAAAATATAACATTATAAGGAAGAAAAAAGAAAAATTTAGTGTAAGAAAAACTAAAAGTTAATTTTACGTTAGAAAATATAACAAATGGCCTTAAAAATAAATAAATAAATTTTGAAATTTTTCTTTACATAAAATTTATAAAATACACACAACAAAGTTCTCATAAAGAAAATTTTTAAATAATAATAAAAATGTATTGGAAAATGTGACCTAAATATGGCAAAATTATAAAATTTATGAAAATTAATAAATGACATCACACAAAAATTTTACCCAGCATACATTATCACATAAAGCACATATAGTATAATTTTCACTCAAAAAAAATTTTAAGATTAACGCATTCTTGAAAAACGTGCCCTTAATAAACAAAAAGACAAAAAATCAATAAATACTAAATGACCTCTAAAAATCATGTAATTTTACAGAAAATTTATGAATATACAAAAATGTAAATATTAAATTTTTCACTTGAAAATTATCGTAAAAATAGTGCATTGGAAAACGTGCCGTTGAATAAATAAAATAAAAAAAATATTAAAATTTTACACAAAATAATGAATGACTCCCAAAAATCATTAAAATCATAAATAATGATAAAAATAGTGAAATTATGTATTTAGGAAACAAAATAAAATAAATTAATATTTACATGGTAAAATTACCGTTTTTGCCCCTAATGTGACGAATTAGACCTAATATGCGAAAATTGTACTCGACCCCCGAAAAATGAAAAATACCCCCTAAAATAAAGTAACACACATATTTTTACCAAAGGTGTGTCAAAATTTGGTGTCTACAGTTGTGAATCCTCAAAGAGGCCAACTCCAGATTGAACATTCTCGCGTGTTGGCCCTCCAAGGTCGAGATTACTCCCTGGATGTGGTAGCTTGTACGGAGGTTATAAGGTGAACGGTGGTTAGGGCGTGCGTGATAATACTGGCATGTCCTTTGATAAAGACCTGAGTTATTATCTCGGTCCTAACATCATGGTTACATGAACAGTACTTGCTTCTACTGCGGTTGAGCTTGCTCCCGTAGTTGAGCCCTATATCCGCCATTGACTACTTGTTAATTAAATTGTTCATAACCTGTCTATCTGCATTGTCAATTATCTTGTTCAATATAATAATGAATTCTTAGTATGGTTGCATGACTTGGGCACTCACTGGGCTATTATAGCTCATCTCGTTCATTTGTTTTCTTTAACCAGGTTTTTCCAAAATACTAAAGCTGGAAAAGCTGATTTTGGACGTTGTACATGTTCTGTTTCACGTATTTTGATAGCCACTTATTTAGGCTATTCTTGTAAATACTATGTGAATTTTAGTGTGTAAAATATATTATTGATATTTGTACTTTCAAGTAAATTTTATAAATATGTTTTATCCTGTCTTAAGTATGTTTGTACGTATTGAGCGAGTGCGTGTTTGAGTCCTGGTGAGCCAGGCAGGCAGTCCACTAAGTCCTTTGGTGCGCCTCTGGGTAAAGTGGGGCTATCACACGGTGGAAGTGGAGAGAAGGTTGAGAAAGGCGGTGGTATGGTTGCGGAGGTAATGGAATGAAATAGAGGGGATTGTGAGATTGTGAGGGATGAAGTATGTGACGGTGGCTTCAAAACCAGAAACATCCCAGAAAATAAAAATGAAGAAAGATCCCCAAAGAAATCAATATAACGGAAACAATAGGAAATCATTCTAGATTAGCTCATATGAACGAATTGTAAAAAGAGCTCATATGAACGAATTGTAAAAAGAAAATTATAGCTTAGAATGGTACCTCTTTAACCCTGTTAAATTAACAATGAACAGTAAATCCCAGCTGAATTGATGATGAACAGTAATTTCAATTGACGATGGCGACTGCAATGTGTGTAGTGTGTATTTTTTGTGTGTTTTTTTATCTTTAATTCTTTAGACAAGGATGTATTTTAGGGTTTTGATTTTTTCCTTTCTTCTTGTCCCTTTCTTCCCTTTTAATGAGGACATTTATAGAGTTAGTTGTTTTCACCTCCAAGAATACTACAAAATAACAAAAATGTCACTGATAATAAAAATCCTAATTTTATTTTTTTTTAAAAAATATTTTTGACCCAAAAAATCAAAAAATTAATACAAAGAAATGACAATAAAATAAAAAAAATTCAAAGTAGATTTCAAGATTTAAAAAAATAAAGATTAGAGCTTAAAACTGGTCAAAAAGCGTTCGAGGTGTGAAAAGACGATTTTGCCCCTATAATGACAAAATGCACATAAAGATGGCTATTGGCCACGAAATTTTGTCAAAAATTACAAATTAGCCTAAAACCCTAGAAAATGCATTTATGATTCAAAATTTGTGAAAAATGGGCTAAAAATGTAAAATAACGATTTTGCCCCTAGACAACGAAAATACACAGAAAAATAGTTTTTGGCCTCGAAAAATTACCAAAAATTACAAATAAGCTTAAAACTCTAGAAAATACATTTATGACTCAAAAATTGGTAAAAAATGCATTTGGAATGTGAAATGACAATTTTGCTCCTCAACGCAGTATTTACAAAAAAAATAGCAATTGTCCTCGAAAAAATAAAAAAAAGTTAGAAACATGCTTAAAGAGTAAAAAAAAAGTACATTTGGGACCTGAAATGAGCGAAAATGGTGTTCACGATGCAAAATTACCATTTTACCCTTGTACTGGCAAAATACAGAAAAATACCAATTAAACTCGAAAAAATTACAGAAATTTTAAAAATATGTATGAAAGTACAACATATGAATTTAAAAGCCCAAATCTAATGGAAAAACATTTACAAAAAAAATTACTATTTTTCCCCCCGAGATTATTAATTTTGTTCCCCCCTTTTTATTGAAAAATTAGAATTTAAATCCAAAAATATAAACACCTCCCCAATGTTTGAAAAACAAATGGTGTGTCAAAATTTGGTATCTACACTGATGATGGTGAAATTATTTGGAAGCTTTCTAGCTCAGGCAGTTTCTCTTTTAGCTCGGCATTTGAATTGGCTAGGCAAGGTGGTAGAAGAAGCTTGGTGTATAAGCAAATTTGGAGCTTGGGCATCCCAATAAAGATTTATTCTTCATGCTTAAACTCCTACCTAGACGTATACCAATAGGGGATATCTTGCAAAAATTTGGAGTTCACGGCCTATCAAAGTGCTTTTGCCGTCAAAACTCGACTATTGAAGAGATTAAACATATATTCTGTGGAGGGATGATGGCTCAAAAAATCTGGGAATACATTGAAGGGGCTGCTGGGGGATTATTGGGTGGAACTACGGTGAAAATGCACTTAATGAGATGGTGGTTGATGGCTGCTCCAAATCGATACTTGGTGTTCTTGTATCAAGTAGTTCCAATTTTAATTCTTTGGAACTTGTGGAAATGTCACAATGAGTGGTATTTGATGGTAAGTTATCATCTTGGGAGATAGTAGCTAACAAAATCCTTGTGGAAACTAAGGTTGCTTTTGAAGTTAAATTCAAAATGCAAGCTTTGGGATCTACTTGGATGGATTTCTTTGCATGGGTAGCTGCACGAAGATGTAATATTCATATTACTATGGTGAGATGGAAGCCATTTGCACATAATCTTATTTTGAATACTGATGGTAGTTCGAATGGTAACCCTGGTATAAGAGGTGGAAGGGAAGTGCTTAGGGATTCAAGGGGTAAAGTTATCATGGCTTTTGCTTGTAATTTTGGAGTTTATTCTAGCCTTATGGCTGAATTTAAGGCTACATTATTTGGTGTTTGGATATGTCAGGATAAAGGCTTTCACTTTCTTCACTTGGAATCCGATTCTCTTCTTCTTGTGCAAATTTTGAGTAAAAAGATTCAATGTCCATGGGCTTTAAAGACTGTGTTTAATGATTTTAATGTAATCAAGAATTCTGTGCTCAGTATCTCCCATTGCTATAGGCAAGGTAATGTTCTAGCTGATTTGCTTGCAAAGGAAGGCACTCTTGTTCAGACTGATTGTATTTACTCACACTTTCAAGATCTTCCTAGACTGGTAAGAGGCGCAATTAGACTGGACCAGCTTGGGTTTCCATCCTTTAGATTTAGGAAAAAATAATGTTCCTTTTCAAAATTGTCTTTTTACTTTTTAGCTTTAGTTATTGTAAAGGAAGTAGTACTTTCTAGTAGTATTGTCTTTGTCTTTTCTTGGAGGTAAGGTCTAGTCCCCCTCCTATATATTTCTTTTAATAAATAATAAAATTTCGTAGTGGCGCCCTCTCCCGTGTATAGGGTTAGCCAAAAAAAAATGTGTTTCTTATGATACACACATCCATGGCCTTTGAAATGTTCAAAGTCATTTGGGTTGAAGTACGAAAAACAAGTTGACAAGAGTATTAAAACACTAAGATTTGATCTATGTGGATAATACTCAATGTCAAGTGTTTCAAAATAATTAAAGGAGAATGTGATTCTTTCTCAATGGTCTCCACTTGACACACCATTGTTGATGATGTGTGAAAGAGAAGTTGTAACCTATGAGATATGGCGCAAACTGATTGTAAGTTTAGGTTATATCAAAATATAGCAATAAATCCACTTAAAATCACACAAACAAGTAATAAAATTTATAACCTAATACTCGTTCCGCAAGTGCACGGGTCAATTGTAGTTGTGACGAGTACTTAGGGTCGATCCCACGAGGAAACATGAACTAACAACTACCAAAGCTACTAACTTGCTTTATTATCTAGACAATCAAACTTTAGAGATGGTGAAATGGTAGGAAAATCAAATTCAAGTAACAAACAATGAACTAGGTAGTTAAACAAAGTTGACTAGGCTTGAGATTCCACCAAATATGAAAGTTTAGCTTATGGCCATAATGATTTTTATCCATGTTTAGGGATTCAATTTCAGTTTTTACTCCAAACTAGATCTCTCTATGAATGGAAGATTACTAATACATGAGCTTTCCTACTCTCGTAGTAATGTCTAACATGCATTCAGTTCATTTAACTCATGAATTGTGGCTTCTGACCTTAATCTACCTATGTGAATCACTACTCTAGTGAGATTCAACATAAGTTCATTTACTCTTTCCATTGTTAAGTGCAAATCTCTTTGTCAAATAACAACTAGATGACTTGAAGTTGGTAGCTAATCAACAACAAGTGTTAAGACCAAGTAAATGAATAAACAAGAATAAATAGGCCATAAACCAATTCAAATCATATTAGAGCTTCATTCTAAACCTAGTGGAAATCAACTTAATTCAACATATTTAAGATAAACTTAAGCACATAAATCAAAGTAAACAACATGCAAACATGAAACTAGAAAGAGTAAGGTAAGAAATGCTCAATATATGGTTGAACATGGCTCCAATGAATCTTCCATCATTCCATCAAACATGTTGAGTACAAGTTTCTTCAAGGTTTTGTTACAAGAATTGAGAATTCCTACAAAACTAGAAAGAAAACTAATCTAAGTATTTACTAAGGAGTGCTCCTCCTACCAAGCTCTAGTTCTAGCTTTTACAAGCATCAAACTAGGCATAGAACTAAGTATCTCTTTCATGAATACAAAGGCATGTATTTATAGAATAAACCCTAGCTCAAGTCCTTGTCCAAGTTGGAGACATCATGATGAAAATTGATTCCTTTGGCCTCCAAAGTCTTCCTTGAGCTTTGTGTTATCTTCTAGGGCTTCCAAAAATGCAGCTGGACGCTGGATTTATCTGAAAAAGTTGTTTGAACAGGTTGCAAGTTGAGGAGAGCCGAAATCTGCAAGTTAGTGCCGATACGCGGCTACGATATGCGGATGACATCCCGCGTATCACTCTCTTTTACCATTTTGCCCTTTTTAATTTTTGGTTATTCCTTCCATGCCCTTGAGACCTTTTTCCACCATTTGAACCACAATTTTCTTGGTAGGATCTAACGAAGAAAAATTATTCCGAAAATTCTAACCTTAATTGATAAAATTTGTACAACTTGAATCAACTTTGAATTTGATATTCTTTGAGCTTCAATTGATCCAAATTATGTTTAATCATCATTTTCCTGTATAATCAAATAAACTTGCGCAATAATTTGTTCAAAATAATAATTCTGCCTCAAAACCCTAATTTCCATACCAAAAACCCTGATTTTGGAGCAAACGTTGATTTGATGGTAAATGATGAAATTGAGCCATTTTAATGTAAAAAATAATAAAAACATATTTAAAACACGCTAAAAACATATATAAAATATTATACAAAAATAGGTAAATTTATTACTTGTCACAAACCATGATGATATGATCCAAGGAGCTAACATATGTATATTGGACCAAGATGAGCTTGAAAAGGAGACGTTCAAGGATGGATCAATTCTACATGTTTGCTGCTTGATGGTTTTACATGATTTTGAGCTTATCTACAATCTTGAAGTTCACTTTAGTCAAGCTCGCAAATTGGGCCAAGGATTAGAGTATTGGCTATGGATCAAGTTCACATACAAAGAAGGCTCAAAGTGGGTAGAACAAGCTGCCCTTGCTTGTGGATTAGCAAGTGTTGCGGGCTAGAGTTGCTACGTGGACGACTTTGAAGTGTGGAACCTTCTGACCGAACCCACGCCATGAACCCGCGCCGCGTATAGGTGCCACAGGTACCATCAGAAGGCTCGTTCGTGAAATGTTTGAAGTGCCAAACTTTCTGACCGAACCCGCACCCCGTACCTGCACCGCGGATAGGTGTCGCGGGTACGATCAGAAAGTTCATTTAAGTTGTTTTATGCAATTTTTTGAGTTGTAATCTTTGGTAGTCGAGTGTTAGGTTACAATTAGGGTAAAGTACTTTCTTGGTTTATGTGTTTTATGCCGCCCTATATAAGGGTTTCTTGTGAACAACATTAGACACAACATTGATGATATTTTGAGTGAATTCTCTTCAGAATTTTCTTGGTTCTTTGGTAATTGAGAACCACCATAGGTCTTATCAAGCTTTGCTTGTGGCGACCGTCCAATCTCGCTTAGAGTTTCCTTTCGGTTTTGTTCAAGTTCTTTAGAGAATTAGGTTTGAACGATTGAACACGCTCAATTCGGTTCATCTTGATTTTTCTAGGATCAAGGGCATCTTCAAGGGGAAAAATTCGAGCAACCTACTCCACGACAAGGGTTCTTGGAAGATCCATCCAAGGGGTCTTGAGTTCAACGAGTAGTAAGCCTAAAATCCAAGGGTCTTGGTAGTCTTCCGTACGTGCGATCTCATCACATGATGAGCCATACTACAATTCCTAAACCTCATTTTAAGGGTTCTTGTCTTAGACGCCAACTCCTATACACTCAACTAATGTCTATTTGTGGGGTACCCTTGTGAAAACAATGGACACTACTTCTATAATCCCCTCGAGCAAAATGTTTGTCATAAGAAATGTCTTTTTCTGGAAAAATAGTTATTCTTAAAAGAGACAATGGGAGCAAAATAGAACTTGAAAGGTTCAAGAACCGCAAGTTCACATAGATCAACAAGTTGGAACTAGAGCTTACGCCACATGTTGATGAGGTGCAACGGAAGCTCAAAGTACACAACATCTTCAAAAGACTGGTAGAGTGCGTTATACTGTGGAGAAATACATCACATATGAGAGATATAGATTTCTCATTAGCAAGAGTAATAATGTACTAGTCATATATGATGACAAACCTACTAGTCACAAAGAGGTTTTGTCTAATGTAGACTCCTCGACGTGGCAAGATGCCATAAAATCTAAAATGGATTCCATGTACAAGAACAAGGTGTAGACCTTGCTATAGTCACCCAATGGGTAAAACCTATAGGATACAAGTAGGTCTTTAAAAGAAAGATTGACATGGATGGTAACATAGTTACCTATAAAGCAAGGTTAATGGAAAAAAGATTCAATTCGAAGGCTTGACTTTGAAAGAACCCTTTTTCACCAATAGCCATGCTTAAATCCATTTAAAAATTTACTTGCAATAGCTGCTTTTATAGCTATGACAAATGGATATGAAGACTCCATCCCTTAATGGGAATTAAAAGGTAAGTAGATTACACATCCCTTGGGCCTTCACTTCCATTGATAGTCATTAGGTACGCAAGCTTCAAGGGTCCATTTGTGGACTCTTGCAAGTGTCAAGTTGTTGGAGCATTTGTTTTGATGAGATAATCAAAGAGTTTGATTTTCTTGAAAACAAAGACAAGCTTTGTGTAAAGGCAATGTTGAGTGGGAGCGTTATTGTTTTCTTGATACTATATGTAGATGACATATCAATGATAGTAAACAACATACTTTAAAGGTAAATGTATGGTTGTCCAAAGAATTTCTTAAAGGAGAGGCGATCTATAATTTGGGAATTAAGATCTATGTAGATAGATCCAAGAGATTGTTTGGTCTCACTAAATCCAAGTACATTGGCAAAAGATGCTAGAGGGTTTAGTATGGTGCAATCGAAGAAGGGGTTTTTCCTATGTGATAGAGATTACTCTTTTGAGAGACATGTGTCTGTGACACCTGTCGAGATTCGTAGTGTGAAATAGATTCCAAATGCTTCTACAGTGGGTTCTATTTTGTATGCTATCCTATGTATGGGACCCGATGTCTTCTAGCTTTAAGTGTTATGAGCAATTCTAGTGAGTGTCACTAGATGGTTATCAAAGAATATTTTTAAGTACTTGAGAAATACTAAAAGACTATTCTTAGCTATGGAGATCACACTTAGGAAGTGTGTGGATTTAAAGATACAAGCTTTTAATCCAATAGGGATGATAAGTAAATCACGAGATGAATTGGTGTTCACGTTGAGCTGTAGTAGATAGAAGTGTTCTATGATAGATGCTACAACATATTCTACAACAAAAGCCAAATACATGATAGCTTTAGAAGTTACTATGGATCAAGGGATTCTTTGTTGGACAAAGAATAGTTCCTTCCATTGTTTTATGGAACAATTGTGCCATCACACAATTTAGGAACTAAAGTCTCATCCATGATCCAAAAGTGTATTTAGGTGCCAGCATCTATTTATGGAAATAGTTTGGGTCAAATGATGAAAAGATAGAGGAAGTTCCCACAAGGATAATGTCACTAATCCTTTCACCATGGCCTTGTCCCAGAATAGGTATGATAGTCATGCTTACTGCCTAAAACCTATAGGTGATTGGTTTTAGTGCAAGTGATAGTTTGTTAGTGTATGCCCTAAAACCAAGTTAGTTTTTGAGATTTTTATATTGCGCATATTTCGTGCTATACTTATATATGTGGCATTTTCTTTGTCATTAAATACCTGTTATTTATATTACTTGTTTATTTGATAAAATCAATGGAATATTAACTATGTATAAGAGATTGTAAGAGTTACAATGATGAGACTCTTATTACACATAAAGTTATATTCTTAAATATCCCTAGTCGTAGTATTAATGAGATTTGACATCATTAATACGGGTGATAAGTAAGAATTTTACCTATTTTAATATAGTATTTTATATATGATTTTAGTGTGATTTCAGTATGTTTTTAGCATTTTAATATAAAAATGACTTATTTTCACAACTTTCCATCAAATCAAGGTTTGCTCCAAAATTAGGGTTTCGAGTGCGAAAAAGGTCTCAAGGGCATCAAAGGAAAAACAAACAAAAAGGATGGGCAAAGAAGCAATGGAAATGAAGAATTGGAGAAAACTATAGGGTTGGTGATAATGACACATTTCAGTATTTTGGCAATAATATTGGATTGAGATGGTTCTTATTGTATTTTAAAGCTAAGAGGATTCTATATATTTCTTATGAGATATCAAAATCCATATCTCACTTGTTCATAGCCAAATGTCCAAATTACTGAAATACATTTGTGCTACAACGATCTTCCGACCACCTCTCAGTATTTTGGCCATATCTTTGCATTTAAAAATTGAAATGACCTGATTCTTTTGGTTCTGGAAATCCAATTCAAAGGGCTACAACTTTCAAGTTTTGAGGAAAAGCTGATTCGCATGTCTTCTTGGTGCAATCCACAGATCAAGATCCACAGACCAACAACCCGCGGATCCCATCCACGGATCCTGGACAGAAAGTGACATTTCGGCTCCTTACAACTTGCAGCTTGTTCATACTTCCTTTTTAGATAATACCAACGTCGAGCTGCACTTTGGGATGCCCAAGAAGATAACACAAAGCTCAAGGAAGACTTTTACAAGATTTGGAATCAAATTTGATCATAATGTCTCTAACTTGGAAAGAGACTTGAGCTTGGGTCATTTTTATAAATACATGCCTTTGTATTTTATGAAAGTTATGCTTGGTTTTGTGCTTGAAAGAGTATAAACCATAGCTTGGTTGGAGGAGCACTCCTTGTAAATACTTAGAGTAGATTTTCTTTCTTAGTTTTGTAGTAGGAAAAATCATATTCTTGTAACAAGACTTTGGAGGAACTACTTTGTATTCAACATGTTTGATGAAATGCAAGGACAAGTTTTGGAGCCAAGTTCATCTACCAAATGAGTAACTCTAACCTTATTTTCTTTTAGTTTGATTCATGCATGCTTGTTTACTTTCATTTATGTGCTTAAGTTTATCTTAAATATGTTGAACTAAGTTGATTTCTACTAGGTTTAGGATGAAGCTCTAATATGTTCGAAATAGTTTATGGCCAATTTATTCTTATTTGTTCATTTGCTTGGTTTAACACTTGTTGTTGATTAGCTACCAACTACAAGTCATCATAGTTGTTATTTGACAAAGAGATTTGCACTCAACAATGGAAATAGTAAATGGAACTTATGTTGAATCTCACAAGAGTAGTGATTCACATAGGTAGATTAAGGTTAAAAGCCACAATTCATGATTTTAATGAACTAATGCATGCTAGACTTTATCGCGAGAGTAGGAAAGCTCATGTATTGATAGTCTTCCATTCGTAGAGAGATCTAGTTTGGAGTAAAAATGGAATTGAATCCTAAACTTGAATAAAGTCACCATGGCCATAAGCTTAACTTGCATATTTAGTAGATTCTTAAGCCTAGTCAACTTTGTTTAACTAGTTTCTTCATTGTTTGTTTACTTGAAATTGATTGTCCTACCATTTCATCACCTCCAAAGTTGATTGTCTAGATAATGAAGCAAGTTAGTAGTTTCTATAGTTGCTAAATCTTGTTTCCTCGTGGGATTGACCCTAATACTTGTCACAACTACAATAGACCTGTGCACTTGCAGAACGACTATTAGGTTATAAATTTTATTACTTATTTGTGTGATTTTAAGTGGATTTATTGCTATATTTTTATGTAACCTAAACTCACAATCAACGGGAAGACTAGCACATACTTTGCCTCTACTTATGGTAAGTAGTAGTTGATCTCGTCAACTATGGTGTGTGACACCTAAGCTGGTATGTGGATGCTTGTTGGAGAATAAGTTCATTGGATTGATCTGCCAAGAGTTGCTATTCATAGTGCCAATGAATTGTACTCTTAACGGCAATGGTATAAGTGATCCTTAGACTTGAGATTACCATGATATCTTGAGTGTGGATTGCTATGGTTTGACTCTATTGCTCAGTGCTCTAAAAGAGTAGCCCATACAGTAGAGATTGGGTATAGTATGAAGCATGGAAAGATAGTGAGTAATCAATATAGGATTCACCACTCCTTATTAAAGCAGAGTATATCCCAGATTGGCCACTTGTTGAAATATAACTTCAAGAATCTTTTACGCAAAAGTGAAAGTACGACTTGAAAGAGTTCCAAGGTTACACTTTTATAAAAAGTTATATTTTGGGAACAAGAAATCATTAATTAGTCATTTAAAGAGTGTGCACTACACTCTTGGACTAATTGGGATATAGTGTGGTGAAAGGATACAGTAACATTGTCAATGACAGGTGTAGTCTACCATATGACTTTCCTATTCACTTGGGTGGTCATGATGCTTTTGCTAGACGCCACTCATGATCTATAAGTGCAAATTAATTAATTAGTGAATTAATGATAAATTAAAGTGTTTAATTTATTTAGCTCTTAATTAATTAATTAATGAGTTATAATTTGTATTTATTGCCAACGTGAATGGAACCTAATGGGTCACACACAATAAGAATATGGTCTTTGGGTTAAATTGTTATTAAGATAAGTATAAGATACCTATGGAGTTAATTTATGTGAAAAATTAACTTAAAAAACTTAATTATAAATATTTTTAGTCTTGATGAAAATTATTTCCTAAAAGGAATTAAGAAGCTATTTGGTTTCCTTTTGGAATAGGTTTCCTAAAGGAATAAGATTAGCTTAAGGTAAGTTTCCTAAACCTTCTTGGTTTCCAATTGCTTTTGTTTCCTTAAAGACTAGGATACTACATCTATAAATAAGTCCATGCCTTGACTCTTAAAAGATTGATGAAACACAAGATAAAATTTAGAGAGAGAAAAATTGAGAGAAAGAAAAATTGAGAGAGGCGTGTTTTTCTCCCAAGAAAAAAATGCCACGCCCTCTTTTCCCTAAAGGGTTAGGGTTTTGTCTCCTTCCTCTTCTTGTTCTTGTGTTCTTCATGGAATTCAAGAGAGCTAGGACTCAAAAGGCAAGGCAAGCAAGACCAAAGTTTCCTAAAGATCATGTTCGTGTGGATACCGTTCGAGGCTCGACACTTGGAGAGCTTTTCATGGTAGATCAACACCTTCATCGAATAGGATCTTGCCCTTTGAAGCATGGAAACCTTCTATGCTTGAGGTATTTGTGTTAAACACTCTTTAATCGTATAGATTATATCAAAGAGATCCATGGCTAAGGAAATAAAATTTTAAATTTTCCGCTGCGTTACTCCCCTTATTACCTTACAAATGGAAAGTCTACTAAGTTAGAGGGCTAAATTGTAACTTAAAGCATTGTCCTAAAGCTAAAATGCAAAATTCTAGCAAATTAGGGGAGTCAAACATAAATTCCAGCATGTACGGGGCACAAAATGTAAAGTTCAGCCACTACTAAGACTCAATTGCAATTAATCAAGACTTAATTGAAAGAAACGAAACCTAAGGGATGAGGCAATATGGAATTAATCAGGACTTAATTGTACAAAATAAAAGAGTTTAGGAGGCCTTAATAACATTGACTAAACCATAAGGACTAGGACGTCCAAATATTTGCACTAGAATAAACATGGAACAACGTAAAAATCAAACTAAATCAATCAACTGAAATAATTTAACTAACTAAACTGAATGACTAACTAAAACTAAATTAGACCAAATCAGAAAATTAGCTAAACTAACCAAATCAAATTACAAATACAAAAAAAAAAAAAAAAAAAAAACTCTTATCTTCTTTTCACATGAAATTGACAACTCCATCCCCTAATTTGTTCTTCCTCTTCCTAGTTTCTCTCTTTCACTTTCTTTCTCTCTCTCTCTCTCTCTCTCTCTCTCTCTCTCTCTCTTTTCACGTCTCTGTTTCTCATTCTCTTTCACGTCTCTCTGTTCTCTCTTTCTCTTTCTCCTCTCCCTATTCTTTTTCCTCTTTTTCTTCCTTTTCCTCTATGTTTTTCTCTTGCTCGCTTGTTTATCTCTTTCTCTTTGGTCTCCAGTTTCTCTCTATTCTCCTCTATCTTTCATCTCACTCTTGCTCTTTCTAATCTTCTTATTCTAGCAACAAAATTGATTCCCACCACAAATCAAACGCCATGTATGGAGAATATATGAATTATCTGTAAAAGATAGATGGAAGGGCGAACTGAGATTACCTGATTTGGTGGAAGAGAGCATCGAAGCAGTTTAGCGGAGATCGGTGGTTTTTGATGAGCTGCTACTGCTGGATCTAGTGGGAGGGCAGGTGATGTGTTCAAATGTGGTAGCCCTTCACTGATGGTGAGATGGAGGAGAATAGAAGCTTGACTGGTCACCGGTGGTTTTAGGTAGTGGTGGAGTGATAAGTGATAAATTTGCTAATATTATTGTATGCTTTATTATGTATTTTTATTGTGTTTTGGAAGAATTACAGTAATTTTGGCTTCAAAAGACTTGTTTTTCATAAATTAGGGTTTTCTCCCAAAATTAGGGTTTTGATGCTAAATTGTTATTTTGAGCTATTTAATGCACAATTCTTGTATACTTTTGCTGATTCACCATGCTTAATATCAATTTGAATCAATGAGTTAAAGAGAATCCAAATCAAAGTAGATTCAAAGCGATTAAGTGGAATGAGCAATTGGAGAATTATTGAAAAATTAATTATGCAAAAATTTAGGAAATTGAAAATTTCAGCAAAAATGCGTGGAAATGCATGGAAAAAGTTCAAAACACATGGAATGCCAGCTAAGAAAAATAAAACACAAGTGGGGCCCCTGATTTGGGATCCACTAGTCACGATCTACGGGATAGCCACCCATGGATCCCCATCGCCTTCCAGTTTTTGGCTGCTGCAACTTGCATCAACCTCCAGCTATTTTTGAAGACTTTTCTGGTGAAGACAGGGTTTTGTAAGTTGAAGATTTCGTTGGGAACATAAATGAAGACTTTTAGGCTAAATTGAAATATTAAGAAAAATCTTCATCGTTCCAAAGCATTGAATGTATTTGCAAGTTGGAAAATGACTCGTAGGAATTTTGTTTATAAATAAAAGTCATTTATAAAGAGCTTGAGGCATACTAAGTTACAGAAATTGTAGAGAATTGCTAGAACTCTTTTAGTTTCATAATAGAGATATTGTGTTCTTGAGAGAAATTCTTATAGAAGTAATCTTGTAGCAACTCTTTGGAAGGAATTCAAGTTCTTGAAATCATTCTTCAATTGAATAAGCTTCCTTTAACTTTGTAACTTTCATTCATATTGATTGCTATGGCTAGTTGTATTCAAATTACATATTTTCATTTGGAAGCAACTATGTTGAGCTAAATTCCTACTCTAAGGTTTTGATGAAACTAATGAATCTGTATTAAAACTAGTAGTTGATTAATCTTACCTATTCTTGCCCTTGTTTCTTTATTTATTCAAGTTTTAAACATTTGTATATGAAAGGCCATCACATGCAAAGTATCTTAGTTGTTAAGCTTTAATTAAGTTTGTTCTTAACAATAGAAAATGAATACTTGAGCTTAAGTATTAACACATGGAAATAGTGTTATGCCTAAGAGTGATATAAATAGTGAAATGAGTAGAAAGAGAAAAGGAATAGAGAGAACAGAAATTGGGAAACTAGAGAAGAACAGAGAGATGCGAGAGAGAGAAGCCATGGAGAGGGAAAAAGCAAGTGAGTGATTATAGAGAGTGAGTGAGAGAGAAAAAGGGGAGATTTCGAGTGACGAAAGAAGAAGGGATAAATTGAATTTGGGGATGTGATATGTTCGGTTGAAGAAGAAAATGAACTAAAGAAAAATGAGGATATTTTTTGCTGAAAAAAAGAACCGATTGGGGAGGGATTGGACTTTTTCTTAGTTTTAATTTGTATTTCTTTTCTTTTTTTTTCGTTGGGTTTTAGTTTGGATTTACCGTTTATTTATTGGTGCTTTTTTTTTTTTCTAGTTCCTTTTATATTTTTATTATAGAACAGATGTTATGTTCCAGTCCCTAGAATTTTGCTGCATGTTATTGTACCCTTTTCACAAATGTGAACACCAAATTTTGATACACTATTTAGATTTTTAACATTTTGGGGCACTTTCTGTTTTTCAGAGTCATTTTTCAATTTTTGTATAAAATGTGCTAAATTATTCGAGTTTGGAGGTAAAACTGTAATTTTGACTTGTAAATATTTTTTTCCTTGTATTTTAGTGTCTAATTCGTATTTTTACTTTTGAGTATTTTTCTTAATTTTTGTGGCTTTTAATGGTTGTTCAGTATTTTTTAGGATTAGTTGTCTGTTGTCGTTAGAATATTAATTTTTACATTTTTATATAAAAAAGAAAAAAAGATGAAAAGAAAAAGAAAAAAAGAGAAAAAATTTGAGAAAAAGAAAAAAAAAGTTATTAGTGAATGTAGAGTAGTTTCTTTTTTTTTTCTTTTTCTTTTTCTTTTTCATTTTTTGCTTCTATTTTTTTTTATTAGATTTTCTTATTGGGCCGAGCCAAGTTTTAGATGTTCCTAAAATGTCCATATTCTCTAGCATAAAATACATAACCCTCGGGCATCAAAGAAGAGATTGACATTTTCATTCACATTACAACATTAACATAGACATTTTTAGATTAGCAGACAAGTTCGAGACAACGCCGCATCACCACTGCCCTGCCATCTCGTCCTCCATCACCATGCACCACCACACGCATCAGCACCTGTGACAGCCCCACCTTACCCAAAGACGCACCAAAGGGCTTAGCGGACTGTCTGCCTAGCTCTCGCCAGGACTCAAACACGCACTCGCTTAAACATCCAACCATACTTAACTTAAAATAAAATGCACTCATAAATAAATAAATTCATAATATTTACTTAAAAGTGTAAATATTACTAGAGTTTTACATCCCAAAAAATATAACAATATTTACAATAAAAGCCTACACATTTAAGCTATCAAAACACAATAAACAAAATATCCACTAGGTCCAAATCAGCTTTTCCAGCTTTAGTAATTTTGGAAACCTGGTTAAAGAAAACAAATAAATAGGATGAGCTAAAATAGCCCAGTGAGTGCTCAAGTCATACAACCATACCAGTAAAATGTGATTTTT
This sequence comes from Mitragyna speciosa, assembly GCA_024721245.1. Lineage (NCBI taxonomy): Eukaryota > Viridiplantae > Streptophyta > Magnoliopsida > Gentianales > Rubiaceae > Mitragyna > Mitragyna speciosa. Next base: position 352,949 of record JAMWEH010000695.1, read on the forward strand.
GTTCGATAAAAGATTTAACGAGTAAATAAACAATTTGTGAACGATTTAATTTAACAAGTAGTCACGGGCGGATACGGGGCTCAACTACGGGAGCAAGCTCAACCGTAGAAGTAGCAGGCACTAAATATGTAACCAAGACATTCGGACCGAGATAATAGCTCAGGTCCTCATCAAGGAACATACCAGTATAAACAAGCAAGTACCCTAACCACCGTTCACCTTATAACCTCCAAACAAGCTACCACCTCTAGGGAGTAATCTCAACCTTGGAAGGGCCAACAAGCAATAAAGTTCTACCCGGAGTTGGCCTCTTAGAGGAATTCAACTCATTTAAGGAAAGAACGTCACGCCCTAAAACACCCAGCACCTTATATCCTCCCAAGTCACGTCAGGGTTGACTAACCGTGAAGTAACGGTGAAGTTAGTCACGGTAGTCTCACACACAATTAACACATTTAATAATGAAAGCATGTAACACGTTGTGAAATAGATGCGATAAAGTACACATCTTTTCTCAAGTAACACATTTTATCAAATAATAATATCAAGTAGAACATGGCATTTCATGCATCATGCACACATAAGAACACTCACCTGAATTGTCTATGAAAAGATTTCGTGGTGAGGTCGCGTCTCACTACCGGATCCTGAAATTCATGAGAAATAATCGTATAAAAATCCTGACTAAAATCTAAGAAATTTCATAAGGAAATTCAAGAAATACCCCAAGTCTTTCTAGGGTTTAATTTCTAGGGTTTTGCTCGGAAAGGTTTAATTCACTAATAACTAATCTACGAAAATTTCTGCACACTTAAATCACTAAATTACAGCTTATAAAGCCTTAAATCATAGCCTAATTATTTTTATTTCCTAGGTTTTACCGAAATTTCGGCAGCACTTCCCCTATAACCGGACTAACCCAAAAATTTTAAACCTGCAAAAAAAATCAACCATCCAATCCATTCAACATGTATTACAACTTATATGTTCAATTTAAACCCAAATTCAATCAAGATTCCACTCAAATTCAAAATCCCTACTCCAAGAATCATTACCCAAATTTACACAGGGTTGGTTTTCAGCCAAATTAGTGCCATTGCTGGGGTCAATCCACTAAGAACTAGGGAATTGTGATTACATGGTTTGAAAGTAAGTTTATAGGGCTACAACTTTCATGAAGATCATCACTTAAAATTCCAACTAGAACAGGTTCAAAATCAGCCCCCAAGTTGTCTCTTCATCAAAACTGTTTACGCAGAACCGAATTTTCAGCTAACTTTGCAAGCTTTCTGCAATTAATAAACAATGAACCACCATGCAAGCTTTATACCGTTTTAAAGCCCTATGAATCTAGTTTCTAAAACAACAAGAATCATTCAAATCCAAGTTATCTACACCAAGTTATGAAAGTTTTACTAAAACTGGTCCAGCATGACTGTTTAAGTGTTCTTAAGTTCAAGCTTAAATTTTCAACCAAATCAAACTTAAATCATGTCATTTCAAGTCTAAATCACTATCTACAAGTCATACAAGTCCATAAACCTCATATTCATGGAATAAAACTTCATATTCATGGCCAAAATCAATCATATACAACCCATAAAAAACATAACTTAAGGCTAAAAACTATAATCTTACACTTGAAATTAAAAGAGAAATTCATGGGAAATACCTCTAGGTAGACAAGATAGTTGCTTAGGAGGAAGTTTCACTCAATTTCTATGGTTGAAATATGAGTAAATGGAAGTAAAAGATCCAAGAAAATTGAAAGAAAATGGAGAGAAAAGAGGAAGAGAACAGCCGGCCACAATGAAGAAAAAGGAAGAAAACTAAGCTAAGTAAAAATGAAAAGAATTGGAGATAAATTGGAAAAAGTAGTGGCCAATCAAAACAAGACAAAACCAAAGTAAGTCTTGACTTTTTAACCATGGAAGACTCCACTTGGCACTAGGTAATTAGAAGTGATTTTCATTAGTTATCCCATAATTAATCTTGCAAGATTTCCTAGGTACAACTCTTAAGGCACTAAGTACAACATGCTCATCATTTTTTTTTCCACAAATTCAGCCATCACTTTTTTTTTTTTCCTATTGAACATAATACAAAATGAAGGGTTTTTAATGAATTTCTAGGGTGTTACAGCACCCCCATCACTGCCATCGTCCTCCACTAGTGAACCACAATCACACCTTCAACAGCACCATCTCCCATCATTGTTAACAACACGAACCACAAAACAATTGCAAAATCATCACCCAAAAGAAAAAAACCATACCCAATTCATCCTCCAACAACCACCACATCAAAATTGATAGTCGGATGACAGCCAAAACCAGTTCACCATATATCATAGGCACATGCAGATTCACACACAATAACACACAGTTGCACACACATACAGAATGCACAATTAGCCACATAGTTGCACACACATACAGAAGACACAATCAGCTATCAAACTCATACGCACGCGCACACCCATCATAAAAACCAGTCGAAATCACCAATCAACTGCCATCACTAAAGTTTTGCTGCGCCACCCCCATCTCCTCTACCCACAGCAAGCCCACGACTAGTCGAGTCTCCCCAGAAGCCAAAGCCATCACTAGTGACCAACCACCAATGCTCCAATGTCCTCACCACCATGCCTCTGCCTAGCCGTCATCGCAAGTCAGCAATACCGCCACACCACCCCGCACAATCAACCACACATCACATGCAAACTTCCTACCTGCAATAGCAACGTCTCCGTCGGTGTCTCTCAACCATCCACTGCCACTAGCAAAATTCAGAAGCACCGCCATCGGCTCATGCCACAGTCGCCACCATCAGCAGCTTCATTCCACACCAGTTCAAGCCGTTGCTACTGTGAGGCCGAATTTCCAAGCTTCGCTGGTCCAATCCATCGTTAGCCAAACTCTGCACCAGCCTTCCACCGAATTCACTGCCACCACCAATGACTGGTCGCTACCCATAAGCCATTGAACCACCGCCGAGTCGAGCTAGTTAAATTCTTAGCTTTCTCCCATTTACTTTAGTATTGCTCTTAATTAATCATTTTTTGTTTAGGCTTTAGTTAATTTGTAGAGAAAATGAACAAAAGGATAGGGATTTGAGTTTTGATTTGGGGGAGAATTAGACTTTATGGAAGAGAGGGGTTCTGGGGGTATTTTGAGGCAAATTTGTTGAAATATTGCCTAAAAAAAGAAAATTTGGCATTTGTAGGTGTCAAAATTTTTTTTTTGACATCTAAAGGCGCCGTGTTTACCAAATGCGACGCTGACCGTCCTTTGTCAAGCGTCGCGTTTCACCGCGTTTCTGAAACGCGGCGCTTGCTTTCTCTTTTTTTTTTTTCTTTTTTTTTTTTTGCACACCAAACTCTTTCAATTTGACATATTCTAGGTTAGAAATTTCATCTATCATTTTTCCTTTCTTATTTCTACTGAAATTTCGGCAGCATCTCCCCTTAAAACCGGACTAAACCAAATTTTTTCTGCAAGAAAATCAACCATCCAATCCATTTCTCGACAAGTTCTACAACTTCTATGTTCAATTCAACCTCAAATTCATTCAAAATTCCACTCAAATTCAAGATTTCTACTCCAAGAATCTTCAACCAAGCAACATATAATACTTGAGATTTCAAGGTTTAAATGCTACTTACTAGTCTATCTAACCACAAGAACACTTTATCTTGAGATTTCAAGGTTTAAATGCTACTTACTAGTCTATCTAACCACAAGAACACTTTATCTAGCAAGTAAATCTTCAATTCTAACTAACTTCTTCAAGTACTACTACCAAGTAGTTAGTATAAAACTTGAACAAAAACTAAATAAAACTTGAAATTAATAGCAAAAGTTCATAGTACATACCTTAAACAAGTTTAGAACTATGCTTAGGAAGAAGAAAAGCTAAATTTCTATGGTGAAATTGCTTGAAATTTGGAGAGAAAGCTTCAAGAAGTTGAGAGAAAAATGAGAGGAAAAGAGAGCTAAGGGTGGCCGGCCAAGGGAAAATGAAAAGAGAAAGAAGTAAGCTAGGGAAATAGAAAAGAAATAAAGGAAAAGATAAGGAAAAGAATAACCAATAATAACTTAACAAGATACAAGCTAGGGTTTAGACTTTTAAGACATTAGTGGTAAACTTGGATTAATTTAATTCGTGAAACTTTAAAATCTCTTTATCACCTAGTAATTAGTAAACATTCTTGGCACAAATTTTAAAACAAAATGAAAAGAATAGAGAGGAAGAGGGCCGGCCATGGAGGGACAAAAATCAAGGGAAATTAGTCAAAAAATTTTAGGTCAAATTTTGAACTAAAGCTCACTTGGTCAAAAGTCTTGAAAATGATAAAGTTAGTTAGTCAAAATTAAACACTATTATAAACTAATGGTCCAATGAAATTAATCCAAGTTTGGTACTTAGGTGTACCACTTAATAATAGAAGAATCTTATTTAGTTAAACTAATTAACTTAAGAAACCTTTCATCTAATAAATCAAAGATTAACACTAAACCTTAAACAAAAGAAATTCCCTCATGAAATACATTTTGATTTCACTTTTCTTTTCTCACTTCACTTTTTTTTTCTACTAATAAACATAACATTAATTAAATGATTTTTTTGTATGAATTTCTGGGGCGTCACACAAAGTGTAAATATGCAAAAGTAACGGGTCAAAATTTAACTATGTACAAATTTCGAGACTAATTTATTATTACGTAAAACTTCGGAGAAATAATTGTAATTTTGATAATTACACGGCTAAAAGTTGCGGGTCCAATTTTTAATTAAGTTAAACATCACCCGCCTAATTGCTATTTTCCATAATCACAAGGGCCTAATTGTAAATTTGAGAAATTTTTAGAGTAAAACATTAACTACGTACAATTTTTTAGTCCAATTTAAAAATATGTAAAACTTTGTGGGTGCAATTGTAATTTTTCATAATTGTAGGGGCCAAAGTGTAAATATGTACAACGATCGGCCAAAAAATTAATTGTGTAGTTGTTTGGGGTCAAATTTTTATCTACCTAAAACTTCGGGGGCCTAATTGTTATTATGCGCCCTAATTATAGGAAAAAAAAGGCAAATATATTAAAATTTAATTAGCATTTAAATCGTAAATATAAGTATTTAAGAGTTTCGGAGTAAATTCATAATCTTGTAAAATTAAGGGGGTCAAATTTAAATTTTTAAAAATTATTTGGGCCGACGTATAAATATTAAATTTAAAAGGTCCAAAGTGTAAATATGCAAAAGTAACAGGTCAAAATTTAACTATATACAAATTTCGAGACTAATTTATTATTACGTAAAATTTCAAAGAAATAATTGTAATTTTGATAATTACATGGATAAAAGTTGCGGGTCCAATTTTTAATTAAGTTAAACATCACCCGCCTAATTGCTATTTTCCATAATCACAAGGGCCTAATTGTAAATTTGAGAAATTTTTAGAGTAAAACATTAACTACGTACAAGTTTTTAGTCCAATTTAAAAATACGTAAAACTTTGTGGGTGCAATTGTAATTTTTCATAATTATAGGGGCCAAAGTGTGAGTATGTACAATGATCGGCCGAAAAATTAACTGTGTAGTAATTTGGGATCAAATTTTTATCTACATAAAATTTTGGGGGCCTAATTGTTATTTTTTCTAATTATGCGAAACAAAGTGTAAATATATAAAATTTTCGGAGTTAAAAATTAACTATGTACAATTTCAAATCCATTTTATGAGTTTTTAAATTTTTAGGGGCCCAATTATAATTTTGCATAATTACAGGGGCCAAAGTGTAAATGTACAAAATTAACGGTTATAATTTATTATGTACAAGTTTCGGGTCCAATTTATATTTATACAACACTTTAGGAGCCTAATTGTGTTTTTTCATAATTACATGGGGAAAATTGTAAATATGCAAAATTAACGGTCATAATTTAACTATCTACAAGTTTTGGGTCCAATTTATATTTATACAACACTTTAGGGGCCTAATTCTATTTTTTCATAATTATAGGGGCCAAAGTGTAAATAGGTGTAACTTTTGGGGTCATATTTATATTATGTCAAAATTTTAGGGCCATTTCATAATTATATAAATTTCAAGGGCAAAATTGTAATTTTCCAAATTATACACGTGCAAAATGTAAATAAGCACAGTGCTGTTGTCTACATGCAATTATTTAATCATTTTCAACATAAATTATAAATTTACATAAATACAAATAAATATATAATTAGTGTTAAATAATAATAATAATTTTTCAACTACATAATACACAATAACATAAGAATAATTATAAACACATTATAACTGAACAATAATTATAACGAAACACATTACACATTATGTAAAGTAAACACAATATAACGGAACAATAATTAATAAATATAGTGTACTAACTTGATATTATAGCGTCCACAACCGGAGTACTTAAATTTTTTGCTTTCCCCAACAGCTCAGCAGACTGATGTTAAACTTCAACCCTCACTGTAGAAGTCAAAACACTGTAATTAAACCCGGACAAGAAGGAAAAAACAATACTAGTTAAGTGAGGGTGTGTGCAAATGTTTCTGTCGCCGGAGAAGATGAAAATTTTCAACGAGTGTGTGTGCGTTTGTGAAATTGCAATTGCTGGGGAGAGGTTTTATAAAGTGCAGGGTGTGTGCTTTAGTGAATACTAGTGGTAATCCTTTAGCTACACTAGGGATACTTAAGCAAGTGCACCTATCGTTTCCAGTAGCATAGTGTATAGGAGTACCGAGTGTCGATCCCACAGGGACTATGTGAGTACTAGTACTAACCTTCTTTTTATTATCTAACCTCACAAAGCGAATGACGAATTTATCGGAAATACAAATTAACTAAACTAATTACCTAATTAAAGCACAATCTAGAATTCAGTAGAGAGAATGGACAAAAGTAGGAGATGAATCTAGATGAAGAATACCCTAAACCAAGTATGCTAAGACTATACCTTGATTAATGAATAGCCCAATCACTTAGACCCTAGAATCCCTTAATTAGATTTAATCTTTCTCAAGTATTAACCTCTATCCCCTTGGTTGATTGATTGGAATCTCTTCTCGATCAAAACCCCAAAGAGAAGCATTAAGGTTCTATGGATTCTATGGTTTTGGCTAGGTTTGAATCTAACCGGGGAGACTCATGTTATTCTATCTTTAGCAACTCATGCAAGCCTCTTTATTCAAGAGATGATCTAATCAAATAGGTGATTTCTCAATCTACCTATATGAAATCAATATTGAATCTAAGGATGCTAGCGATTCCCAATTCAATAACATTAAAACTCATGAATAAATCTAAGAAAAAAGTTGGAATTTTCATTAATCAAAAATAAAATCAATAGCACAATAGTGTAGGATTCATCCGTCTAAATCTTTCAACTCAAATCATAAATACAAGAATAAACCCAACAAAATACAAGAAAAGAATGGAAAAACTCATTCTCATGTAGATTCTCTTTATTCATCCCTTGCATCTTGAAGAAGCCTTCTTGCTTTGCACCATGAAAGCCCTTGAGTTGCTCCTCTACCCTTGCTTTCTTCTCTCTACATCCCTCTAGATGTGTGTAAAAGTGTGTTTCTTATACCTTAGAACCCCAAAGAAACCACCTATTTCCTTCCCCAAGGAGGTAGGGTTCTCCCCTCAAAAGATTCATCCAAAAGTGCTTAAAAACGCAACATTCCGTCACTAGGCCATGGCTAAGGCCATGGCACGGCCTTACCCGCGGCCTTGTGTCCTCCCTTTCTGACCAAGGCTGTACCCAAGGCTGTGGCAAGGCCTTACCCGCGGCCTTGGTCAGAATGTTTCACTTCTTTTCTATGAACAATTTCACCTTGAAAACGGCCGAACTAGCTTTTTCTCAAAACATAAAAGTTTTAGCCCTTTGAATACGCTTTCCAAATCAACAAGAATAACATCATTTGAAGCTCTGTACACTGAGATATATCTGCAATACTAAGAACTGGTCGGAACAGTACTGTAGTACAAATATGCTTCAATAACTTGGAATTTTGACCTTCGAAACTTAAGAACTGGACTTTGATGTCTTCATATGAATTGTAGATCATTATCTTAGCTTCAAAATGTTTCATGAATCACCTTAATCCAATATCTGTAGCTCAAGTTATTTGGAAATCACTGAAATATGTCTAGGCTGCCAAACCGTTTCTTTTCCAATTCTTCTTCGCATATTGCTTCTTTGCATCACTTTGAGGGTTTTTTGACTTTAACTCATCACCAACTTCAAATCACCTCAAAATATCATCCAATTGCCATCCAAATTGGTGATGCAATGTGCAAATCCTACGAAAATGACACAAATCACATGTAAATCACACATTTACACAATTTGGCATTCAAATCACAAATGAGAAGAAATAGCTAAGAAATAGAGGAAAACTCATAGAAAAAACCTAAAAACCTACCCTAAAAACCTACTAAAAACTAATGTACTATAGCACTTATCAACTAGCCGTTGATCTCATCTAATCAACGGCTAGTTAATTCCCAAAATAAAATAAAATAAAATTTGCAAGCGCCGCGTTTGGCACTCACAAAAGTCTGCCAGTCAGCCGGCAAAAGCTGCCTCTAACCGGCCGTGCTGTTAGTGGGGAGATAGCTCCCATCGACAGCGCCACATGTCAAACGCCCATTAAGGGCCGCATTTGACACTGGAAACAGCGTGCCGGTTAGCGAGCAGCGTCTGCTTGCTGACCGGCCATGCTGTCGGTGGCACACAAGCTGCCACGTGTCGGTCTTCGAGTTGCGGTGTGTCAGCGTCACATTTGGGAATGGAAATTTTGACTTTTCTATTCCCAAACGCAGCTCTGTAGTAAAAAAATAAAATAAAATTGTGCGCTGCATTTGCAAAACGCGACGCACTTAGTTTCAAAAAAATATTTCTAACACCTACAAATGCCGATTTTTCCTTTTTTGGGGCAATAATTCAACAAATTTGCTGTATTTTGAAGATGGTAGGGAGGGGTTTTTTGTTTTTGGATTTAATATTTTTATTTTATGAATTAAACATGAAAGGTAAAAAAAAAAAGAGTGTGTTTTGTCAAAAAAAAAAAAGCCTTCGGCTATTATCATTTTTTGATTTTTGCATTGTAAAAAGTATATATTTATGTTTTTAGTCCTTTGCAATTTAAGTAGTCTTATTATGCCCCTAAGTAATTCCTAATTGCTGCAATTTAGTCCATGATATGACAGCCCCACCTTACCCAGAGGCGCACCAAAGGGCTTAGCGGACTGCCTGCCTAGCTCTCGCCAAGACTCGAATCACGCACTCACGCAAACATCCAAGCGTACTTAACTCAAAATAAAATAAAATAAAATGGAATAAAATAAAATACACTCATATTATTTACTTAAAGGGTACAAGTTGTTAGGTAATAGCATAGGTAACGTAGCGGAAAAATAAAAACTTATTACCTTAACCATGGATCTCTTTGACATATCTATATGATTAACAAGGGGATTTGCATGAAGATTACCTTAAGCACAGAAGATTTCTATGCTTCTAGGCAAAGATCCTTCGAAGAAGATGTTAGATCTACCACGAAAAGCCCTCCAAGCGTAGAGCCTCTAACGATATCCACACGAACAACTTCTTTGGGAACCTTGTAGGCTTGCTTGCTTTGACTTTTGAGTGCTAGCTCCCTTGAATTATTAAGAACACAAGAAGAAGAAAAACCTAACCCTTAGGAGAGAGAGAGAGAGACGCCTAGAGAGAGAGAAGAGGCGTGCCTTTTCTTTCTTCTAATTTTCTCTCACTAGTTTTCTTTTGTGTAGCAATAATAATTCAAGAGTCAAAGCATGAACCTATTTATAGAGGAAGTATTCTAGTCTTTTAGGAAATAAAGCTAATTAGAAACCAAGAAGGTTTAGGCAACTTACTTTAAGCTAATCCTTCTCCTTTAGGAAATCTATTCCATAAGGAAACCAATTAGTTACTTTATTTCTTTTAGGAAACTAATTTCCTGCAAGACTTAGAATATTTATAAATAAGTCCTTTAAGTTAATTTATCTCATAAATTAACCCCATAAGTATCTCATACTTATCTTAATTACATTTTAACCCAAAGATTTTGTTCTTTATGTGTGTGACCCATTAGGTTCCATTCACGTTGGCAATAAGTATAAATTATAACTCATTAATTGAGCTAGATAAATTAAACACTTTTAATTTATCATTAATTCACTAATTAATCAATTCATACTTATAGATCATGAGTGGCGTCTAGCAATGCATCATGACCACCCAAGTGAATAGGAAAGTCATATGGTAGACCATACCCTTCAATGACAATGTTACCGTGTAATTAATATCCTTTCACCACACTATATCCCAATTAGTCTAAAAGTATAGTGCATACTTTTAAATGACTAATTTATATTTTCTTGTTCCAGAAATATAACTCTCCATGATGTATAACCTTGAAACTACTTCCAAGTTATACTATCACTTCTGCAGAAGATTTATGAGTTAATATTTCCAACAAGTGGCCATTAAGGGATATACTCTCCTATTAAGGAGTGGTGAATCCTATATTGATTACTCACTATCTTTCCATGCTTCAAACTATACCCAATCTCTAACCTATGAGCTACCCTTTTACGGGCACCGAGGAATAGAGTCAAAGTATAGCAATCCACACTCAAGATACTATGGTAATCTCAAGTCAAAGGATCACTTACACCATTGCCATTAAGAGTTCAACTATTGGCACTATAGTTGAAACTCTTGGCGGATCAATCCAATGAACTTGTTCTCAAACAAGCATCCACATACTAGCTTAAGTGTCACGCACACCATAGTCAATGAGATCAACTACTACTTACCATAAGTAGAGGCAAAGTATGTGCTAGTCTATCCGTATTAATGATGTCCAATCTCATTAATACTATGACTAGGGATATTTAAGAATATGACTTTATGTATTAGAGTCTCATAATTGTAACCCTTACAATCTCTAATAGACAGTCAATATTCTAAGGACTTTATCAATCAAACAAGTAACATGGAAATACAAGTATAGATGATAAAGAAAAATACCACATTGATAAATATAACATATAAAACACCTTAAACCATCTTGGTTTTAGGGCATACACTAACACAAGTCACATCAAAAGTTTACATGTCATAATATACATGATTTTCACAAAGATAGCCTAACACAGTTTGGCTATTACAATAACTAAACATCTATAATAATCAAAACTAGTCGATCCTGCTTTAATTTTTCAGGAAACCTGAGTAAAGGAAAACAAATAAAAGGAATGAGCTATAATAGCCCAGTGAATGTCCAAGTCATGCAATCATATCAAGAACTTATTATTTTAGTAAATAAAATAATCGATAAGTTAAATAAACAAGATATGAACAATTTAATTATCAAGTAGTCAAGGGCGGATACAAGGCTCAACTACGGGAGCAAGCTCAACCGCAGGAAAAGCAAGTACTGATCATGTAACCATGACATTTAGACTGAGATAATAGCTCAGGTCTTTTATCAAGGAACATGCCAGTTTTTTTATCACGCAAGCCCTAACCACCATTGACCTTATAACCTCCGTACAAGCTACCACATCCAGGGAGTACTCTCAACCTGGGAGGGCTAACACGCAAGAAAGTTCAATCTGGAGTTGGCCTCTTTGAGGATTCACAACTTAAAAGGGAAAGAACGTCACGCCCTAAAACACCCAGCACCTTATAACCTCCCAAGCCTGTTCGGGTTGACTATCCGCGAAGTAATGGTAAAGTTAGTCACGGAAGTCTCACGTACAAGTAACACGTCGAATAGTGAAAGCATATAACACATTACGGAATAGATGCAATAAAGTACACATCTTTCCTCAAGTAGCACATTTTATCACATAATATTTGCAAGTGTAACATAATATTTACAAGTAGAACATAGCATTTCATGCATCATGCACACATAAAGACACTCACCTGGAATGCCTAAGAAAATATCTCGTAAAATGGTCGTGATGCGTTTTCGGACCCTGAAATTTAAAAGAAATAATATAATGAAAACCCAAGTAAAACCCTAGTAAATTTAGTAAGAAAAATTCAAGAAAACACCCCACTTATTTCTAGGGTTTTGGTTTTAGGGTTTCTAGGGTTTTAGGGTTTACTTATTCTAAGAAAATTTAATCTATCACTAGATCATTTCTAAAAATTTCTACACTTCAATTTCCTTCAATTGAACATATTCTAGGCTTAAAATCTCACTTGTCAATTTTTCTTCTTTTAATTCTACCAAAATTTCGGCAGCATTTCCCCTTAAAATCGGACTAACCCAAATTTTTTTCCTGCAAGAAAAATCAACAATCCAACCCAATTCAACAAGTTCTACAACTTTTATGTTCAACTCAAGTTCAAATTCAATCAAAATTCCACTAAATTCCAAGAATTCTACTCCAAGAATCTTCAACCAAACAACATATAACACATGAAATTTCAAGGTTTAAAGGCCATATACTAGTCTATCTAACCACAAGAACACTTTATCTAGCAAGTAAATCTCCAAGTCTAACTAAGTTCTCCAAGTAGTACCAACAAGAATCTTGGTTTAAGCTTGCATAAAAACTAATTAAAACTTGAAATTAATAGGAAAAGTTCATAGTAAATACCTTAGATATGCTTAGAACTTTGCTTAGAAAGGAAAGAAGCTCACTTCCTATGGTGGATTTGCCCAAACTTTAGAGAGAAAACTTCAAGAAGTTGAGAGCAAAATGAGAGAAGAAGAGAAAGAGAGATGGCTGGCCAAGAGGGAGAAGAAAGAGAAAGAAATAGGCTAGGAAAAATGGAAAAGAAATAAAGAAAAGGTGGGAAAAAGATTAACCAATTAAAACCTAACAAGAATAAAGTAAAAAGGTAGTCTTTTAATGCAAGAGTAGCTAACTTGGATTAATTTGATTGGTAGAACTCATTAACCTCTTATCACCTAATACTAGCAATATTAAGACACAAATTATTAAAGCAAAAAGAGAGTAAAATAGGGAGAGAGAAATCCGGCCATAAGGAGAAAAAAAAAAGAAAAGAATTTCGGCCAAAAAGAAAAGAGAAGAGAGAAGAATTTTCGGCCAAGAGAAAAGAAAAGAAAGAGAAAAATTTCAGCCAAGGGAAAAGAAAATAAAGCAAGAAAATAAGTGAAATTTTTTAGTGAAATTGAGCTAAAATTCAAGTAGTCAAAAGACTAGAAAATAGTAAAATGAGCTAATCAAAATTTAAATACTAATATACATTAAATGGTCAAGTAAAATTATTCTAACTTTAGTACTTAGGTGTCCTTACTTAATAATGAAAATCTTAGCTAATTAACCTAATTAGCTCAAGAAATCTTCCAACTAATAAATCAAGGATTAACACTTAACCCTAAATAAGAAAAATGTCTCTTGTAAGTGCATTTCTAGGCTGTTACACATGATATATATGCCTTGACCCTAGAGTTCATTGTGCTTTTAATTGTGGCTTGTGTTAATTGCAATTTGGCCCATATATGCTATGATTTTTATTTTACCCCTCAATTTGATAGAATTGACTTTTCTTTTTTTTTTTTCAAATTAATGGTATCTTGACATGTGTGTTCGTTTTGTTGCTATTTGAATTGAGTCTTCTAAGGAGATACTTTCATTACTTTTATTTATTTATTTATTTTTTTATGTGCTCCTATGTGTCATTGTTATATGTTTCTATCTGTTATTTTTGTTTTTTAAGTGTTTATCACTTTTATTTATTGATTTCTATTTTTAATTATTTGAGAAAATGTAATAGATAGATTATAAATTTTTCTTTATTAAAATTTTTCTCTTATTTAGCAAAATTTGTATTTAGTTAGGCAAGTGTAATAAATAGGCTAGATAGGATATTTTATTTTCATTTTATTTTATTTTCCCTCCAATTAGATTGTAGTTAGGTCCTCCGATATAATAGATAAGGCTTTGTGTGCTATATGTTTATGTGCTTACGTGTTTTACTTGCTTTCCTTAGGATCTTTTGCATCTAGAATATTATATTTATGCATTATGTGCTTCTATGTGATTTACGTGATATTATGTGTTTATTTAATTTTTATTATAATTTAATTTATGTTTATTTGTGATGTTACCACACTAATCTAACGCAAGTTGTGGTTCATCCCCGTTTCTTTTCTAGTCCAAGGCTAGTGAGGAATTTATAGAAATAGGCTAGTACAACGTTATATCCATAGGTCCTCCTTCACTTTAGTCTCATTTGCATGCAATTCATATTTTATTTTTTTTAGGATTTTATCTCATTTGCATGGTGTTTTCCTTTATATGTGATCCCTTATCATTATATGTATAATGTATGACATCTAAAATGCATTTCACGTAAAATTTTAGCTTAGATGGGTCATTTGCTTATTTATGTTAGAATGAGTTACCCATCGAACACGAGAAAAGGACAAGTGTGACTTGTAACACCCTAGAAATTCATGCCAGAACCATTTATTTTGTATTATGTTCATTAGAAAAAAAAAAAAAGAAGGGCCGAATTAGTGGAAAAAATAATAAGGAATGATTTTCTATTTTACTAGCATGTTGTACCATTACCTTTAAGATTTGTACCTAGAATGTCTTGCAAGATTTAAGTATAGGATAAATAATAAAAATCCCTTCTAATGACCATTAGCCAAGTGTAGTCTTCCATGGTAAGAAAGTCAAGATTTACTTTGGTTTTGTCTTGCTTTGATTGGACCACCATTTTTTCCAATTTCTCTTCAATTCTTTTACTTTACTTCAGCTTATTATTTTTCTTCTTTTCTCTTCACTTGGCCGGTTTCTCTCTTCTCTCTTTTCTCTCCATTTGCTTTCATTTTCTTGGAGCTTCTGCTTCTATTTGATCACTTTTCATCCATAGAAATTGAGTTAATCTTCCTCCTAAGCAACAATCTTGCCTTATTAAAGGTATTTCCCAAGAACTTCTCTTTTATTTCAAGTAAAAGATCATAGTTTTCTAGCTTTTAAGCCATGTCTTTATTGTTAAGTATGATTTATTTTAGCCATGAAATATGAAGTTTTATTCCATGAATATGAGGTTTATGGACTTGTATGCTTGTAGATAGTGATTTAAACTTGAAATGGCATGAATTAAGGATGATTTAGTTGAAGAAACTTGGAGTAGTTTATGTGTTTTTGTGATGAATTTGGGTGAAATTGAAGTGAGTTTGATGTGAAATTGGTAGAACTACTTGAGATTGGGTTGTTTGGATGTTTTTCTTGCAGGTTAAAAATTTTGGGTTAGTCTGATTATAGGGGAAGTGCTGCCGAAATTTCGGTAAAACCTAAGAAATAAAGTGATTAGGCTATGATTTAAAGCTTTATAAGCTGTAATTTAGTGATTAGAACATGCAGAAATTTTCGTAGATTAGCTATTAGTGAATTGAACCTTTCCGATCAAAACCCTAAAAGTTAGAAAAACCCTAACTTCGAAAACCCTAAACCCTAGGGTAAAACCCTAAACTCCAAAACCCTAGAAATTAAACCCTAGAAAGACTTGAGGTATTTCTCAAATTTTCTTATCGAATTACTTAGATTTTTATCCAGTTTTTATACGACTATTTTCTTTTGAATTTCAGGCTCAGGAAGTGAAACCCGACCGTATTACGAAATATTTTCTTAAGCACTTAAGGTGAGTGTTCTTATGTGTGCATGATGCATGAAATGCCATGTAATACTTGACGTTATTATTTCGATGCATGAAATGATATGTTATACTTGACATGATTATCTAATGAAATGTGTTACTTGAGGAAAGATGTGTACTTTATCGCATCTATTCCGCAATGTGTTACATGCTTTCACTATCCAATGTGTTACTTGTGCGTGAGACTTCCGTGACTAACTTTACCGTTACTTCACGGATAGTCAACCCAGACAGGCTTGGGAGGATATAAGGTGCTGGGTGTTTTAGGGCGTGTTGTTCTTTCCCCTTGAGTTGTGAATCCTCAAAGAGGCCAACTCCGGATTGAACTTTCTTGCGTGTTGGCCCTCCAAGGTCGAGATTACTCCCTGGATGTGGTAGCCTGTACGGAGGTTATAAGGTGAACGGTGGTTAGGGCTTGCGTGATAATACTGGCATGTCCTTTGATAAAGACCTGAGCTATTATCTCGGTCCTAACATCATGGTTACATGAATCAGTACTTGCTTCTCCTGCGGTTGAGCTTGCTCCCGTAGTTGAGCCCTTGTATCCGCCATTGACTACTTGTTAATTAAATTGTTCATAACCTGTCTATTTACTCTTGTCAATTATCTTGTTCCTATAAATAATGAATTCCTGGTATGATTGCATGACTTGGGCACTCACTGGGCTATTATAGCTCATCCCGTTTATTTGTTTTCTTTAACCAGGTTTTCCCAAAATACTAAAGCTGGAAAAGCTGCTTTTGGATATAGTAAATGTTTTGTTCATGTATTTTGATAGCCTAACTGTGTAGGCTTTTATTGTAAATACTATGTATATTTTGAGATGTAAACTTCTTGTGATACTTGTATTTTCGAATGAATTAAATGAATGTATTTCATCATGAATGTATTTTATTTTGAGTTAAGTATGCTTGGATGTTCCGAGTGAGTGCTTGATTTGAGTCCTGGCGAGAGCCAGGTAGGCAGTCCACTAAGCCCTTTGGTGTGCCTCTGGGTAAGGTGGGGCTGTCACATGACTTTCGTGGCCTTAGCATGCCATTCACCCCTCCGTATGAAGGAACATCGTGTCTTGAGTCTTAGTCCTCCGTACCTGTTATGTTGCATTCCTTTTCCTTGGTCACTTATATCTACATTTATATTTTATTTTTTGTTTTGCATTTCAATTTTGCATGACTCGTGACACATTCAAGGTCTCAATATTGGGTTACACAGTTAATACATTAATTCCAATTAAACCTCAAAGAGACATTTCATCCATTTCTTGATCTTGGTTTGCATTCAGGTAGTGACATCCAAATGTGATATGTTTTAGGGTTACATTAATAAAATTTTGACTAAACCTCACAACTAGTTTCGGTTAGGTTGAAAGGGTGTCTTTGGCACGCGCCTTTGCCTTCCCTTTTTTCAATTGTGACTCCCAAACTCATTTTCTCTTATTTTCAAAGATCTAGAGTCGTCTGAAAAGAGTTTTTCTTACTTTTTTTTTGCCTTTTCATAAAAAAAGAAAAAAAATTTTCTAAAAGGCTTTATTCTTGTTTTCTTACTTTTTTTCAAAATTAAATTATTTTTCTGGTGACTTGATACACCAAAACTCAATCATATAAAACCCATTTTTAGACTCTATTTTTCGGGCCCAAATGGTCGCATTTTTAAAGTCCCATTTTAGATTCTTTTCTTTTGTTTTCAAAATAAAATCATTTTTTGAAAACATTTTTACAAAATCACTCTATTTTTTCACTCTATTTTTTTTTCAAAAAACCACATTGTCTTTTTCCACACTAGATTTTTTTCGTTTTTCAAAAACTGAGGCGCGACAACTAGCGACTCCACTGGGGATCATTGGTGGGTCCCAGCACTTGGTTTAGTCATTTTTCGTCTTCTAACACTTTTACATATTGCATTTGGATGTTTAGGCTGCGTTTTTTCTTTTTTAAGCTTTTTACATTTCACACACGTCTTCGTACCAAGTTCCCGTATATGTTATGAATGATTTTTTTATGTTATGTGATCATATCATATTTTGCATTTTGGGAAAGGGGCTGCAATCATTTTAGAACCTCATTGCATGTTAAATAATATCAGTCCCTCCTTTCAAAGGAGCACATTCGTACGTGCATACGATGATTTTGACCTTGTTTTATCCTTTTAGTGGTTATCATCCACCTATCCCTGTTACGATTAGGATGATCTGCCTAGATTATGACCATGGCACCATGTACATGTAGCAGTATCTAGAAAATCACCCGAACTACCGACTTGGGACTCCTGGAATTGATAGAATTGTTAACTTTTGGGTCCCTAAGTTTGAAGGTTCAGGAAATTTTAAATTGATCCGCTTGGGCATGTGGTCGTGGCACAACTTGCACGTAGTAGTGTCCATAGGATCACTCAAGCCATCGACTAAGAGCCTTGGGAGTCACGACTCTGGACCTTTTGGTCTAAAGGCTTGGGAAGCTAAAACCATATCGAGTCTAGATGCATTAGTGAACTTAACCTTATGCATCTATGTAGAATAACCTAGGATAGACTCTACCTTACCCTCTTAGGTACACTTGGCACGAGAGGAGGGAGTTTACCCCTTATTTTCTTTTTTCTATTTTCTTTTTTCTATCTCTATGTACTATTTGTTGCTCTAATGTGTTATGTGTTATTTACTGGATGAACAAACCATGTCTTTCCCCTGTCTTTGCATCCACAATCTTAGGAATAAGAGTCTTGACACAGTATTCTTTTAGAAAAAATCATCTTTTCAGATAGACCATTGTATGTTTAAGTTTCAATCTGTTGCATTAAAAAAAGTTTGCATATCATTTTTGGGCTTCCTCGGCATTCAAATGGGGCCCCTGTAGGTCATATTCAAACCACAATTCTTGCATACTCACTGTAATAAACTAACATCATGCATAAACCTTAGAAGGAATACCATTTCGGGAATCTTGTTGTAGTTACACCATTCTTTCTTTGTCTTAGATACATGCACGTTTGTGTTTTCTAATATTATCCTGGTGAGACTGTAGGTCAAGTAATCTGAGTAGAATGGAGACATTTCTTCTTAGAAAATTGGTCTTTTCTTGGTTAAAAAGGGTCTCGCCCTATAGGATTGCATTTCATAACAAGGGTTTCCCCGTAGGGCATGCATCCATTTCTTTGTACAAATCACTGACTTTGGTCTTGTTTTCTCTATCTTATCTTAGAGTAGAGTTTAACAGTTTTGATCAAAACCAGTGTTTAAACAAAACTCCCCTTTGATTCTTAGGTACTTTAAGCATAGCTTCCCAAAGAAGTCCCATCATCACTAGATCCTTGAGTAAGGCCATGAAATCTATAAACATGAGTTCACCTTTGAAATCTTTAGAAAAGTCTACTCAAAATGTGTTGCCAGATTTTGTAGGATTGGGAGCCCAATTAAGTGAAATGTTAGGCATGTTTAATACATTGAGTGTAGAAATGGCTGAGCAAAGGCATGTGCTTGATCAAATCGTCGCAAACAGTAGTGGTGGGGTCTCAAATGACAAAGTTCACACTAAAAACAACCCACCTGAGCAAGGTAAGCAAAGACCTCACACATCCCATGTCCAAATTACTTTTGTTCCTCCTTTTGCCAATTTTCCTGAGGGTCTTGTCACCCATTATAATCCTGATGTCCCACTCACACACTTAAGTAATGTCCCAGTGAATGCATCCAGTCACCAAATTCCTCAAATTCTCCCACAAACCAATGTGAGCATGCCACTCAATCCTCAGGGGCCTCACTATCACAATTCAGAACCTTTCATGTCGGATGTAGCCTCCCAAGGGAAACCAGCATTAGATGAGCATGTTGCACCTATTGATAAGGATTTATTGAGGAGATTAGACCGATTTGATGACTTTATGAAAAAAGTCAATGGCTGAATAAATATAGTGGATTGGACTATGACAAGTTCTACCTTTTTCCTGACGTCCAATTGCCCATGGCTTTTAAAATTCCCAAGTTCACTAAGTTTGATGGAGCAGGGAATCCTAAGACACAACTTAGGATGTTTGCTAACAGGTTAGGTAAACATTTAGATGACGAAAATCTACCTATGCGACTGTTTCCTAAAAGTTTGGAGAGGGATGCTCTAGACTAGTATTTGAAACTAAACCCAAAGAGGTGAAGACATGGTTGGATTTGTCAACAATATTTGTGAAGTAGTATGAATTCAACTGCGAATTGGCACCAACCCGAACAATATTGGAGAATACCAAGAGGAAACCTTTAGAGGACCACAAGACATTCGCAAAGCATTGGAGAAAGTTAGCCGCTAAGATGGAACCCCCTATGACGGAAGAAGAAATGATACGCATTTTCATCAAGGCTCATGACCCACTTTATTTGGAGGAGATTTTTCGTACGATTGGGAGTTCATTTGCCACCATTATTAATAAATTGGAGGAATATAATGAGTTTGTCAAGGTGGGGAAGATAGTCAATGTGACAACACTCAAAATGCAATTGAAGCCCTACAAAATAGGAATCAAAACAACAATGGGAAGAAGTCTCCATTTAAGAAGAAAGAGGAAGAAGCCGCTTTTGTATTAGATCAAGGCTCATCCTTTAGACCAAGAGCTCAGAATTACTCCTCATACTTAGACGCTTGCCCACCTTTTCCCAATCCTCAACAAGTTTACCATGCCAATACCCAACCTCATTATCCCCAA
Organism: Mitragyna speciosa; assembly: GCA_024721245.1. NCBI lineage: Eukaryota > Viridiplantae > Streptophyta > Magnoliopsida > Gentianales > Rubiaceae > Mitragyna > Mitragyna speciosa. The sequence continues at coordinate 373,348 of JAMWEH010000695.1, forward strand.
CCTTATTATCCAAATTGTCCAGTTCCTCGACCTACCTTCTAAAACCACTCTCGTCTTCCCTATAATTAGAGACCGCCTCAACAAAACAATATCAATCTGATGCAAATTCCCTTTCAAGCCAATAGAAACCAAGCCCATAACCCACCTAGAAATTTTAAAAATTGGGCCGTCCTATTGACCAATTGTATCACCAATTAAAAGCAGCAAGCAAAATCAGAACCATCCCAACTTTAATATACAATAATGGTTTTCCTATCAAGCCATCTGTGCATACCACTCAATTGTCGGGCTTTGAGAAACAAGATCCAAGATATGATTGACTCTAGTGATATCGTCCTTAGGATAAGAGGAGACCAAGGATCAAATGTTAACAAGAATCCTTTCCCAGAGCATGGAGATGATGAGTAGGCAAATTTCTACTTCTCGGTGTATGATGAGGTAAGAGATTGAAGTGTCCCAGCTGGATCCACTTGTGAGGCTGAGTCATCAGAAGCTTTTGAGTTATTAATAAGTCTTTCTTTTTAGTAAATTAAGGGGATTGTCATCTACACTTGATAGACTCTTAATTAGGGTTTTGTTTTTGCTATTTGGTTTTAGTCTTTTTTGGTGTCTAAATAAATGTTGAATCCATTTGAGTCTGTCTCATCCTTGTTATGAGGTAGGGAAGACATGTTCTTGAATAAAGTCCTAGCCCATGAAGTTGCCTTTTGTTAAATTTCCTTTTCAAATTTAATTGAACAAAAGACTCCCCTTTTGTTTTTGGTTAATCTATTGCACATAGTGTTATACTTTTGGATGCTAATCAATAAAACCATTTGATCCTTTGGATGTCACTATCCTAGACATTGACGACAACAATTTCAGCATCATTCATGGGTTGGGAATCATGCAATTTGAAATTCAAAACGAGATTGATATCGAGAAAGATTATGAGTTTGTTTCAAGGAGTCTAGAACAATATGAAGAGAAACCTAGACTGAATTTAGAAGAAGCACAAGCTTTCAATACTTACATGTAGTTTACAAAGGTCAAAGAGGAAATCAAAGGGACCACTCAGCATGCATCCATCAGTATTGAATGATACAATGGTCGACATAGCAATTTAGAACGACAATTTTGTCACTTGTAAGCAAATTGTCATATCTTGAAAAATTTGCCGTGCACTAGCTTGGGCCGCTAAAAAAGTCAAGGCACTGTTGCTTGGGTTTTACCACTTATTTCACATCACTATAAGATTCTTTGGGAGGCTCACTTGAAGAGCCAATATGATCACAGATGATCTTTAACAATTGTGACATCGTTTACTCCCATTCAAAAAAAAAAAAAAAAGAGAATAAAAAAAAGAGAAAAGAAAAGATGTTTTTCAAAGGAGACTTTGTTCTGGCAAGAATGGATAGTCAAATGTTTTCCTGGAACATCAATGTGGACTCATGAGAAAATTTTCATTTGATTTAGTAAATTTTTTTTAAAATTGTTGCCAAAAAAGACGATCAAAAGTAGACCTTCTGTCCTTTCCCATAAACATTTATTCCCCTAGCTTTCCCCTTTGAGCCTTCACAATATGTCATTTTCTGTTTGACAACCCACTTGATGGTCGCACCTCATATTGGGGCAGCTTTGTGGCGATTTTATCCCACACTAGGACAAATTTTATTTTGTCTGTCGTGTTAAAAAAAGTGGGAAGGAAATAAATAAAATAAAATAAAAACAGAAAGAAAACAAATGCCCAAAAGAAAGCAACAAAATTGGGGCAAATATTTTTAGAAAAGGAGAAAGGAAGCCCAAAATAAAGTAATCAAATTGTGGAAGCTTTGGGTAGAAAAATGAAAAGGAAGCCCCAAGAGTAAGAAGCAAAGTTGGAATGGATCTTGTAAGAGAGCCGAAAGGATACATGCAAAACTAGGGCAAATCCTTTATAACAGCGACCTCAATTTTATTACACCTTTTATGAAATTTGCTTTCCAGCCTTAACATTTCTAACACTCACCTAACCCCATTACAAAAATCGAGAATGTTACTATCCTGCGTCTTCATTTTGCTATGATTGTGGAATGAAAATTAGCAAATCAAATGGGTAGGTGATGTTAACATATCTATCCCAAATCAATAAAGGGAAGATTGTCTTACTAATACCATAATGGTTTTCAAAATATTAGTCTGTTTTAATGAGAAGTGGATGGCTACTTGAAGTTTAGATATTGCTATCCATGCCATTTCTTTCTGTAAAGATGAAAACTCGGAATGGTGCCTTTTTCCCTCAAAAAAAAAAAAAAAAGAAGAAGAAAAAAAAAAGAGGAGAAAAAAAAGAAAAAAGGAATGGGAATAATCTTAGTGAAAATCCGAAAGGATGCTAAGGATCTCAGAGATACAAGAGGAATGGAGTGACAAAGACAAGGTGGCTAATACCGAAAAAGCTGGTGACTATGTTCAATTAGATCTTCTCTTCTTGTTATCTATTATCTTGCCAACATCAATCTCTAGAAGGACAATGTCCAAAAGGATCAAATTAGTGTTTTCTTCATCAATGGCATTTTTTTTAACATTCCATCTGAGTAATTTTGCTTCATTTAATGTTTCTTTTCTATCATAGTATGTTATTTTTATATTAATACTTCATTTCATGTTTTGCATTTGTCTTATGTCCATTCCATTAGATAAAAGAAATAAGTGATGTCTTTATTAGAAAGTATGTTGTTAAGGTCATCTAGTTAGGTTTTGCTAGTTGACAATCCCCACAATTTACCGAGAAAGATAATTGGTTATTGATATTCTGTGACATGTAGAGGGCGAGCTAAAAATACCACTAAATGGCAAAGATTCGTAACAGATCGGAAATATTTTGGGAGCAAATCCTTGAAAACTAGAAACTCTTGTTTATGTGATTCTCAAGGCCTAAGGGATCAAATGATGGTAGCGTTATCTTTGGTCACACCCTTTTTTTTTACTTTTTGCAAAATGTGCAAAAATTCTTTTTGTTAAGGGTGTTTTTTTTAATTGGCTAACCCTGTACACCGGGAGGAGGGGGGACGCCACTCTCAAATTTTATTAATAAGAAAGAGGGGGACTAGACCTTACCTAAAAAATTATTACAACTAAAAAGAATCCTTGAAAATAGAAGAGGAGTAGAACTCCTTATACAAAATGTGAAGCAACAAAACTTATATAGCAACTAAAAAACTATATCGTATTAACAAAATAAAATGAAGGGAACCTTAATTGATCCAATTAGACAGCCCTACGCACTTCCTTAGGTAAGCAAGAAAATGAAGAAAAGGTAATGTCAGACTTTTCCTATAAACCCCAATTAGTCAAGAAATCCACTGGCTTATTAGCTTCCCTATAGCAGTGAGAGAGCAAAATAATGTGTAGCTGACTCTTCTTAGTTCTTCCACAAAATGAGACAAATACCATGGACAAAAAATCTGATTTAACAGTTTTCTAATTTATTCTTTTGACTTGCTATATACTTGAATATCTCTCTCCCAGATTTCTCTCTCTCATATTTCTCTCAAACAACCTTTCTTTTTTTAAAATTCAAACTTGTTGGTAAGGTGGTTGGCTAGTTTTGGCCGCCGATCACCTCCTTCTATTGACAATGATGGATAGAATTCAGCCTGAACCTGAGGGGCAGTCTAAATGGACTATTAACAGGTCATTTGCGGATGTGGTTTTGATGAAATCTCAAGCTATTTCGTTGAAATAAATTACAATTTATAAAGGAGAACTTGGTGTTTTCTTTTTAGAAGATGAAATCAATTGCATGGCTGCACCATTGCAATATATAGGGAAATTCTCATGGGGGTAACCTTCTATGGAGGCTTTACAAAAAAGGGGTTGCTGTTGTTGGTTTCAAAGGTCCTATTTTGCTGGGATTAATGGATAGCCACCATGTTTATCTGAAGTTTGATATGGAGGAAGATTTTCAAAGATATTGGCTAAGGGGTTTTTGGAGTTTTCAAGGATTAGTAATGAAAGTATCCAAGTGGACTCCAAATTTTTGACTAGATGAAGAGTCCTTTGTTGTATTGATTTGGATAAATTTTGAGAGTTTGCCTTTGCATTTGTTTGACAAATCCACTCTTTTCTCACTGGCCAAAGTTCTTGGAAAACCATTGAAGATCGATGCTGCAACGGCAAACTTGTCCAGGCCTAACATAGCACGTGTATGTGATGAGCTTGATCTGTTAAAGGATCAACCAAGTCAGATTTGGATTGGCCATGGACAAACGGGGTTTTGGCAATGCGTTTCTTATGAGAACCTACCATGTTATTGTTCTCGGTGTAAGAGATTGGAACATGATGAGGATCATTGTTGTCCAAATGGCATGAATGCTTATGAACAGGCAAGAGAGCAGCATCTTCTTCGAAGGATTGTTCAAGCTGATCAATAGAAACGGTGGACTCCAAAGAAGCATGCCATTAATGAGATTGAAGCAGTTGGAAATAGCAAAGTTGGGAACCAGAAGGATGCTGTGCAAATGAATTCTGTAGAGAAAAGCAATCATCAATAGGCATGATAATCCCTTGGTGGGTTGTTATCAAAGCTTGGCCTTGGATATCATGGAGTGTAATGATCAGAGAGCAGAAACGTGTGTTCATTCTCCTGATGAGGGTGTCCAGGAGGTGTAGGCAGTGTATGCTAATGTGCAGCCACCTACTAGAAATGGTATTGATTTTGAGTTGCTTATTGCACATGGAATAGAAGGGGTTCCTATGGAGATTGTGCAAGCAGCAGCTAACGCTAGTAGAACCAGTGAGAGGGCTAAGGATTTGAATCTGTTGCAAATGATGGAAGAACTTCCAAGTGTGGCAGGAAATTTGTCTCCTCGCCTTGTCAATTCGTAGCCAACGAGAGACCCAAACATCTCCTTAATGGAGGCTTTGAATGTTGAAGGATCTGGAGCCTTGGAGAAGAACTTTCAGCAAGTATGCCCCGGAGGAATTAGAGCAAAGTTTGATTTGGGCCGTCAATTGCAATCATGTACGAAGTCTTCTTCAAAATTCTTCCAAGTTCTTTCCAATGATTAATGGACTATTTTGGAATATTCAGGGGGTTGCTAAAGCCCCAAATGTTAGAAGATTAAAGCAATTAGTTATGACAAATAATATTCAGCTGGTTGTCATTTGTGAGCCCAAAGTTTCTGTTGTTAAAATTAATTCCTTTCGATTAAAGTTAAAGTTTGATAATGCAATCCATAGTGACACGGGTGATATATGGTTTTTTTTCAATAATGTTTTTGTCTTGAATGTGATTCTTCATATTGGTTTGAAGATTCTTCATCCTTACTTGGCTTTCCCTTTTTTTTTTCGTTTGTATTTGCAAAATGTACATCAGAGGACAGAAGAGATTTATGGTCAGATTTATTGACCTCCAAACCATCCCAAAGTCCATGGTGTATTTGTGGAGATTTTAATTTGGTAATGCCTGCACATGAGAAGAAAGGTGGGAGGCCTTTTAATATTTTGGAATCCTTGGATTTCTTATCTTTTATGGCGATGGTAGGTGTTTACAATGTGGGATTCTCAGGCTCAAGCTTTACATGGTGCAATAATCATAGAGAAAGGGCAATAATTTGGAAGCGTCTGGATAGGGTTTTGATAAATGAGGATTGCTTGATATATCATCTTTGTTTGTATCTCATTTAGCTTGAGATCATTCTGATCATGCACCTTTGTTGCTAAATTTTTCTACAAGATTGAACAACAAGCCTCGTCCATTCTGTTTCTTGAATGTTTGGACCACCAATGGTAGTCTTATGGAGGTTATTCGAAGTTCATGGCAGGTAGAGATTACGGGGCATCCCTTGTCAGTTTTGAGTGGTAAACTGAAAGCTGTGAAAAGGAATATTTAGGAATGGAATAAGGAACATTTTGGTAATATTTTCTCCAATGTTAAAAAGCCTGAGGGGAATGTATTATTGGTTGAAAAAAACTTGGAGATTTTGGATTCGGTTGAGAATGAGTTAGAGCTCAATAAAGCTCAAGCAAATTTACGGCGTGTGTTATCTATGGAGGAGCAATACTAGAGGCAAAAGGCTCATATAAAATGCCTTTCAGAAGGTGATAAGAATTCTAAATATTTCCATGCTGTGGTTAAAAAGTGCAGATTGACAGCTACTATTCACAAGATAAAAGATGAGGCTGGGTACTAGGTCTCGAAGGAAAATGTTATGGGTGATGAAGTTGTCAAGTTTTTTGAGAAATTGTTTCGAGAAGAGTCTAGCATGCCAGTTCATGTAGTGGATATTATTCCAAAGTTAATTATAGAACAAGACAATGCCTCTTTGGAAGCTATTCCTTCTCTGGAGGAGATTAAAGTGTAATTGTTCAGATGGATGGGGATAGTGTTGTAGGCCCAGGTGGATTAACGGGGAAGTTCTTCACTTTTGCATGGGATGTGATTACTAGTGATATTCATAATGCAACTGTGAGCTTCTTCTATGGAGCTGATCTCCCTTAAGTGGTTATAGCAATATCCATTGTTCTTATTCCCAAAATTCTAAATCCACAGGAATTTTTGCAATTCAAGCCTATAAGTCTCTATAATTTCATAAACAAGGTGATTTCATGAGTTTTATCAAATCGGTTATCATCCATTTTGCTTAAGATTATCTCTTCTCAGTAGAGTGGCTTTGTTAAAGGCAGAAGCATAACGGATAATTTTTTGCTAGCCCAAGAACTTATCTTTGTTATTGGGAAGAAGTCCAGGGTGGAAATGTGACTATCAAGCTTGATATGGTGAAGGCGTATGACAGGGTTTCTTGGCCTTTTCTAATCTATGTTTTACGTTAATTTGGTTACATTGAATGCTTCAATGATATGATTTGGAGGTTGATATCGAATGTATGGTTTTCGGTCATTGTTAATAGAGTGAGTTTTGAATTTTTCAAGTCTACCAGAAGACTTCGTCAAGGAGATCCGTTATCTTCTGTCTTGCTCATCATTGGGGTTGGAGTTTTATCTCAATCATTGAATGGCCTGGCAGAACAATCCAATTTTTTTGGTTTTAGAACTCCTCCTAGGTGTCCTTATGTTTCTTGTTGCATCCCAAAATTGGTAAAGCTTGGGTGGGATCCGTGACTGTCGCACCCTAAAAAGGCAGTCTGGGCCAGTGTCCCTTTTTGAAAAGAAAGTTTTTGGAAAAACTGTATGTGTGTGAGAAAAATTGAGTTTTTAGTGAAAAAGTGTATTTTAGAAAAAATGGTAATTAAAAAATAAAATAAGGCCGGGACTAAAAAGTGCGATAGTTTTGGCCAACTAATTTTGAAAAAGGGTTTTATTTTAAAAATGGAGTCGCCACTTGGTATGGAGTTAGGGTGTATCAAGTCACCCGAAAAATCTTTTAGCAAAACAAAAGCAAAAATTTTAAAAAAAAATTGAAAACCCTTTTTCGACTCTGGTCTACAAAAAAACAAGAGAAAAAGGTTCGAGAGTCACATGAGAAGAAAGGGAAGGCAAAGGCTTACACCTAAGGCACCCTTTCTACCTAGTTGAGGCTAGTTGTGAGGTTTAATCAAATTTTCCTAAAATAACCCCTAAATTCTATCATGTTCGGATGTGTCTATATGAATGCAAATCCTAAATCTAAATATGAATACCGGAAGGGTTGAGATGTTCTGTCGAGGCTTGGTTAGGTTTATCGCATTAATTGCAAAACCTAAGTCGAGACCTCAAGAAAGTCACGAGTGTAGATGCAAAATGGAATGCAAAAAGAAAAGAAAAATAGTAATATAGATAATAGGTGCTCAAAGAAAGTGGGGATGCAACATAACATGTACGGGGACTAATAACTCGTGACAAAATGTTCCTACTCACAAAGGGGGGAACGACATGTACACTACCGCTTCCCTCGTAAGTAGGTGACTATTTCTAGTCGGATCATACAAATGACCTAATTTTTAAGTGAAATACAACCTAAATGTCATGCACTGTCAAATGTTGAAAATAAGTAACGATAGTAATAAAAATATATACAAAAAATCATGCGAATATGGAAAACTCTAAAAAAGGAGAATGTGTTGTGAAATGAGATGAAAAAGCATGCAAGTGGTGAGTTTAATCACTAAATGACTTAAGGGTCTAGTATTGGACTAGCTCTTTCTAGGAATTTCCACTAGCGTTGGACTAGCGGGGAAGCGATAAAACTACAACTAGTGTTGGACTAGTGTGGTGACGGAATAACAAAACTGATAGAACATAAATCAAAGCAATAAAGCATGAATCGAAAGTAAATAAACATATAAAGACATATAAGAGCACATAACACGTAGGCATGATATCTAGATGCAAATCTTAAGGAAAGCAGTAAATCAAATAAACACATAAACATGTAAAAGCACACAAACCCTAACTATTACACCGAGAAATTTAGATACAATTTTAAGGGAAAAAGTAAAAATGACCTATCTATTATACTAGCTATCTAAACACAAAATTTTTGCTAAAAATATAAGAAATGTGACCTAACTATCACATTGACTAGCTAAATACAAAAAATAGTACATTTTTGCCAAATAATTAAATTTGAGAAATTAAATAGCATAAAGGAAATAAATACACAAAAAGTATGTAAAATAAGAAATATATGAAGAAAAATGCATAAAAAAATCACATAAGGGCACATTGGAGCACATAAAGAGAATTTAACAAGTAATGGGAGTACCTTTTTGAAGACCCACTACAAATACTAATCAAAATGAACAAACAAGTCAAGGTAACTCGATATAAGTGAATAAAAGTGTAAAATATGTCAGTATTGACAAATTGGGGTAAAATTGTAAGTCCAACAACTAAGACGACTAAAAATAAAACTTCTATAAAAGCTTAAAGGGTAAAATTAGAAATTCGAACTAATCCAAGGGTCTTGATGTAGAATAAAGCAAATTGGGAGGCAAAGATGTAATTTCTATCAAATTAAAGGGGTAAAAATGCAATTATAAACCTAAAGGGATTAAAGGGTAAAATTGGAAATTAAAACCAAATTTGGGGATATAACAGTGGTTTCTGACAAGTGTAAAATATACCTACTTTAATATATGCTTTATTATAAGTTTTTGGTGTGTTTTAATATATTCATAACGAATTTGGCTCCAAAAATATTATTTTCCTCAAACTAGGGTTTTCTCTTAGAAATTAAGAATTTTGATGCAAAATTTATATTTTGAACAATTTAATGTAATTTGGTAGGTTTATGATAATTGGATCAATTGGAGCACAACTTATCTTGATTTGAGTTGATTCAACATTGGATCGAAAACATAACAAAACTTGAAGATTGTTTGCTCAACATCAAGGAGAGTAATTCACCACAAATCAATTATGGAGTACATGCATCAACCTTGCAAATAACATCTTGGGCCAAGGTTTTGTGGAAATGAAATGCCCAATTTGGCTCCATTTGGAATCAACTTGCAAATCTGGCCCAAAAGTTAAAGGCCCAATTTGGCCAAAAATGTCAAAAGGCCCAATTAGCCCAATTTGGCCCAATAGTGGTGGAATTCTCTAGAGATGCAACTTTTAGCATGTTCACACTTAATGTTCAAGATAATTCTAGAGAAATTTGTAGGAATTTTAGTCAAATTAAAATTGTTAATTCCAATGCAATTCTCTTGAGAATTCTAGACAAATTTGGAAGACAGCTTGCATTGCAAGTTGGAGAATATTAGAATTTTGAAGAATTCTCTACACAAATGTATTTGACTATTCAAACCCTAAAATTTTCATTTTTAGGACAATTTTATAAGAAATTGTTAACAAGGACTTGAGTCCCAATGTTTTATAAATAGGGGTCCTTGGTTAACATATTAGGAAGGTTATATATGTGAGGTTTAGGAGATGTTATGTGAAGAGAAATAGTGTAGTATGGTAGAAATCTTCTTGTAGTTTTAGTAGAAAATTCAATATTTGTAAGGAAGCTCTTGGATATTTCATTTGTACCAATTCATCTTCAAGGAGGATATGGAAGCTATGGAGCCTTGTTCATCCACCAAATGAGCAATTTCTATCCTTGTCTTATCATTTACTACTTGTTATGAATTTTTACTTTGATATTTTGTTCTTTGAAGTTATGAATTCTATGTTAAGCTATGTAGACACCAAATTTTGACACACCCTTTAAAAAGAAAATGTATTTTACTTCATTTGGGGATAATTTTTATTTTCAGGGGCCAATTGTAATTTTTGTGTATATTATGTCTAATTAGATGTATTAGGGGCAAAATGGTAATTTCACCGTGTAAATATTATTTTATTTTAGTCTATATTTTTTTTAATACATAATTTTACTATTTTTATCATTATTTCTAATTTTAATGATTTTTTAGAGTCATCTAGTATTTATTTAAAATTTTAGCATTTTTTACTTAATGGCACGTTTCCCAATGCATTCTTTTTGTGAGAATTTTTTCTTAAAAAAAAAATGGAGCAGCAGTAGCATTGTAGCTACTGCTAGTGCAGCTGCAATGGCTACCAAGCAGCTATACCCCTACCTAGAACACCATCATTTTGCAGACATCTTAACCCACCAACTCTCCCCTCTAAGCACATCATTTTCTCTCACCACTTACTAGATTTGTAGGGATTGGATTATATTTTTCTTCCCTCAACACTCAAGCTCACATTCATCAGTTCACAACACACACACCACACTTCAGACACTTCACTCAACATACACACACACTTTCATCTTTATCTTTTAAATAAATCTATTCCCTCTCACAATAATAAAAAAAATCAAGAAAAATGTAAATAATAAATTCATTAACTCTAATTCACTCTGAAAAAAGTTAGAAACTTAGAAACATGCTTAAAACCTAAAAACGAATTTTGGGACCAAAAATTGGTGAAAAATGAGTTTGGATTGTGAAATGACAATTTTGCCGTTGGATGACGAAAATTCATAGAAAAATAGCTATTGACTTCAAAATATTATCAAAATTTACAAGTAAGCTTAAAACACTAAAAAATGCATTTTTGACTCAAAATTTGTGAAAAATAAATTTAATTTGTAAAATGACGATTTTGCCCTTGGGCAATGAAAATTCACAGAAAAATAGTTATTGTTCTCAAAAAATTATGAAAAATTACAAATAATCTTAAAACACTAGAAAATGCCTTTTCGACTCAAAATTTGACAAAAATGAATTTAATCTGTAAAATGATGATTTTGCCCTTGGGCAATGAAATTTTGCAGAAAAAATAGTAATCGTCTCTGAAAAAATCAAGAAAATTCAGAAACATGCCTCAAGAATTTGAAAAATAAATTTGGAACTTAAAATAAGCTAAAATGGTATTCCCGAGATGAAATTACCATTTTGCCCTTATGCTGGTAAAAATATAAAAAATACCAATTACATCTAGAAAAATCATAAGAAATTAATAAATTCATATAAAAGTAAAAATATGAATTTAAAACCCCCAAAAATTAATAGAAAAATATTTACAGATAAAATTACTATTTTGCCCCCTGAGATTATTAAAAATTTGAAATTTGTCCTAAAAAGTGCAAACATGCCCCGTAGTGTTTGAAAATAAATGGTGTGTCAAAATTTGGTGTCTACAAGAATCATGACTACAATTGAAAGCAAAAGAGATAGAGTTGAAGAATTGCTCAACCAAATGAGAAGAAGCTTCTCTTCTTGTTCACCTTCAAAAGTAGTACTACAAAGTTCTCTTACAATGGTCCTCACCATTCTATTGAAGGATGAAGAGAATTTTATTAATTCTCTCTCAAAATTAATGCATGGAAATGATGAAGATTTGCTTGGGGATTCCAAATGAGCACAAAAGTCTTCATTTATGCTTCCAATGTATTCTTCCACTTGCAAAACCCTATCTCCATCTAACAATGTCTACAAAAACAGCTGGAAGAATATGCAAGTTGAAGCCCTACAAAAGCCCCAGCCAACCTACAATTCGTGACCACTCGCGGATCATTCCTTGTGGATGTCACTTGAGTTATGATTTTTGCTGAGCTGGCATCCACGTGTGCATGCATTTTCAACATATTTGCACATATTTTGATGAAGAATTGAATTTTTCTATTATTTTTGCACAATTATTTCTTCAAGTTGTTCATCCACCTTTAACTCCCAGTATATGTGCAGGGCGGAGAGGAGGGGTACGCCACTCCCAGATTTTATTAATTAAACCATAAAGGAATAAATGAGTAGGCCGAAGGCAACAATCTACAGGACAATTAATGGTAAAATTACACAAATAAGGAGTACTACTCCCTTACAAAAGAGGTCCTAATGGAAGAAATTTCTAAGGTATCTGCACGCAACAAAACCTTAAATTTTGGAGGAAGCAAATCTGTAGAGAGAAACAAGGAATCTTGATGAAGCTCTAAAGAGGCCAAATAATCTGTAACTAAATTCGCCTCACGAAAAATATGGGAGATCTTAGCCCACTTAGAAGTCATGAACAATCTAATCTTCCTCAAGTCCTGACATAGAGGCCATCTTCCCACGAAGTTAGTTTCAACTAGACGCACCAACAAGGACGAGTCAACTTCCACTAAAACATTTACATGCTTCATATCAACACAAATTTGAAGACCATGGAGCAAAGCTAAACATTCATCTTGAATCACATCAACATCCCCATACTCTTTGTGAAATGAAAAAATCAAATCACCTTTGTGATCCCTTAATAAACCCCCACTTGCACTTTTGTTATTACTCACACTGGCATCTGTATTGAGTTTAAACCATCCATACTCAGGCTTAGACCAATGCACCACCCTAATTTTTCTCATTTTGGCCGGCTAACATTGAAAGAAATTGGCAATAAAAGAATTCCTATCACCCTTCAACTATTTCTTGTCAATGTGTCCAGCATACCCAAGCATTTTAAGATAAAGGACTATCTCCATAATAACCGAATGAGCCATTGGAGCTTTATTTTGGAATCTCTCAGCATTCCGGAATTTCCACAAAAACCCACAATATAACCATAGGAATAATCCTCCTAATATGATTCTCCACAAGTGTAATTAATAACCAATGCATGAGCCGAGAAGCAATGCATAAAAAAGATGAACTTTGAATACCAAAAACATGAGAGAAAAAATATTCCAAACCTCATCGGCTAATTGTCCCTCCAAGAAGAGGTGATTCAAAGTTTCTTGTTGAAGCTCGCAACAACTGCAACGAGAAGATAATTGGATTCCTCTGACTTGAAGATTGCAATCCAATGGAAGGTAGTTATGAATTACCTTCCAAACAAAGAAAGAGATCTTAAGTGGCAACCATTTGCACCAAACTGCCTTCAATCACCAATGACACTGTTCTTCTCTGTCAAATGCATTGCCATGCCGAAGCAAACAAAAATTTACCATTAGTAGAGAGGCTCCTAGCCATGATATCCGAGACATCAGTGATCAATGGTATATGAGAAATTTGGGATGCTACAGCTTCCGGAAGCCATAGCTGCCGGAAGCCATTGTGCAAGTTTATCTGTATTCCCCCCCCCCCCTCCTTCCAAAAAATTCAACAACAAGAAAAAATGGAGGGTCGTGGACCTTCGAAAAATGAATGAGAGGGACATCTCCAATGCATTCATCCCACCTGAAATCTACCAGTCCCTCACCAATCTACCAGCGTATGTGCTCTTTAGCCACATCCTTCACAGCTAATAGACGTCTCATTGTAGCTGAAGGAAAATTACACTCTATATTCAAGGGATGCTTACCTTTACAATATTTTACATGCATGAACTTAGCCCAAGGAGAGTCCCTTGCACGCAGCCTCAACCATAAATTTGTTGAGCAAGCCTGCACTATGTCCTGTAGGTGCCTAAAACCTAATCCTCCTTCCTCCACAAGAAAACACAATTTCTCCCAAGAACACCAATGTATGCGTTTGTCTGAAATGCCAGCATCCCACAAAAAACTATTAAAAATTCTTCCCAAAGCAATAATGACGTTTTCATGAGGTTGAAGAATTTGTAATAAAAACAAAGGCATAGCTATCAAAAAATGTCTCAACAAAATGATCTTACCCCCAGCTGATAATAACTTCATGCTCCAAAGCTCCAATCTGGATCTCACCTTTGATATAATGCCATCAAAAAGAATACTCTTGGGCTTTCCTTTGGAAATAGGAAAACCCAAATATATAAAAGGAAGGCTCTTCCTGACGAATCCCAAAGATGACTCCACCATACGAATAATGGAATGATTTGCCTTTGAAGAGATAATATAAGAGCTTTTTTCCAGGTTGATCTTTTACCTAGACGCCTTCTTATATTGCGTAAACACATTCCTCAAATTGAATAAAATATGCTCTTCAGCTCTTGTGAAGATGATCATGTCATCTACAAATGCGAGATAAGGAACCTGACCACCCTTAGATGAATAGCTTCTACCTTTTTGTTGCTCCAGTCCCTTACCAAAAAATTCAGCTATAATAAGAAAGATTCCCAGAGAGAGTGGATCACCTTGACGAACTTCGCGTGAAGAATCAAAAAAACCTGAAGATTGGCCATTGATCAAAATTAAAAACCAATTGTTAGAAATCAACCTATAAATTAAATCAATAATATTTTCTTCAAACCCAAAGAACCGCAACATGTACAAGAGAAAAGGCCATTTCACTCTGTCGTATGCCTTTTCCATATCCAATTCAGAATTAAGTATGGGTTCACAAGCTTCTTGTCCAACTCAGTAGTGAGCTCCTAAGCCAAAAGAATATTGTCCATGATGCCTCTGTTCGAAACAAAACTAGTTTGCCAAGGAGAAATAATATTTGGCAATACCTTGTTCAACCTGTTAGCAAAAACTTTTGAGATAATTTTTGAACTAACGTTGCACAAGCTAATAGGACGATAATCCTTCCAATGAACTGGGCTTGGCTTTTAGGAACTAAAATAATCATTGTAGCCGTTAAACCCCTAGGTAATTGAGCTCCCCTGAAAAAATCATCCACAGCCTGAAATAAGTCCAATTTTATAACTTCCCAACACGTTTTATAAAAGGTTGCATTAAATCCATTAGGTCCCGCACAACTCTGATCGTCCAATGGGGAGACAACCGATTTGATTTCTTCCATTGCAGGAGAGGAAATCAACTCCTGATTACACTTCTTGGAAATCTTCGACACGTGGAAATGAGCTGATTGAGGACATACAATAGACCTATCAGCCTGAAAAAGTGAGGTATAATACTGAACAATAGATTGTTTGATTTCTTTTGCATCATCAATCTAGCCTCCCATGTCATCCTTAATCCTACAATAAAATTATCAGTTCTTCTTTGTTTCACCACTGCATAAAAAAATGCTATTTAGCATCACTTGATGCAATCCACTTAATGCATGATTTTTGTCTCCAATATTCACACTCCAAAGCATGAAAGTGGTTTTATTTAGCTTTAGCTTCACTCCAATTGACTCTATCAGTTTCTATCTGCCGTTCATAAAAAATTCTCTCCAAAATCATCATATCTTCAAAAGCCTATTGGGTGATATTAACTACATTCCCAAACCTCTCCTTATTCCACAATTTCAATTCCTTAGTTGTTCGTTTGAGTTTTAGAAACAACTTCATCAATGGTGGGCCATCCACTGGTTGCTACCAAACATTGCTCACAATTGATAGAAAGGATTCATGTTTACACCAGATATTAAGAAATCTAAATGATGCTGATTTCCTTCCTACCATTCCAGCTCGAATCAACAAGAGTGAATGGTCAGATTTCCCCCTTGAGAGGTGCAAAAACCATGAATGATTGAAAGCCAGTTGCCAAACCCTACCATTTGTCCAAGAAAACTTAGAGCCATCAAAGGGAATTGCAAATAAAGATAAATTGTGAATTGCCATATTAAATTCCTCCATGGAAGAAACCAAAGGAAGTTGACCAGCCACATGTTCCTCCATCATAGAGATCGCAGTAAAGTCGCCTACTACCATCCACGGAATATCTGTTACCAAATTTTCCATAGTTTGCCATAATGACCACCTTGAGACCCTGTTGCACTTAGCATAGACATCAAAAACCACCAAAGAATAGCCAGACCGAAAATCCATACGACAATGTACTAACTGCCCCACTAACTCAGTGAAAGAATAGTTAACACCACTGTTCCAAAAACACCACACCTTACTGTCAAGAAAAGATTGACCATAATCAAAATGAAGAAACGTATGAACACTTAATAATTGATGATCCCCGGACTTGGGTTCAATTAATGCAAGAAAACCTATTTTATGCTTATAGCATATATCAGCTAAATAATGTAATGAATCCCATTGGGATGTACCACGAATATTCCAAACTACAAAATTAATTGGACTTAACATGGGAACAGAGAGAATACTTAGCTGTTGCAATATTTTCAACCTCCACTTGCTACTTATTCGATTTTGCAGGTCGTCCCACTTTCTTCTTTACTAATTTTGCCAATAGCTCTTCATCCTCCATCATCGTATGACTTCCCAACCAGCCTACCTTCCGAATTAAAACCCTTTGAAATTCCTGCAACTCCTCTATTTGAACATTAGGTTTGGTGGCAACTCCTGCCGATAACCTTCTACCCAAGGCATTAACATTTTTCTTCTTTGGCGTACTAAGGGGAGTCTGACACATCATTTCCCCCTGACTATCTCAAATACCTCTTCATCTTTATCCATCAGGTTGTCAAAATGTTGGCTCAACTGCATTCCCAAATCAAAAATTTTTGGTGAAGATGGTATGCTGAGCACCAAATTTTCCTATTCCTGGAAAGTCTATAGAAAATTTGGCATTGCAATATCTTCTGCTGCATCTTTTGTCAAAATCTAAATTGCTAAGTCTGCTGGGGTCTCATTTTTCTCCTGTTTGTCATCAACTTGCAACCACAGACCTTCACCTTGCACTGTCCCTTTCAAAACATAAAACTTTGCAACTGGTCTCTTGATTGTCGTGTCAGGTTTTGGTTTTAGGTCTGGGAACTTTTGATGGCATGCAGCCTCTTCATGACCAATCCTCGAATAGAAAGGGTAGAAAGAAGGTATTTGCTCATACTCTATGGATTGCCAAAAACCATAGTCGTCACCACCAATCCACAGCCTCTTTTTCAAACCAGCAGTAACATCCATTTCGATTAAAACTCGAGCCACAGAAGGTCTCTTTAATGCAAACGTAGCATTATCAACCTTCAATGGGCGACCAATCAAACCAGCTGATACGCACACGGTTGCGTCAACCCAAGAGACGCCTTGAAAACTCGGCTAGTGCAATCCAACCAAGCTTGACTCCTTTGAAACTTGTCCAAAGACTCCAAGAAGAATTGGAATGTTGCTTGAATCTTTTTCAACATGGCTTGAATACCTCTCCTAAGGCACAAACCTAAACTCCTAACCAACAACGTGGATTAGACTCCTAGTCGATAGTCTTTCAAATCGGGGAAACAAACGAGTCAAAAGAAAATCCTAAGCGGAATTAATTTGATTGCAACAAGTCCAACTTGCTGAATCAAGAGCTGTTCTTGAACCAAGAACCAAGAAACTCTCTGATGATAAACACACTTTAATTTGGGTTGAATAATCTGATCTATTCAATTGTGAATAATAGCCTTATAATAGGCTAATAGTTAATTATATCATAAAAGGAAAGAATCCTAGATAGGCATAATTACTAGCTAATCATGCCAAAACAAGATAAGCATTGAATCTGGACATAATTCTTAAAAGGAAAGAATCTAGATAGGCATAATTACTAGCTAATCATGCCTAAATAAAAGAAACACTAAACTTGGACACTAATTCATGGTTAAACAAACTACCAAAGAAAAAAATAACATTATTAATTTGAATGGGCTGGCCATGGCTAGCAAGAAGCCCAACTAAAGGTCCAAGTCTTCAATCAATGTCTTGTTGCTGCCACCGGCTTCTCCCACCAATTGGACTCCTTGATCAGCTCCTTTTGACTCATCTTCAGTCCACAAAAGTGTGACCAGCCTGGGTGGCTTGGTCTCCATATTTGTTCTCATCCAAGCAGCTTCATCTTCATGCAATTGCACAAGTAGGTTTTGAAAGGCGTGTTTCATCCGTTTGGTTTGTGATCTTGTCATTGGACCTCCAAACCCTTGCAATGGATCCTTGTGATACTCATGACTCTTAGAAACTTCTTGGACAACTCCATGTGCACCATCATTCTCTCCTTCCTCAGGAAGATTTGCCCTCGAATTGCCTGCATCATACAAAGAAAGATCATCAACATTAAAAGTCACACTCATATTACCATACTCACTAGGTAGATCAATCTTTTATGCATTGCTGCCAATTTTTTTGATCACTTGGAAAGGACCGTCTCCTCTAGGATTGAGCTTAGATTTCCTTTGTTGTGGAAACCTCTCCTTGCGCATGTGGATCCAAACCCAATCACCAGGTTCGAACACCACCTTCACACGATCCTTGTTTGCTTGCTTTGCATATTGGTCATTCTTCTTCTCTATGTTGGCTCGCACCTTAGCATGTAGATCCTTGACAAATTTAGCCTTCCTCTTGCCATCTAAGTCTGCATGTTCACTACTAGGCAAAGCCAAGATATCCAAAGAAGTCAAGGGATTAAATCCATAAACAATTTCAAATAGTGAAAAAGAAGTAGAAGAGTGAACAGTACGATTGTATGCAAACTCTATGTGAGGTAAACACTTCTCCCAGTTCTTAAGATTGCGTTGTATGATTACACGCAATAGTGTGGTGAGTGTCCTATTGACAACCTCAGTTTGCCCATCCGTTTGAGGATGTGCTACAGTAGAAAATAGTAACTTAGTCCCTATTTTACTCCAAAGAGTACGTAAAAAATGGCTTAGGAACTTCACATCTCGGTCACTCACTATGGTTCTAGGCAATCCATGCAAACATACTATCTCCTTGAAAAACAATTCACCAATATGAATAGCATCATTAGTCTTAACACATGCAATGAAATGTGCCATTTTGCTAAAAATGATCTACTACCACAAAAATGCTATCTTTACCACTAGAAGATCGTGGAAGACCTAGAACAAAATCCATGAAAATGTCAGTCCAAGGATGTGATGGCACGGGTAGTGGGGTGTAAAAACCATGAGGCCTAACTCTAGATTGCTTGCCTACATGTTATGCACTTCTCACACAAAGATTGAACATCACGTTTCATGTGAGGCCAGTAGAAATGCTCATGCAAGATGTCTAGTGTTTTACTCACTCCAAAGTGTCCCATAATTCCCCCACCATGTGAGTCCCTCACCAATAATTCTTGAATGGAACACATAGGAGCACACAGCTTATCATTCTTAAACAAGAATCCCTCATGAATATAAAAATCGCCAAATGCCACATTCAAACAAGACTTCCAAATAGAACCAAAATCTTGGTCAGATTCATATAAACTCTTTCAAAAGTTCAAAACCAAGTGACTTAGTTTGCAAGAAAGTTAAGAGAACATACCTCCTAGAGAGTGCATCAGCCACGACATTTTTTTTCCCTTGTTTGTACTTGATCACATATGGGAAGGTCTCTATGAGCTCCAACCACTTTGCATGGTGCTTGTTCAACTTGCCTTGACACTTGAGAAACTTCAAACTCTCATGATCTGAATGGATAATAAGCTCCCTTAGCCACAAGTAGTGCTGCCAAGTTTGAAGTGTCCTCACCAATGCATAAAGCTCCTTGTCATAAGTTGGGTAGTTGAGTGCCGCGCCTTGAAGTTTCTCACTGAAGTATGCTATAGGCTTTGATTCCTGCATCAAAACAGCTCCTATTCCTACGCCACTAGCATCACACTCAATTTCAAAAGCTTTGTCAAAATTAGGTAAGCTCAAGAGAGGTGCATTGGTTAGTCTTTCTTTCAGCAAATTAAAAGCCTTTTCATGAACTTCTTCCCATTTAAACAACACATTCTTATTAACTAACTCATTAAGAGGTGTTGCAATTGATGAAAAATCACGCACAAACCTCCTATAAAAGCTAACTAAACCATGGAATGAACGAACACCATTGGCATTTCTAGGTGTAGGCCATTCTCTAATAGCTTTAACTTTGGACTCATCTACACTAATGCTATTAGCACTTACGACAAATCCAAGAAAGATAACAGATTGCATGTAAAAAGAACACTTAGCAAGATTAGCAAACAATTGATTCTCTTTGAGCACATTAAAGACAGCACGCAAATGTTCAACATGTTCATCCAAAGACTTGCTGTAAACAAGGATATCATCAAATTAAACTACTACAAATTTCCCAATGAAAGATCTAAACACATGATTCATAAGACGCATAAAGGTACTAGGTGCATTAGTCAAGCCAAATAGCATAACTAACCACTCATATAGCCCATATTTTGTCTTAAATGCTGTTTTCTACTCATCTCCCTCTTTCATCCTAATTTGATAGTAGCCACTCTTCAAATCAATTTTAGAAAACAAATTGGAACCATACAATTCATCTAACATATCATCTAACCTAGCAAATTAATCCAAACCAGTGCAATAGGTGATTCTCGATTCGGCCTGAAGTCCATTGACCATTTTGAGATTGCCATAAGAAATCTATTAATGTACCATGTCTATATGTACCACAAGCTCGATAATCTTCTTTCAATACTAGGCGCAACAGATCGTGCTTTTGATCAAGCGAACCCACAAGGCATTCTTCTTTCAAACCCAAAGCTGTGATAAACTTTCGAATAATCTCCAGCGACAGCCTCCCCATTGAGAATCTACCAACCAATGCATTCTTGAAGGGTTGGAAGATTGCAACAAAATCATCACGTGAGAGACGCAGGGCTGGTTCACCTTTGAACGACGCTGTGAAACCAACATCAGGCAAACCATCCAAAGGTGTAGACGAAGAAGCCAGAACAGCGTCAAAAGTTTTTACCGGTATGGAGGCTAACGGTTGCCCTGGACACCATGGAGGGTAGCCATGAAAGAACAAACCCTAAGTCCTAGAATTCAAATAAAATGGACAGGAAAGAGAGCAAGAGGGGATACAATGCGTTGTTGTTTTATGTTCTCTCGAGCAAACCTTAACTTGATAGATAATAATAAAATTACACCATTTTAATATAAAAAATACAGACACTAAATTTGGACACACCATTTATTTTTCCAACAATTGGGGGCATTTTTTCAATTTTTGAAATCAAATTCTGATTTTTTAGCACAATGGGCAAAAATCAACAACTTCGGGAGGGGGCAAAACAATAATTTTTAGCACATAAATATTTTTTCATCAGTATTGGAGTTTTAAATGTACATTTTCATATTTTTATACACATTTCTGAAATTTTGTAATTTTTTGAGTTTAACTGGTATTTTTTTTATATTTCACCAGCAAAAGGGCAAAACGGTCATTTCGCCTCACAAACACCATTTTTGCCTATTTTGAGTTCCAAACTTATTTTGCAGGCTTTTAAGCATGTTTCTGAATTTTTTTTTATTTTTTCGAGGACATTTACTATTTTTTCTGTAAATATCGCGTTCAGGGGCAAAATAGTTATTTCGTACCCTGCCGCATTTTGCACCAATTTTTTGAGTCCTAAATTCACTTTTTAGGGTTTTAAGCTTATTTTTAGGTTTCAGCAATTTTTTGAAGCCAATAGCTATTTTATCTGTGTATTTTGTCAGTACAATGGCAAAATAGTTATTTCACATCCAATACACATTTTTGTCAAGTTGTGAGGTCTCTAAACTCATTTTTAAGGTTTTTGAGCCTATTTATAATTTTTGAAAATTTTTTGGACCATTCTCCATTTTTTCTGTAAATATCATGTTCTAAGGCAAAATGTATGTGGATGTTTTTTTTTTTTAACTGGCTAACCCTGTACACGGGGAAGGGTGCCACTCCTCAATTTATTAAAAATGAAAATGAAAATGAAAGTAAAGGGGGACATAAAACCTTACCTTACCAAAGCCACAATTATTAAATAAAGCCAAGAAATAAGGAGTACTACACCTTTACAAAAAGGAAAACTAATAAACTATTTTTTACATTTCTGAATGGATGGGAAACCTAGTCTATCAACTCTCAATTCACCTTTCGCTGGTTTTGACAAATCATTCTCATTATAAAAAATTGTCGTATGTTGATTGGAGCAACCTTCATTTGCCAAAGTATCAGCTAACCTGTTTGCCTATCTATAATAATTTTTCATTGAGGAAAAGTACTATGTAAACTGTTGAAGCTCACCAAATTCTTTGGAAATAGATCGTGGGATAGCCTTCTTCTGAGACATTAACATAATAAGAACATGAGAATCACACTCCACGTGAAATTTCCCATGACCCAAAGAAAGACATTCTTTAACTCCAAATAATAATGCTCGAGCTTCTTCTTGTAAACTAGTGCCATCTCCTAAAAAACATGAAAAGCAAACAATAGATTACCCATATTATCTTGTAAAACACCTTTACCCCCACATGGCCTAGGATTTCCCCTCGAGCAACCGTCAGTATTCAATTTAAGCTCCGATTGAAGAGGCTTAACCCATTGAACCATTTTTATGACATATGGTCTAGTCATACGATCAACAGATGCCATGAAAGATAACCAACTCTGGCAGTCCACCACCATCTTCCTAAACCGAAGTAAGAAAATATCCTGAATGTCTGTTGTAATAGATGAAACCACTGATGCAAAGGGTATAAGTTTCCCTTGTATTCTAGAAACATTCCTACACTTCCATATATGCCAACATATCAACATAGGAAGGCATTGTAGGATGAATAACAAATATGGGTTCTTCGAATTTGTAAACCACCAAGAAGCCAAAAGAGGTCGAATAGAAACATGAGACCTTCTCACTCCACACTCTTTTGAAAAAAACAACCATAACCTCCTTGTAAGGTCCCCGATAACAAAAAGGTGATCAATGGTCTCTTCATTCGAGCTCACACAACATTCACATCTAGATGGACCATTAAAGCCAAAAACTAGCATGGTATCATCCAAAGGAATCTCACCATTAATAAGGCACAACATAAAAAGTGAAATCTTCAAAGGAACCACAAAATCCCATATTCTACTACACATAAAAGAGCTGCTATGTTTAAAACGAATAAGTTCAAAGGCCAACACCAAAGTGAAATTACCTGAGGATGAAAGATCCCAAATGCTCATATCAGGTTGATCCCGATTCTTTGGAGGAGCATACTGAAGAACTTGTGCTAAAGCTTGCAGGTTCAAGTTTTGTTCGAGAGCAACATTGTTCCATCGGCCTTCAACCACAAAGTCACTCAGTAGAACATCTTGAGGGCACGGACCCTTATCAGCCAAACAACCTGTACCCATCCAATTATCAAACCAGAAATTGGAGCTTCCACTATTAAGTTGCCAATGCACATGAGGTTCAACCAAGTCTCTAACTCAACATCCTTTTCCAGGTTAAAGAGGAAAAAGGGGCTCGTTTTACCATAGTTAGATGGCTATTTTGACAATATTTTGAGAGCATAAAAGAAGCCCAAAGAGAATTTTGTTGTCTAAATAACCACCATAATTTAATGGAAAAAGCCTCGTATATCTCCAAAAGTGAACAAATACCTATTCCACCTTCTTCAACAAGAGCACATAAATCACACCATTTTATCCAATGACACTCCCGTTTCCCATCTGACTTGCCCCACAAAAATCAGCCATGTTCCTTTCAATCAATTTCAAAACACCTTTCGTAGGGTTAGTAACAATCAGGATGTGAATGGGAATAGAAGCCAAAACATGCTTAATGAGTGTTATTCGACCACCACTAGACAAAAGGCGATTTTGCCAAGAAGCAATCCTTGAAATAATAGCTTGGCAAAGATCATTAAAATATTCAAACTTTCTTCTCCTCGAAAACAATGGACATCCCAAATATCGCATAGGAAAATTCTTACTTTGAAAACCAGTTACCTGCCCAATATTATACTTCTTCTGTGGATGATGTTCTGATGATTAAGGAAACAACACTTCTTTGAATTGATTTTTTGACTCGAAACATCCTGATACTCCTTTAGGATCTTTATCAGTCTCCTCAATGGTCTGACTCCACCATTACAAAAGATCAAAATGTCGTCTGCATAAGCCAAATGAGAAACCATAGGACAACCTCATGGAACAGCAAAACACATCGATTGATGATTCTGAAATAAGATATTCAAACGATGAGAGAGAATTTTAGCTCTAATAATAAACAAAGTAGGAGAAATAGGATCACCTTGGCGTAAACCTCGTGTAGATTTAAAAAAACCATGAGTAGTCCCATTCAAGATTACTGAAAACCATGAATTGGAGATTAATCTCCAAATCATGTCTATAAAATGTTCACCAAAACCAAAAGCTCTCAATACTTGCAAAAGAAACATCCACAAAACCCTATCATAAGCCTTCGCCATGTCGAGTTTCAAAGCCACATTACCACCTCTTTTTTTCCTCCCAATCCCCGTAACCATTTCTTGGGCCAAAAGAAAATTCTCTGAAATCAACCTCCTCCTGACCAACCCACATTGATTAGGAGAAATAATATTGGGCAGAATTCCAGCCAACCTATTAGCAAGAAGCTTCGATATATCCTTATTAATAAAGTTCCATACACTAATAAGTCCAAACTGAGAAAAGTCTTGAGGGTGTTGCACTTTCGGTATCAACACTGTTGAAGTAGCTGTCATGCTTCTAGGAAGTTCCAACCTGCAGAAAAAACCAACCATTGCATTATACACATCCTGAAAAATAATGTCCCATGATCATGTAAAGAATTTACCTGAAAATCCATCGGGACCAGCCGAACTATCACCATCCATGTCAAAAATAGTCTCCCGAACCTCCTCCATAGAAGGAGTGTCCTCCAAAATATGGTTGTCCTCTCGAGAAACTAACGTAGGAATTATATTGAGAAAAATAGAAGAAGAAGTCGAACCCTCATCAGAGAACAAGGATTGAAAAAATTCCACAACTTCCCTCACAATCTCATCTTCAGACTCCGACCAAGATCCTGAAGCCATTTTTATTCTATGCACCACCGCTTGGGCTCTCCTTTGCTTTACAACTGAATGAAAAAATTTAGAGTTACAATCACCATCTAGCCTTTTGTCTCCAAAAAAGCTCCTCCACCGAAAGATGATATTGCAACAAAGCTCTGGCCTGGCCAAGTTCCTCCAAAGCCTCCTGAGACTCATCCTCCTCAACTTTGTGTTCAGCCAATTGTAATTTCTTTTCAACCTCTTTAACATTGTGGAAAAAATCCCCAAGCTTGTCTCTACTCCACTGCTTTAACAAAGCCTTTAAACATTCTAATTTAGCTGACAAAACCATCAAGGATCTCCACGTTCAGGCTACTGCTAGGTTGCTCGAACCACATCCAAAAAATCCTTCTGTAAGGTCCATACATTAAGAAATCGAAAAGGTTTCGGTTTGTCATCCAAACGAGTAGAAGAAGTCAGCAAGATAGGAGAATGATCTAACAGAGCTCTCCCCAAATGTGTAACCGCAATGGATAATTTTTCTGCAGCCTCCAAATTCATGCACAATCTGTTCAATTGTTTCCAAGTCTTTCTCCTCCCAAGCTGATTGTTGCACCAAGTAAACTTTGGACCTGTGAAACCAGCATCAAACAAACCAGAAGAACCTAAGAAATCCGAAAAGTCAGCTACTTCAACTGGACGAAAAGTCCTACCTCTTCTTTTCTCTGAAGGTTCAACCACCAAGTTCAAATCTCCACACAACAGCCAAGGAGTCCCTATCAGTTTGTCCGTCAGTAAGGAAGGCCATAAACTTATTCGTTCCTCTTGAGAGCATTTAGCATGCACCATGGATATGATGTAAGGAGAAGAAAGCTGAAGATGACCCACTTCTACAGACATGTGTTGAGAACTTTGTCCAATCATTGAGTAAGTGAAAGGATGATTGTAGAATAACCATAAAGAACCACACGAATTTGATATAGCAAAATCAAAGTTCAATCTTATTCTGAACCACTCTAACTTGGTAACATTTTGTTTTGATTCACATATCATCAAGAACTGAATCTTATAGACCCTAATTAAATACTTTAACCTTTTAAAATTAGGGGCTCTACTTATACCCCTAATATTCCAAAACATGGACTGTATCATTGAAAATGTGAAGAAAAGGAAGTTTGAGAAATTTTTACCATGACTGAAGTTCTCTATTAGATTCAAACATCCCTCTCAGACCACATGATTTTTTAGGCACCAATGAGTCCAGATTTCTAGCCATCTGTGAATGATCCATCTCCTGAATTTTACTCTCCTTAATCTCCAATCTCCGAGGAGAAAGAATGCCAACCAAGCAAGGGAGTTCAGCCTATTCAATGTCCTGGACTGCAACTTCATCCTGTCCAACATCAGTCTACCCTTCAACTTCAGATTCAACTATATCTGCAATAGGTACTATATCAGACTGCACTTCAGCTTCAGCTCCATTATCAACTAACCCAGTATTCCCACCATTATGCTTTTTAGCTTCAATGTGCATATCACCTGCAATACCCCCACTATGTTGCTGAAGATCCAATGCCTGCTACTCCCCAACCATCTGTACTATTTGTGGCTGTTGTTGAACCAAATCATTCTTGCGATTAGACTCCAACTATAATTCTATAGTAATATTTCCTTCCATCATATCCTCCTTTGATCTCACTTCTGTATCTTGATGACAGACTTTATCCACAGGAGCAGATAATTCCTTCTGACATTCCACCGAAAGTTGTTGCCCATCAGATTTGTCAGTAGACTTTGACATACCTGCAGCATTTACATTTTATTCAACAAGCTTAGAATTTTTAGTTTTTGGAATGTACTGCATCTTTCCTTTGTTCTGTAGACTAGGCTACAATAGCTGCATACGATCGTCATTGTCTTTGGGGTTCACCAAGCGACATTGGTTCATATTGTGCCCTTGTTTGCAGCACTTCAAACAATAAGAAGGCAAATCCTCATAAAATACATCCTACCAAAAGCCTACATCACCTACAGAAATCCATATACGGTTTGGAAGAGGCTTTTTTAGATCCACGTCAATATACACTCTTGCTACATTCGGTCTTGCTAATGACAACGTCCCTGAATCAATCTTCAAAGGGTTTCCAATAACATTTGCAATGGACAAGAGAGCCAGCTTGTCGAAGAAATGGACTGGAAGGCCTTCAAACAATACCCACACTAGAGAATTGGATGATTCAACATCAATACGGAATTCGGGAGACCACTTGAAAACTCTCATGGGAAATTCCTGCAAAAACCATAATCCTTTCATCCAACACCTATGAAAATCTTCCTCCATTCGAAACTGAATGAGAATGTGTCTTTGATCCAAAAGTCCGATTGAGTTTGAACCCTTAAACCCAATTACTATAAAAGCCTTTCTGATATGTTCCGTTGTCGCTTCCTAAAAAAAATCGTGAGCAAAAGGGTACTGGGGTACTAGTGGGGTCATGACTGTGGCGTCTCGAAAAGACAGTCCGGTCCGGTGACCTCCTTTGAAAAGATAGATTTTTTGAAAAAATTGTGCATGTGTGATAAAAATCGAGTTTTTAGTTAAAAAATGTATTTTAGAAAAAATGGTATTTTAAAAGAAAGTAAGGCCGGGACTAAAAAATGCGACAGTTTTGGCCAACTGATTTTTGAAAAAAGGTTTTATTTTGAAAAATGGAGTCGTCACTTGGTACTGAGTTAGGGTGTACCAAGTCACCCGAAAAATCATTTAACAAAATAAAAAATAAAAATTTTAGAAAAATCATTTAAAACTGTTTTTTGACTCTGGTCTACTAAAAATGAGAGAAAAAGGTCCGGGAATCACATTTGAAGAAAGGGAAAGCGAAGGCTTGAGCCTAAGGCACCCTTTCAACCTAGCAGAGGCTAGTTGCGAGGTTTAATCAAAATTTCCTAATTTAACCCTACATTCTATCATGTTCGGATGTATCTATATGAATGCAGATCCTAAGTCTAAATGTGAATATCAGGAGGGTCGGCATGTTCCATCGAGACTTGGTCAGAATTATCGCATTGATTGCGAAACTCGAGTCGAGACCTCAAGGGAGTCACGAGTTTTATGCAAAATGTGATGCAAAAAGAAAAGAAAATAATATAGTAAGTGAAGAAAGAAGGTGTGTATGCAACATGACGGGTACGGGGGACTAATAACTCGTGACTGAATGTTTCTACTCATGGAGGGGGGAATGGCCTGTACGCCACCACTTCCCACATGAATAGACGACTATTTCTAGTCGAATCACACAAATGTCCTAATTTCTAAATGAGGTGCAATCAAAATGTCATGCATTTTAAAAAATGTGTCAAAATAATAATAATAATAATAATAATAATAATAATAATAATAATAGTAATAGTAATAAAATCACACCAAATGGAAAGAGAACTAAAAGTGTGTGAAATGTAAAATGCACACGAATGTACCTAACACTAAAATGTCCTAAGGGTCTAGCATCGGACTAGCCCATTCTAAAAAAATCCCACTAGCATTGGACTAGCGGGAAACGAATGAAGCCACAACTAGCGTTGGACTAATCTGGTGACAGAATAACATAAAACAAGAATTTAAATAGCAAAGCATGAATTGAAAGCAAATTAAACATGTAAAAACATATAAAATCACATAGGAGCAATAACACATAAGCATAATATTCTAGATGCAAAAATCCTAAGGAAAGCGATCAAAGAAATAAACACATAAGCACGCGAAAGCAAATAAACTCTAACTATTACACCGGGGATTAATTTATGATTTAAAAAGGGGAGGAATTAAAAAATTCCCTATCTATTACACTTTCTATCTAATTACAAATTTTTTGCTAAAATATGAGAAAAATAATCTAACTATTGCATTGACTAGCTAAACACAAAATATTATATTTTTTCAAAATCATAATAAAATTCAAAATCATAGAAATTAAATACGTAAATACGCAAAAAGGTATGTAAAATAAAAAATAAACAAATAATAATGCATAAAATCACATTGGGGCATATCAGAGCACATAAAGAAAAATTAATAAAGTAATGGGGATACCTCTTTGAAGACTCAGTACCAATACTTAAGAAAATGAACACACAAAGTCAAGGTATCACAATATGAGTAAGTAAAAATGTAAAATATGTAAATATTAGCAAATTGGAAAAGG
Source organism: Mitragyna speciosa (assembly GCA_024721245.1). NCBI lineage: Eukaryota > Viridiplantae > Streptophyta > Magnoliopsida > Gentianales > Rubiaceae > Mitragyna > Mitragyna speciosa. The sequence goes on from JAMWEH010000695.1 coordinate 402,449, forward strand.
AAAAAAATGTAAAACCTAGCAATTAAAGGGACTAAAAATAAATTTTATAGAGCTTGGGAGGCAAAATTGAGAATTCTAGCAAATATGGGCCCAAATTGCAAGGACAGAGAACCTAATTGAAAGACAGTAAACTTTAGGGAGGGCCAATCTATAATAAACAGGGACTCAATTACATAAAACAAAAGAATTCGGAGGCATAATAATATTAATCAGAAAATAAGGTGTCAATACAATTGGTACTTTTATATTTAAAGCCTGAAAGGGAACATACCTAAACTTAATTAACAAATTAGATTAAAAACTAAACCAAATAGAAATCAGTAACACAACACGATTTGAAACTAAACACAAAATTATAAATAAATAAATCATCTCCTAAAATCTATCTCTCCCAAAAATTCTCCTTTTCTAACTTCTACCAGGCTCTGTTCTTGCCCCTCTCTCTCTCTTGTTCTGTACTCCCCTGTTCTCCCTCTGTTTTATTGCTTCTTCCATCTTCTCTTCTTTCCGCCAGCTTCTTTCTCCCTTTTCCTTTCTATTTTCTCTATGCTCCAGCTCTCTCCCTCTTCCTAGTTCTCTCTCGTAGGTCTCCATCTCTCTATCTCTCTTTGCTCTCCGAACCTTCTTTCGATCTATTTTCTCTCTATTCTCTGCCTCTCTCAATCTCGTTCTCTTTTTTTTTTTTATTTCTGTCCCGATTGTGAAGTCATGGTAGGGAGTGGGGGGCTGCAGATTACTGGTTTTTATAAGTGGGACTGTTTAGAGGGATGGAGAATTTTGGATTGTTTGGCTGGTTTGTGGCGTTATGTGTTGGTTGGTGGTGGTTCTGCTGTGCATGATAGGGACTGTGGTGGGGTTTTGGGGTGAATGGTGGAGCTAGGTGACAGAGGAGTGGTGGTGCTACTGGTAAGGGTTTGGCAATTGGTGAATTTTGGGGTGGAGCTGATGTTATTGCAGGTGGTCGTGGGGTGTAATTAATGATTGTTGATGGTGGTTACCAGTGATTCACAACGGCAGGGGCTATTAAATGGGGGCTGCTGGGGAATTCCAAATGAATTTGGTGATTTGTGGTGGGAGGAGACAGTGCTGTCTACAGTGGTCTGGCATTGTCGTTTTGATGCTGTGATGGTGGATTTAGGTGGTTCGGGCAGTAGTGGGTGAGTTTGATGGTGGTGTTGTGTTGCTTGTGTGATTGATTTCTTGTCTTGCTTGGTTGAATGGATGAGCTGTGTGTGAGTGTGTTCAATTTGTGATTTGTGCGATTTTGTGTGTGTGGTTTTACTAGCTGTGTGTGCGTGTTGTTGTGAATTTGGATGGAATGTGTGTAAACTAGATGCGAATGTGGCGTGTTAGTGCGTGTTTAAGTGCAAATGATGGTGAGAGTTTGGGGAGGTTGTATTGGGACTTTGGGCTTGTCCTAGAGGTTGTGGGAGACGTTGGGTTGTTTTTTTGTAAGCATTTGCGATGGAGGCAGGGAGATTGGGGCTGAATTGAAGTTGAGTGGTTGGCTCCGATAGTGGCGTTTGTGTGGTAATTGACTAGTGGCAGTGAGCAGGTGGTGGAGAGATCATTGGAGGGGAAAGGTTGCAGATGACTTAGAAGTTTTGTGTTGATTTGGGGTTGAAGACAAGGGAGCGAATTGATGGTGGAGCAGAGATGGTTGGTGAAGATGGTTTCTGTTGTTGATGAGGAAGCTGGATGGTGATTTGTGTAAGTTTGGGGCTATGAGACTGATTTTTGGGGAGGCTGTGGTATAATTGGGAGAGGTTGAGTTGCTGTAATTGGCTGAGGCTGTGGTATAATGGTGTTTGCGAGGTGAAATTACCATTTTGCCCTTGTGCTAAAAAATATAAAAAGAATACCAATTAAATCTGAAAAAATCACAGAAAATTAAAAAATACGTATGAAGTGAAATGTGAAATTAAAACCCCCAAAACTAATGAAAAAATATTTATAGATAAAAATTACTATTTTGCCCTCAAGATTACTAAAAAATTTAAAATTTTGCCCAAAAAAGGCAAATATGTCCCCTAATATTTGAAAATAAATGGTGTGTCAAAATTTGGTGTTTATAGTTTGCCCCTCTTTGTCGGGAATCTTGTAGAGATTTCAAACAAAGACGTAGACAATACCAAATTTTGACTCACCTCAATGTGAAAATAAATGCAAGTGCAAATTGAGGCGAACATCCAAATGAAAGTCAAACAAGTGAATATGTTAAAAATGTGACCGAGCTCTCTAGGAGCTGCCTACGCATCCCACTGAAAGGAATCAGGTCAAACGTAGTTCCAAACAAGTGAACTGTAGATGCGAGACACGAGTGTAAAAAGGTAACACAAAAATTCAAACTTTTCAAAACTTGTGAGCAAAACAAAGAAAGAAGTGCAATATTTGAATTGCTAAAATAAAACAACCTAAAGCGAGTCTAGGATGCTGGACCAAATAAATGCAACTATCGTGGGTTGCAAGGATAAAATGGATAGAAAGCGGGTCCAGGCTGCTGGACAAAATAAATTCATAAACTAAATGCAGAGTTTGGGCTACCAAACTAAAATGGACAGAAAGCGGGTCTAGACTGCTGGACAAAATAAATTCATAAACTAAAATGCTGAGTCTGGGCTACCAGACTAAAATGGACAGAAAGCGGGTCCAAACTACTGGACAAAATAAATTCATAAACTAAATGCAGAGTTTGGGCTACCAAACTAAAATGGACAGAAAGCGGGTCTAGACTGCTGGACAAAATAAATTCATAAACTAAAATGCTCAGTCTGGGCTGCCAGACTAAAATGGACAGAAAGCGGGTCTAGACTGCTGGACAAAATAAATTCTTAAACTAAAATGTAGAGTCTGGGCTGTCAGACTAAAATGGACAGAAAGTGGGTCTAGGCTGTTGGACAAAATAAATTCATAAAGATAGATGCAGAAAGCGGTGCCCAATATCAAGACCGAGGACTGAAATGAAAATAACTAGAACTAAAATTCAGCGCCCAATGCCTGGATTGAATCTTAATACTGGCAAAGCGCGGTTCCCAATGCCAAGATCGAATCTTACTACTAGAGACTGGAATGAAAATGACTGAAATTAAAGTGTGGCGCCCAATGCCTAGATTGGATTTTAATACCGGAAAAACGCGGTGTCCAATACCAAGATCTGATCATAATACTGGAGACTGGAATGAAAATAACAAAAACAAAAATACGGCGCCCGATGCCTGGATTGGATCTTAATACCGAAAAAGTACGGTGCCCAATGCCAAGATCAGATCTTACTACCAGAAACTGAAATAAAAATTACTGAAACTAAAGCGCAACGCTCGATGCCTGGATTGGATCTTAATATCGGAAAAGCGTGGTGCCCAATGCTAAGATCGGATCTTACTACTGGAGGCTGAAATGAAAATGACTGAAACTAAAGCGCGGCGCTCGATGACTGGATTGGATCTTAATACCGGGAAAGCGTAGCGCCTAATGCCAAGATCAGAACTTACTATCAGAGACTGAAATGAAAATGACAGAAACTAAAGCGCGGTGCCCGATGCCTGGATTGGATCTTAATACCGGGAAAGCGCAGCGCCTAATGCCAAGATCGGAACTTACTATCGGAGACTGAAATGAAAATGACTGAAACTAAAGCGCGGCGCCCGATGCTTGGATTGGATCTTAATACCGAAAAAGCGTAGTGCCCAATGCCAAGATCGGATCTTACTGCCGGAGACTGAAATAAAAATTACTGAAACTAAAGCGCGGCGCCCGATGCCTAGATTGGATCTTAATACCAGAAAAGCGTGGTGCCCAATGCTAAGATCGGATCTTATTACTGGAGGCTGAAATGAAAATGACTAAAACTAAAGCGCGACGCCTGATGCCTGGATTGGATCTTAATACCGGGAAAGCACAGCGCCTAATGCCAAGATCGGAACTTACTATCGGAGACTAAAATGAAAATGACTGAAACTAAAGCGCAGCGCCCGATGCCTGGTTTGGATCTTAATACTGAAAAAGCGTAGTGCCCAATGCTAAGATCGGATCTTACTACCGAAGACTGAAATAAAAATGACTGAAACTAAAGCGCAACGTCCGATGCTAAGATCGGATCTTAATTCCAGAAAAGCGTGGTGCCCAATACTAAGATCGGATCTTACTACTGGAGACTGAAATGAAAATGACTGAAACTAAAGCGCGGCGCCTGATGCCTGGATTGGATCTTAATACCGGGAAAGCGCGGCGCCTAATGCCAAGATCAGATCTTACTATCGGAGACTGAAATGAAAATGACTGAAACTAAAGCGCGACGCCCGATGCTTGGATTGGATCTTAATACCGGAAAAGCGCGGTGCCCAATGCCAAGATCAGATCTTACTACCAGAGACTGAAATGAAAATGACTAAAACTAAAGCGCGATGCCCGATGCTTGGATTGGATCTTAATACCGGAAAAGCACGGTCCCCAATGCCAAGATGGGATCTTACTATTGGAGACTGAAATAAAAAAATGACTGAAACTAAAGCGCAGCGCCCAATGCCTGGATTGGATCTTAATACTGGAAAAGTGCAGTGCCCAATGCCAAGATTGGATCTTAATACCGGAGACTGGAATGAAAATGATTTGAAATTAAAGCGCGGCGCCCAATGCCTGGATTGGATCTTAATATCGGAGAAGCGCGGTGCCCAATGCCAAGATCAGATCTTAATACCAGAGACAGGAATGAAAAGAACTAAAACTAAAACACAATACGTAAACTAGTATACACAATAAAATACTATGAAATATGCTGAATAAACACTAGACAAATGCTAATTTGAAAAAGTAAAAAGATGATGATAGACTACTAGACAAATGCATGAGTGCATAATGCTAAACTAATGAATGAAATGTGGAGTTTTAGCCCGTCTTACGAGAATGAAAATAATGAGGTGCAGACTACTAGATAAAATGCATAGTGAAATGACATAAAAGAAAATTAAAAAATGTTGGGCATTGTATCAAAATCAAGTCAAAGATTAAAAATTTTCAAAAAAAATTTTTTTTTTTGCCCCAGTGTATAGCACCCAACTGAATTGACGTCACCTTTTCAATATGTGGTATCATGTAGAAACATCAAAACCCAATTGAACTCAATTTCTTTCAAAAATTTTTGCTCCAGCATAAATCAGTCTTCCCAAAATTTTGCCTCAAGAACGAAGCATCAAATCAAATTTTTCTCAAAAAGTTTGCCCCAATGTCAATTTTTCAAATCAATTTTTGAAATGAATCGTGCCCTTGATCAAATCATCATTATATTAAAAAATTGCCTCGGTTTTTATTCTTGACGAAGGCCTCAATTAATGGCAATGTGATCACACCTGCAAAAAGTAAAAGACAATGAAATTTGCAAAAGTGATGCCACCACTCGACGGTCCTTTGACTCTGCTAGCGCATATAAATATGAGTATTGCCATTCTGAGTTTCGAATCAATCCCTTGCCTTACTTTCTGCAGGTTTTCTAATTCAGTGAACTCTGATTTACGACTCAGATCAAATCTCCCAAAATATTCTTTCAATTCATGTATGTCTCCGACTTCTGATAAACTTAGGATTGCCTTTGATTTTATTTAAATTCAAACAAAACAAATGCCAAAATTTCAAAACAAGAATTGGTCAGAAAATTATCCATATGCAACAATGTAAAAGAAACTATATACAGTAAACAACACGCAAAGACTAAATGAAATACAATTAAATGAAACATTTTTTCAATAAATTGATTTTGAAATGATGGCTTAAAAGATTCCTTTTGATTTTTAGATGTCATTCCCATTTGAATTTTAACATTGCCATGCAGTGATCAATACAAACAAGAAACCTTAAGCAATTGTGTTCATCAACTTTCAAAGCAGTCCTATGTCGGCATATTGGCTTTTTCACTTGTGAAACTTCAACTGTCATCTTGACTCAATTGTAGTGCCCTTTCAGATTATCAATGTGGAAGGAAGAAATAGGATGAACGACAGCACCCAAATTTGAGATAGTCTTCCCTCTTTTATTAAAACAGACTGGCATTGGAAAACATTTTGGCATCAGTAAGGCAATCCTTCCTTGATGGATTTGGGATAGATTTCTTAATATCATGTGCATATTTGATTTGCAAATTTTCATTTCAAAAATCATTACAAAATGAAGACGGAGGTCGGTAAAATTTTTTGGCTTTTGTGATAGGTCGGGTAATGTGTTGGAAATGTTAAGGTCGAAAGGCAAAATTTGTGAAAGGTTCAATCAGCTTTGAGGTCTTATTTTCAATTAATTCATCCCAATTTTACTTCTTGCTCTTGTGGTTACCCTTCTCTTCTTTTCTAAAAAAAAAAATTTGCCCCAGTTTTATTACTTTTTCGAGCTTTCTCTTGTATCACGTTCACTTTTGACTTTGACTTTCTTTCTTTCTTTCTTTTTTCTCTTTTTTTTATTTTCTTTTCTTTTTTTTTTAAACACCAGTTGAAATAAAATTTGCCCCAGTGTGGGATGAAATTATGACAAAATTGCCCCAGTGTGGGGTGGAAGTGTGGGTGCAACCTTCAAGTGGTTTGTCAAACGAAAATCACATATTCTGAAGGCTCAAAGGGGAAAACTAGGGGAAGAAAATGTTTAAGGAGAAAGAAAGAATGCCCGCCTTTGATCCGTCTCTTTTTGCAACAATTTTTAAAGAAAATTTACTAAATCAAACGAGAAAATCCTTTATGGTGTCTGAATAATGATCGAGGGAAGTATCGACCATCCACTTTCTGCTAGAACCAGGTAATGCTTCTGCTCTTTTCTTTCTGGATGAGAGAGATCAGTGCTTCAACTTATCTGAACTTTATTCAAATGTCATTGGCCTAGCAAAAATCATAAGATCTTGTGTGTTAATCTGCTCAAAATTATTCCTATCTCAAAATTCTTAATTTGAATGAAAAATATACAAAAATGAATCAGATTCACACCAAAACAAGAAACTCAAAAGCATAATTTTGACATTTGTCAATTCCCTACACTTGAATCATTGTTTGCCCTCTAACGATTTGAAAAATGTGAGATCAACTAATGATTCAAGCAATGAAATTACACATGTACGTTCTAAAATGTATTTCTCAAGACCAAGTAAATGACCATTATGCAATTTATTATCTTGCCTTTAATACTCATAATATCAAGCAAAGGGGAAGGAATTATATCACAATTAAGCAATTTCAACTTAATTTCTTCGCCTTACTGAATTTTACAAGTAAACGAATCATATGATCAATCAAAACACTTCGCATGTCTATGATCAATTTCATTTTTTCACTTGAGGGAAATTTCTTTTAGTGAACTAATCACTCAAGATACGAGAGTGTCTTTTGACGCGAAAACCGACATTGGTTATGAAGGTTCCCGGTTACTCAACACCTCAATCTTAAGCCAATAGCAGAAACTGTATTCGAGAAGTAAAAATTGCCTTTTTACGCAAGAATCGACATTAGTTGGATGAAGATCCCTGGTTACTCAACAATTTACTTACTTGAATTTGCAAAGCATTACTCATAATTCAAGTACTGTTTGACGCGAAAGTCGACATTTTTTTTATGAAGACTCCCGATTACTAAGCACACGAACCATTGGAGTAGAAAAAATTGCATTATTTCTTTTCTCCTTTTTTATTAATTTTTTTTTTTGCAGTATAAAAATCCCTCGCAATAGACTTTACATGCACTAATTGACCATAATCAGCATTTAACATGTGAAATTAAGTAAAGAAGAGAAATTTTCATCAAACATACAAAAATTAAACATAACTCCAAACACTTTACAAGATATATTTTCTATAAAAACAAAACTTCAAATGACATAGTAATTATTTCTTAGTACTTGAAGAAAGCATTTGCCAAAGCACACAAAGTAATTTCAACAAGTAGGGGAATTAGACAAAAATCAAGATTGCAAGCCATAATTTACAAGCGTGTGACATCCCATATCTTATCCTCACAATAACTTATTCAACACATTCCAAAGGTGAATAAGAAATTATAAACATGAAACGATAAAACTCCCCTTGTGAATTGGTTGAAGTTGTATCCCAACAGGTTCGTTCCTTTTGTTGCGCTTGAATCCTCCAAACATGCATTAGTGAAGCTTGCTCAACATTTTCAAGATCTTCGAAAGCGAAAGTGTATCCTGACCTAACCCTTTGACCTACGTCTTGGTGCCAATGTTTATGGCTTCTGATTCTTTCAGGTTAACTTTGAATCCCTTTTGTACCCTTCAGAATCCTTAGTATGGAATCTAGATTCCTTTTCGAGTATCACTCTAGCTCCTCATTAACAATTTTGCCTCATTCAAAATCTAGAGAGATATCAAAGTGGCAATCATCAATTTCACATGAGGTGACATCCAAAAATCATAGGCATTTATTTTGGTCATTTGAAAGAAAATAAAAGAAAAAGAAAAAAATGAAAAATATAGAAACAACTGAATAAATAGACGAAAGAGGAAAACTTTCATTTCATTGAACTCAAACCTGCATTTTCTTAGAAAAAGGAATATTTACAAACACATGAATTGGCATTGGTCTTTTGAGAAAGCAGTAAACACAATCCAAGTCAAAATATGTTTCTTAAAAGTAAATAAAGACTCACGATAATTTTCACACATAAAAACAAAACATGATATGAGCCAGACTCCAAAACTATTCGAAGAACAAAATCCATTCCAGGGCTCTATCTAGAAACGAATTTTGAGACAAAGGCAATCCTAAATTCACCACCACCTCCTCAGCACAAGAGATTGATCAGTTCTCCAATTTTTCAGCACTCATTCTTTGATGACCTCGAAACCAACAGTATCGGATGTTTCTCCCATCATGAATTTCTCATCCATCGCTATCATCCCAACAGTAGGCTCGTGTTGAGGCAAAGGATTGTATGTCAACATTAGGACCCTGTGTTCCTCTATTTCTCAACACGATATCTCCAGCATCAATCATATCTTGAATTTTCTGCCTCAACACCTGACAATTAGCTGTAGAATGTCCCCGACTTCCTGAATGGTAGGCGCAGAAGGCCTGGGGGTCATAATTACGAGGGAGCCCCCTAGGGTATGTTCTTTCAGTTATGGTATCAATTTTGCCTACTGCTTTCAGTTGCTCATAAGATCTGATCAATAGGGTAATCAAGGGGAGTGAAAACCCTATACTGTCTTTGTGGTTGATTAGTTTGACCAATGACTGCTTGATGTTGGGCAGGTGGAACATAATTGTTAGGATAAGCAAGGTCTTAGGCGGTTTTGCATGGGTGGGGAAGGTTATTTTGGGGTGCAGGTCGAGGGTTCTGGAACATAGTTTGGGTGTTTGGATAAGCGGGTTGAGGAATAATGAGGCTGGGATGTTGGTGTGGTAAACGGGTTGAGAATTGAGATGCTGTGGGTAAGGAGTCTTGTACGAAAGAATAATTCTAGGCTTTGGGTCTAAAAGCTAGGCCTTGATCCCATACAAAAGCAGCTTCTCCTTCTTTCTTCTTGAATTGGGGCTTCTTCCCGTTGTTGTTTTGATTTTGTTTTTGTAGTGCCTCCAATTGCAGTTTCAAAGCTATTACATTGACTATTTTGCCTGCCTTGACGAACTCATCGTACTCTTCAAGCTTGTTGATGATGGCTGCAAATGAACTTCCAGTCATGCGAAAGATTTTCTCAAAATATGGCGATCATGAGCCTTAATGAAAGTATGAACGATTTCTTCCTCATTCATAGGAGGCTCTACTTTAGCGGCCAGCTTTCTCCAACGCTTGGCATATGTCTTATGATCCTCCGAAGGTTTCCTCTTAGTACTCTCCAGGGTAGTTCGCGTTGGTGCCAATTCGTAGTTAAATTCATATTGCTTCACAAAAGCTGTTGACAAGTCCAACCAGATTCTGATTTCTTGAGGTTTAGATTAGAATACCAGTCCAACGCATCTCCTTCCAAACTCTCAGGGAATAAGCAATGGGTAAATTTTCATCATCGACTAGGTTTGCCAAGCTTGTTAGCGAACATCTTAAGATGAGTCTTGGGATTGCCAGTTCCATCATATTTAGTAAACTTGGGAGCTTTGAAACCTAGCGGCAACTGAACATCCGGAAAGAGACAGAGATCATCATAACTCAATCCGCCATGTTTGTTCAACCCTTGACTTTTCTTCATGAACTCTTCAAACTGATCCAACCTCTTAAGCAACTCTTTATCCATAGGTGTGGCAATTTCATCCATAGCTGGCCTTCCTTGAGAGGCGACATCCCATACAAAATGTTCTGCTACGTGGTGGTGAGGTGCCTGAGGATTGGGTGGGATATTTGGGTTGATTTGTGGATAGGGATTGGGGGAGTGGGATAGTTGGGTAGGTTCATTTGAACAAAGTTTGGGTACATAGGCAACAGGATCAGGATTGACATAGGGTAGAGGGTTCCTTCAATCAGATTAGCAAAAGGATGGGAGGGAAGCTGGTTTGCATATTGGACACAAAAGCAATTGGTTAATCTGCTCAGGAGAATTGTCAACTACCGGCACTTGGGTTATTCGGGACACCACCACTGCTGTTTGCGACGAGTTGATCAATGACACACCTCTGTGATACCATTTCTGCTCTCAAGTACTTAAACTTGCCCAATACTTCACTCAGCTGAGCCCCCAATGCAGAGAAATCCATTGTCATTGCTGATACGAATCCTGTGGCCATGATTCCTATCATTCAAGCTTCACCAACGGATTTTGTCATTCTGTGCAAATTGGAGGTTTTAAAGTGTTCAAGGCATGACAACGAAGCAAGGGAGATGGCTGATTTAGCATCCACTCAAGGGGCCAAAGGCTAGTGGTCGCGTCTAAGGTCGAAAGTACGAGGTAGAATTTTCAAAGGACAAGACCAGAAGCCGGTTGCTGACGTTCTGATGGGGGCCGCACCCCAGGCAGTCCCGCGGCCTTCCCCACGGATTGGATCAGAATGCGTGCCAAGGCCAGAATTGTTTCTGACCCAGGCCGCGCCTAAGGCCGCCCCGCGGCCTTGCCCGCGGCCTTCGTCCGCAGCTTGGAATTTTAATTGTTTTAATTAGTTTTAGTTTAATTTTTTAGGTTTTATTTAATTAAAATTTTCCATAGTTTTAGGGTTTGTACGCCTATATAAGGCTAACTATTGTCGTTTATTATGGGGGAATGATTATGATGTTGAATTATGATTTAATCAATGAAAATTGGTTTTCTCCCTTTGAGGGATTTCGTGAGTCCTTGAGATGATAACTTTTTCCAACTTTTCAAGAGTGATTCTTGTAAGGTTATACCTTGGGTTTTTATCAACAATTTTGGTAAGGGTCTAGGGTCTCTATTGATTTGGTTTCAATCAACGGGTTTGGTTGGGGTCGAATTATTCATAGGTAAATTGATCCAATTCTGCGGGAGGGTTTGGATTGATTTACACCCTGATCTTCAAGACGGTCCTTTGGGGATGTTCCTGTGACACACGAAAAGGGAGATCAACCCGGGTCGTGTCAATTGCTTGAGTCGTTCTTTCTAAAATATCCGGGTTGGAACTCATGTTTATACGGATTTGTAGATAGCGGGTACCAAACCGCATTTGAATGGGACTTTGATGAAAAGATGCTATGGTTTAAAGTACTTGAGAAATAGGAATCGAAAGAATACGATTCAGGTATTTATCTTGCGTAACACTATCATATTTTTATTCTGAGAAAGAAAAAAAAAGAAAAAGGAAAAATATTGGAGTTAGGAAATGTATAAACAATTCGGATGCATGTCCTAGGAAGTTCCCTTATTGTGCCAAGGGTAGGCCTAGCATGAAATGCAATCCTTTAGGGTGAGATCCCCCTTTTCTAATGAAAAACACACCAACTTCATCGAGAAGAAAATGCTTCTGTTTTGCTCGTATTACCTTACCTACGGTCTCACCCACCAGGATGGTACTGAAAATATAAATGTGCATGTCTTTTTAGGGTTATGTATCCAAGACCAAAGGGCGGCTTTCCTATCATGGGATTCCTGACATGGCATTCCCTCTAGAGTTTATGCATGATGCCAGTTTATTAAAGCAAGTTAAAATATGCAAAAATGTCAAATTTGAGAAATGTCCTAAAGATTTTTTATCTAATAATGATACAAAACTTCTTCGAGAAAGATGGGCCATAAACTATACAAAAGAGATTATTGACTCCAAAAATATTTGATGAAAAAAAATCGAGTCTCCAGGAGGTTACGGGACACAACATTGAAAGAAATCAAAGATCATGACTTTATATAGGAACATACAAGTCAAAAACGTCAGTTTATTAAAGTATGATAAAACATGTTTTAAAATCACTTTTTGTGCAATGTGGGATGGGAGGGTGGGGGATACGGTAAAAATGACACATTGATTTCTTTGAAAAGAGAATAAATGCAAATTGTGCAAAAGTTCGACTACTTGAGTGCAGTTATTGACTTTGAAAATTTTAGTTCGAATAAAACTGACAAGTACAACAAGAATGAGTAAATTTTGAAAAGATTTGAAATTACACGTCTTATTTTAAAAAAAATGTACAAATTGAAAAATTAAATTTTCTGGACTTTTACAAAATTTACAACGATTTAACCCTTGGGTATTTTGTTCACAACCAAACACAATTTGCAAAAAAAATTTCCTCTTTTTAAATCTCTTTTCCATCTTTCTTGAGGAAATTAATTATGAAAACGAAATTTAAACGTGCCAAAAGAGGGTTGCCTTCCTACGAGAGCACCATGCTAGGGCTCTTTATTCCATGGTTGTGAATGCAATAAAAAATAGGAAAGAAATTGTGTTAGTTTATTCAACAAATAACACATAACATATTGGCAAAAATAAATAATACACATAGATAACAGTAAATGGCATAACAAGAAAAATAAATGAGGTTGGTTCCCTCCTCCCATGCCTGGTGTGCTTGATAAGGTAAGGCTGACTCTACTCTACATGGATGCATGAGGTTGGGCTCACTAATGCATCTCGACTCGATTAGGCTGTCGATTCCCAAGCCTTCAGACCTAAGGGTAAGGGTCATCAATCCCAAAGCCCTTGATCAGTGGCTCGAGCGATCCCCTGGACACTGCTACGTGCACATCGTGCCCCAGCCACATGTCCAAGTGGATCTATTCTTTAAAGCCCAAATCTCTAGACTTGTGGACTCAAGCCAAGAGTTTCGGTGATCTCCTAGATAATGTTCCATGCACGTCGTGCCATGGTCACATGCCCAAGTGGATCAAGCCTACGATACGGCTTAAGGCTCTCGAACCTTCAAAGTTAGGGACCCAAAAGTAACAAATCCATCAATTCCAAGGGTCCCGGTCGGTGGTTCGAGTGATCCCCCAAACACCACTACATGCACGAATACGATGGCCACATGTCTAGGCAGATCAATCCTAGTCCTAAAGGGATGGGTGGGTGGCAACCACCAAAAAGAGAAAAAGGGTAGAAAACATTGAATGCACGTATGAAGTGCTACTTATGAGAGGAGGGAATGATAAAGCGTGGGCTCTAAGGGTGACTGACCCCCTCCCAAATGCAAGCGCAATCGAATAAAACAATAATAAGTAAACATACATCACATAAGTAACGGAAAGACGGGGAGTGTGTGAGATGCAAAAGAAAAACCTAAAAACCTAAAAAAGAAAAATACAATCCTAACATCCAAACGTGATGGAATAAAGGGTTAAATAAGGAAAAGGTGATTAAGCCTTGTGCTCGGGCTCACTAGTGATCCCCAATGGAGTCAACAAAATCCTGTCGTGTCCTAAAAAAAATCGTGAGCAAAAGGGTACTGGGGTACTAGTGGGGTCGTGACTGTCGCGTCCCGAAAAAACGGTCCGGTCCGGTGACCTCTTTTGAAAAGATAGATTTTTTGGAATAATTGTACGTGTGTTATATAAAAATCGAGTTTTTAGTTAAAAAATGTATTTTTAGAAAAAATGGTATTTTAAAAGAAAGTAAGGCCGCGACTAAAAAATGTAACAGTTTTGGCCAAATGATATTTGAAAAAGGGTTTTATTTTGAAAAATGGAGTCGCCACTTGGTACTGAGTTAGGGTGTACCAAGTCACCTAAAAAATCGTTTAACAAAATAAAAAATAAAAATTTTAGAAAAATCATTTAAAAGCCTTTTCCAACTCCGGTCTACAAAAAACGAGAGAGAAAAATATCCAGGAGTCACATTTGAAGAAAGGGAAGGCAAAGGCTTGCGCCTAAGGCACCCTTTCAACCTAGCCGAGGCTAGTTGCGAGGTTTAATCCAAATTTCCTAATTTAACCCTATGTTCTATCGCATTCAGATGTATCTATATGAATGCAAATCCTAAGTCTAAATATGAATATCGGGAGGGTCGGCATGTTCCGTCGAGACTTGGTCGGAATTATCGCATTGATTGCGAAACCCGAGTCAAGACCTCGAGGGAGTCACGAGTTTTATGCAAAATGTGATGCAAAAAGAAAAGAAAATAATATAGTAAGTGAATAAAGAAGGTGGGTATGCAACATGAGGGAGACTAATAACTCGTGACTGAATGTTTATACTCACGGAGGGAGGAATGGCCTGTACACCACCGCTTCCCACGTGAATAGACGACTATTTCCAGTCGAATCACACAAATGTTCTAATTTCTAAGTGAGGTGCAATCAAAATGTCATGCATTTTAAAAAATGTGTCAAAATAATAATAATAATAATAATAATAATAATAATAATAATAATAGTAATAGTAATAAAATCACACCAAAAGGAAAGAGAACTAAAAGTGTGTGAAATGTAAAATGCACACGAATGCACCTAACACTAAAATGTCCTAAGGGTCTAGCATTGGACTAGCCCATTCTAAAAAAATCCCACTAGCATTGGACTAGCGGGAAACGAATGAAGCCACAACTAGCGTTGGATTAGCGTGGTGACGGAATAACATAAAACATGAATTTAAATAGCAAAGCGTGAATTAAAAGCAAATTAAACATGTAAAAACATATAAGATCACATAGGAGCACATAACACATAAGCATAATATTCTAGATGCAAAAATCCAAAGGAAAGCGGTAAAAGAAATAAACACATAAGCACGCAAAAGCAAATAAAACCTAACTATTACACCGGGGCTTAATTTATAATTTAAAAAGGGGAGAAATTAAAAAATGCCCTATCTATTACACTTTCTATCTAATTACACAATTTTTTGCTAAAATTTGAGAAAAATTATCTAACTATTTCATTGGCTAGCTAAATACGAAATATTATATATTTCCAAAATAATAATAAAATTCAAAATCAAACAAATTAAATACATAAATACGCAAAAAGGTATGTAAAATAAAAAATAAACAAATAATAATGCATAAAATCACATTGGGGCATATCAGAGCACATAAAGAAAAATTAATAAGTAATGGAGATACCTCTTTGAAGACCCGGTACCAATACTTAAGAAAATGAACACACAAAGTCAAGGTATCGCAATATGAGTAAGTAAAGATGTAAAATATGTAAATATTAGCAAATTGGAAAAGGAAAAAAAATGTGAAACCTAGCAATTAAAGGGACTAAAAATAAATTTTATAGAGCTTGGGGGGCAAAATTGAGAATTCTAGCAAATATGAGGCCAAATTGCAAGCACAGAGGACCTAATTGAAAGACAGTAAAATTTAGGGAGGGCCAATCTATAATAAATAGGGACTCAATTACATAAAACAAAAGAATTCGGAGGCATAATAATATTAATCAGAAAATAAGGTCTCCATACAGTTGCTACTTTTATATTTAAAGCCTGAAAGGGAACATACCTAAACTTAATTAACAAATTAGATTAAAAACTAAACCAAATAGAAATCAGTAACACAACACGATTTGAAACTAAACACAAAATTATAAACAAATAAATAAATGAATAGATCATCTCCTAAAATCTATCTCCACCAAAAATTTTCCTTTTCTAACTTCTTCCAGGCTCTGTTCTTGCCCCTCTCTCTCTCTCGTTCTGTACTTCCCTGTTTTCCCTCTATTTATTACTTTTTCCATCTTCTCTTCTTTCTGCCAGCTTCTTTCTCCCTTTTCCTTGCTATTTTCTCTGTGCTCTAGCTCTCTCCCTCTTCCTAGTTCTCTCTCGTAGGTCTCCATCTCTCCATCTCTCTTTGCTCTCCGAACCTTCCCTCGGTCTCTTTTCTCTCTGTTCTCTGCCTCTCTCTATCTCATTCTCTCTTTTTTTTTTTACTTCTGTCCCGATTGTGAAGTCATGGTAGGGAGTGGGGCTGCAGATTACTGGTTTTTACAGGTGGGACTATTTGGAAGGCTGGAGAATTTTGGATTGTTTGGCTGGTTTGTGGCGTTATGTGTTGGTTGGCAGTGATTCTGTTGTGCACGATTGGGACTGTGGTGGGGTTTTGGGGTGAATGGTGGAGCTAGGTGACAGAGGAGTGGTGGCGCTGCTAGTGAGGGTTTGGCAATTGGCAAATTTTGGGGTTGAGCTGATGTTATTGCAGGTGGTCGTGGGGTGTAATTAATGATTGTTGATGGTGGTTATCGGTGATTCGCAACAGCAGGGGCTGTGGAATGGGGGCTGCGGAATGGGGGTTGCTGGGGAATTCCAAATGAATTTGGTGATTTGTGGTGGGAGGAGACAGGGCTGTCTGCAGTGGTCTAGCATTGTCGTTTTGATGCTGTGATGGTGGATTCAGGTGTTTCGGCCAGCAGTGGGTGAGTTTGATAGTGGTGTTGTGTTGCTGGTGTGACTAGTTTCGTGTATTGCTTGGTTGAATAGATGAGCTGTGTGTGAGCGTGTTCAATTTGTGATTTTTGTGACTTTGTGTGTGTGGTTTTACTGGCTGTGTGTGCATGCTGTTGTGAATTTGGATGGAATGTTTGTAAACTAGATGTGAATGTGGTGTGTTAGTGCGTGTTTAAGTGCAAATGATGGTGAGAGTTTGGGGAGGTTGTATTGGGACTTTGGGCTTGTCCTAGAGGTTGTGGGAGGCATTGGGTTGTTTTTCTATAGGCATTTGCGATGGAAGCAGGGGAGATTGGGGCTGAATTAAAGTTGAGTGGTTGGCTCCGATAGTGGCGTTTGTGTGGTAATTGACTGGTGGCAGTGAGTAGGTGGTGGAGAGGTCATTGGAGGGAAAGGTTGCAGATGACTTAGAAGTTTTGTGTTGATTTGGGGTTGAAAACAGGGGAGCGAACTGATGGTGGAGCAGAGATGGTTGGTGAAGATGGTTTCTGTTGTTGATGAGGAAGCTAGATGGTGATTTGTGTAAGTTTGGGGCTGTGAGACTGATTTTTGGGGAGGCTGTGGTGTAACTGGGAGAGGTTGAGTTGCTATAATTGGCTGAGGATGTTAATGACAGGGGGTCTAGTGGTTCTGCAAGACTGGGTAGTGGTGGTGATGCGGTGGAGATGGAACAGATATGGTGGCACAGTGGTCTTGTGGTGGTCTGATATGGGTAGCGAAGGAGAGGGAGGAGAGAGATAGGTGGTGGGATGGTGGTTTGCTAACGGTAGAAGAGGGAAAAAAATCAATGAGGAACAAAATCTAGAAATTAGAAAGATCAGGCAAGAACCCAAAAAAAATCCAACCAAAAATCCAATCAAAATTCAAACGATTCCAGATTTTAGTTTTGTTTCTTCATACTTTTAATCAAAATCTCGCAGCAAAAAATGAAAAATGAATCAAAAAAGACTAAAATAATTATCTAAGATATTACCTTTTGAAATTGGAGACCAACTGATGATGAAGACAATGAACAATAGTCTAGGATGAAGAACGATGAACAGTACCAAATTAGACCGGGCGGCTCATTGTGTGTGTAGTTTTTGTTTTACTGTGTGTGCTTTGATCTTTTTGGATAAAATCAAAAGAGTTTTTTAGGGTTTCTAATTTTTCTCCCCTCTTTTTTGCTGATTAAAAGGGTATTTATAGGCCACTTATCTTGGTCACCAAGAATGCTATAAAATAACAAAAACGTCACCGGTAATAAAAATACTAATTTTATTTAAAAAAATATTTTTTAACCCCAAAAATTAAAAATTAATACAAAGAAATGACAGCAATCTCTAAAATTTTCAAAAATAAGTCAAAGTAGATTTCAAAAATAAAAGCTAGAGCTTAAAACTGATAAAAACGCGTCCGAGGTGTGAAATGACGATTTTGTCCCTAGACAACAAAATACACAAAAAAATGATTATTAGCCTCGAAAAATTACCAAAAATTAAAAATAATCTTGAAACACTAGAAAATGAATTTATGACACAAAAATTGACAAAAAATAAATTTAAACTGTAAAATGACGATTTTACCCTTGTACAATGAAATTTCCCAGAAAAATAGCTATTGACCTCGAAAAATTACCAAAACTTACAAGTAAGCTTGAAACACTAGAAAATACATTTATGACACAAAAATTGACAAAAAATAAATTTAAATTGTAAAATGACAATTTTACCTGTGTATAATGAAAATTTACAGAAAAATCGCTATGACCTCGAAAAATTACCAAAAATTAAAAATAAGCTTGAAACACTAGAAAATTAAATTATGACACAAAAATTGACAAAAAATAAATTTAAACTGTAAAGTCACGATTTTGCCCTTGGACAATGAAAATTCGCAGAAAATAACTATTGACCTAAAAAAATCAAGAAAATTTAAAAACATGCTTAAAGAATTAAAAAAATGAATTTGGAACCTAAAATAAGCTAAAATGGTGTTCGCGAGGTGGAATTACCATTTTGCCCTTGTGCTAAAAAATATAAAAAGAATACCAATTAAATCTGAAAAAATCACAAAAAATTAAAAAATACGTATGAAAGTGAAATGTGAATTTAAAACCCCCAAAACTAATGAAAAAATATTTACAGATAAAATTTACTGTTTTGCCCCCAAGATTATTGAAAATTTTAAAATTTGGCCCAAAAAATGCAAATATCTCCCCCAATACTTGAAAATAAATGGTGTGTCAAAATTTGGTGTCTGCATCCATGCTAGGCCTTCTGTGAGAAAACTTCCCTACCAAAGCAAAATGAAAAGCAACAGCCAACTTCTGAATATCATCTAAAGAAAACCTTATAGCCGGCTCCCCTTTTTGCAATGAAGGCTCCTTAATTTTTAGAGGAGAAGAAATTTTGTTCATCACAACATCTGCGAAGGACCTGCTAGGCTTCGGTGCCCTTCAACCCAAGGTTGAAGGGCCTCCATGGTGTCCTAAAACAATCCCAAATGGTGAAAAGAAAGATCAGCTGAAGAAATCCAGACAGAAGATGGCTGGAAATGGCTACCAAAAATTCAAAATTCAAATTCCACAAGATGTGGAAGAAGAGAGGTATGTGGATGCTTGTTAGCGAACAAGTTCATTGGATTGATCCGCCAAGAGTTGCTATTCATACTGCCAATGAATTGTACTCTTAATGATCCTTAGACTTGAGATTACCATAAAATCTTGAGTGTGGATTGTTACGCTTTGACTCTATTGCTCAATGCTAGTAAAAAAGTAGCCCATACGGTAGAGATTGGATATAGTATGAAGAATGGAAGGATAGTGAATAATCGATATAGGATTCACCACTCCTTATTATAGGAGAGTATATCCCAGATTAGCCACTTATTGAAATATAACTTAAAGAATATTTTGCACAAAAGTGAAGTATGACTTGAAAGAGTTTCAAGGTTATACTTTATAGAAAGTTATATTTCGGGAACAAGAAATCATTAATTAGTCATTTAAAGAGTGCGCACTACACTCTTAGACTAATTGGGATATAGTGTGGTGAAAGGATATTAATTACATGGTAACATTGTCATTGATAGGTGTAGTCTACCATATGACTTTCCTATTCCTTGGATAGTCGTGATGCATTGCTAGACGCCACTCATGATCTATAAATGCAAATTAATTAATTAGTGAATTAATGATAAATTAAAGTGTTTAATTTATCTAGCTCTTAATTAATTAATTAATGAATTATAATTTGTACTTATTACCAACGTGAATGGAAGCTAATGGGTCACACACAATAAGAACATGGTCTTTGGGTTAAATTGTTATTAAGATAAGTATATGATACTTATGGGGTTAATTTATGTGATAAATTAACTTAAAGGACTTCATTATAAATATTCTAAGTCTTGATGGAAATTACTTTCCTAAAAGGAATTAAGAAGCTAGTTGGTTTCCTTTTGGAATAGGTCTACTAAAGGAATAGGATTAGCTTAAGGTAAGTTTCCTAAACTTTCTTGGTTTCCAATTGCTCTTGTTTCCTTAAAGACTAGGATACTACATCTATAAATAAGTCCATGCCTTGACTCTTGGAAGATTGATGAAACAAAACACAAAATTTAGAGAGAGAAAAATTGAGAGCTTGGTGGCGTTTTTTCTCTCTAGGAAAAATGCCACATCTCCTTCCCTAATTGTCAAGGTTTCAACTTCTTTTTTCTTCTTGTGTTCTTCATGAATCATTCAAGGGAGCTAGCACTTAGAAGGTAAGGCAAGCAAGCCCAAAGGTTCCTAAAGGTCGTGTTTGTGAGGATACTGTTGGAGGCTCTACACTTGGAGGGCTTTTTATGGTAGATCGACACCTTCATCGAATAGGATCTTGCCCTTTAAGGCATAGAAACCTTCTATGCTTGAGATATTTGTGCTAAACACCCTTTAATCGTATAGATTATATCAAAGAGATCCATGGCTAAGGTAATAAATTTTTAAATTTTTCGCTGCGTTACTCCCCTTATCACCTTACAGTGGTATCAGAGACTACTTTGATTATATCTGTATGATTTGTGTGACGACCTAGAAAATTCATATAATTCATATTATGCTTATTGGTAGAAAGAAAAAAAAAAAAAAAAAAGAGGGCCGAAATTAGTGAGAAGAAATAAGGAATTGATTTTCTATTTTACTAGCATGTTGTACCATTTCCTTTAGGAGTTGTACCTTATAAGTCTTGCAAGATTAAGGGTAAGATAAATGAGAAAAATCTCTTCTAATTATACTTGGCCAAGTGGAGATTTAGTTGCAAGAAAAATCAAGCTTTACTTTTGGTTTTGTCTTGCTTTGATTGGTCAAATTTTTTCCAATTCTTTTCCATTTCTTTTCTTCCTACTTAACCAATTTTTCTCTTCTTTTTCTTCTTGCTAGACAGCTGCTTTCTTCTCCATTTTCTCTCCATTTTCTTTCAATTTTCTTGAAGCTTGTACTTCCATTTACTCATTTTTAAACCATAGAAAGTGAGCTTTTCTTCTTCCTAAGCATAGTTCTAAGCTTGTTTAAGGTATGTACTATGAATTTTTGCTATTAATTTCAAGTTTTATTTAGTTTTGTTCAAGTTTTATTTAGTTTTGTTCAAGTTTTATACTAAGAATTTGATAGTAGTACTTGAAGATTTAAGCTTGAATTGAAAAATACTTGAACAGTCATGCTGGACCAGTTTTAGTAAAACTTTCATAACTTGGTGTAGATAACTTGGATTCAAATGATTCTTGTTGTTTTAGAAACTAGATTGATAGGGATTTCAAACAGTGTAAAGCTTGCACTGTGGTTCGTTGTGTATTAATCGCAGAAAGTCTGCAAAGTGGGCTGAAATTTCGGTTCTGCGTAAACAGTTTTGAGAAGGAGCCAACTTGGGAGCTGATTTTGAACCTGTTCTAGTTGGAATTTTAAGTGATGATCTTCATGAAAATTGTAGTCCTAGAAACGTACTTTCAAACCATGTAATCACAATTCCCTGGTTCTTGATGGATTGATCCCAGCAATGGCATGAACTTGGCCAAAAAACCAACCCTGTGCAGATTTGGGTTAATGAAACACTAGGTTGTGGACCGATTTTGGAATGATTTTTGTTAGAATTTGACATGATGCTCTTCATGAAAGTTTTAACCCTTAGAATATAGTTTCTATCCATATAATCACTTTTCTCATATGACATATCAATTAGAAGTTAGGTTCGGTTGAATACCCCTAGTTGGTAAACTTGAAAAAACATGAGTTAACAAAGAAAATTGGAATTGAGTTAGAATTGAATATAGAGGTTGTAGAACTTGTTGAATTTGGCTTGGATGGCTGTTTTTCTTGCAGGGAAAATTTTGGTTTAGTCCGATTTAAGGGGAGATACTGCCGAAATTTCGGTAGAAATAAAGAAAGAAAAATGGTAGAGGAAATCTCTAACCTAGAATATGTTAAATTTAGAAAGTTTAGTGTGCAGAAATTTTGGACAATGACCTAGTAATGAAGTGAAATTTTCTTAGGACAAGAAAACCCTAAATCTAAAATCCTAAAGCTTAGGGTAAAACCCTAGACTCTAAAACCCTAGAAATGAAACCCTAGAAATAATTGGGTTATTTCTTGAATTTTCTTGCTATTTTGACTTAGGGTTTTCACTAGATTATTTCTTGTAAATTCCAGGATCCGAAAGTGAACCTTCACCACATTACGAAATATTTTCCTAAGCGATCCAGGTGAGTGTCCCTTTTTACTTGTGCATGTGAGTGTTTCCTTGTGTATGCTTGATACATGATAAATGATAATCCTCTGTGTTAATTCTATGTGTACTTAATATTCATGAATTGTTACAATGTACTATATGAAGGGAAAATGTGTACTTTATCACATTTATCCCGTAATTTGTTACAAGCATAATTTCTATCAAATGCGAATATAATTGTTTGTGAACTTTCAAATAAACTAAACTTGTTGGCTAGACTTCCGTGGTTGTACCGCGGTTAGTCAAGCCGGTTGTACAAAGGAGGATATAAGGTGCTGGGTGTTTTAGGGCATAGCGTTCTTTCCTTGAGTTGTGAATCCTCAAAGAGGCCAACTCCGGATTGAAATTTCTTGCTTGCTTGTTTGCCTTCTAGGGTTGAGATCTCACCCTGGATGTGGCGGTTTTCGGAGGATATAAGGTGAATGGTGGTCAGGGCTCTTGCTCGATAATGCAGGTAGAACCTGTGATCCAGACCCAAAATACTATCTCGGTTCAACATCATGGTTACATGATCAGTACTTGCTCCCGTGGTCGTGACGTATCCTCCCTTGTTTAAATAATTATTTACTTAATTATTTCCTTATGTGATTTTGTGACACGTGTTATTTGCTTACTTATTCTCTCTTGGTTGCCTCTGTGTCTGCATGTGTGGGAACCTCACTGGGCTATTATAGCTCACCCTATTTTATTTGTTTTCCTTAAACAGGCTCCTATCCCTAAAGCCGGTGGTGAGGATTCAAGGGTAGATTCTGATAGGATTTTGATAGAAAACTGCTAGAGATATTATTGTATTAATGAACGTATATGATGTAAACTGTGAAACCAGTACTTTTACTTTTAAGTTTTGAATTTTATGTGACCCTGAGATACTGTCACAGTTGGTATCTACGAGTTTTCTACTGAGTTACCATCACTTACGAATTTTAATGCGTGCTTGACTCGAGTCCTGGCGAGAGCCAGGCAGGCAGCCCGCTAAGCCCTTTGGTGCGCCTCTGGGTAAGGTGGGGCTGTCACAATTTGTATTTAATTAATTGTCATAAATATGGATGGTTTGTTCTTGATGAATTTTGTCTCAAAATTATTTTAGAAAAATCAAGAGTTTGATTTTTAAGATAAGTTCTTAATTGTTTAAAAGTGTTTTAAATAATTAAGATGAGCTCTTAAGGTTGTATTTATGGTTTCTAAATTAATTTGTCACATGTTGATCCCAATTGCTACCAAAATCCATCACACTCGCCCGCAGCATATCTTCTAAAATTTGGATTACCCGTTCGGATTGACCATCGGTCTGGGGATGGTAAGCTGTGCTAAAGTTCAACTTCGTTCCCAAAGCTTCGTGCATCTGTCCCCACAGTCGGGAAGTAAATCGAGGATCTCGGTCTGAAACAATACTAACTGGAATCCCATGTAGTCTCACTACTTCATCAATGAACATACGAGCAAGTTTTTCCAAAGGGTAAGTCATGTTCATAGGAAGAAAATGGGCGGATTTAGTCAGGCGATCGACAATTACCCAAATTGCGTCATGTCCTCTTTGAGTTCTCGGTAACCCGGAAACGAAATCCATGGTGATGTGCTCCCACTTCCACTCTGGGATTTCTAAAGGTTGTAATAGTCCTGATGGTCTCTGATGTTCGGCTTTTACCTGCTGACACGTAGGACAGGTTTGCACATATTCCGCTATTTCCCTCTTCATATTATCCCAGCAATAGAGTTTCTTCAGATCTTGGTACATTTTTGTACTCCCCGGGTGTACAGTGTACTTGGACCGATGGGCTTCATCCAGGATCACCCTCTTCAACTCTTCGTCTCTTGGGATGAAGATTCGATTTCGGAATCTCAACAGTCCCTCCGGTCCCACACTATACTCAGGTATGGTCCCTTCTTTGGCTTTCTCTATCCTTTTCTGTAACGTGAGATCCTTGCCTTGAGCTTCTTGGATTTGTCCCAACAATTCAGATCGTACACTTACATTTCCACAAATCACTTTAGAGCCAACTATTTTTGGATTGCTCTCACTCACTCGCTCCAATAAATCCCATTCATGAACGGCCAAACTAGCCATTTGCACCTTTCCTACTTAAAGCGTCTGCAACAACGTTAGCTTTACCCGGGTGATAATTAATAGTGCAGTCGTAATCCTCCAATAACTCCACCCACCTACGTTGTCGTAAATTTAGCTCTTTCTGAGAAAATAAATATTTCAAACTCTTGTGATCGGTATACACCTCAAAGGTGACCCCATACAAATAATGCCTCCATTTCTTGAGTGCGAAAACCACAGCAGCTAACTCTAGGTCATGTGTGGGATAATTCCTCTCATGAGTTTTTAACTTACGGGAAGCATAGGCCACCACTTGTTTCCCTTGCATCAACACACCTCCTAAGCCTTCCCGTGAAGCATCAGTGTACACCCTGAAGGTCTCTTTTCCATTGGGCAATGCTAGCACTTGGGGCAGATGTCAGTCGCTTCTTAAGCTCAATGAAACTTTGCTCACACCGTCCATCCCAAATGAACTTAACATTTTTCTGAGTCAAAGCAGTGAGTGGTGTGGCTATCTTTGAAAAATCTTTAATGAATCGCCGATAATAGCCAGCTAAACCCAAGAAACTACGAACTTCGGTGGGATTCTCGGGTTGTTTCCAACTAACCACGGCTTCTACTTTGGATGGATCTACTGCTAAACCTTCTCCCGAAATAACATGACCCAAGAATGACACTTGGTCCTTCCAAAATTCGCACTTACTAAACTTGGCATACAGCTTATTATCCCGCAAGGTTTGTAGTACTACCCTCAAGTGTTGCTCATGCTCTCCCCGGGACCTTGAAAAGATCAAAATATCATCAATAAAGACCACTACAAACTGGTCTAAGTAGGGTCTGAAAACCCGGTGCATTAAATCCATAAAAGCCGCCGGGGCATTCGTTAACCCAAATGGCATCACTACAAATTCATAGTGCCCATATCGAGAGTTAAATGCAGTTTTAGGCACATCTTCCTCTTTAATCTTCAATTGATAATATCCTTGCCGAAGGTCTATCTTAGAAAAGATCACCGCTCCCTCCAGTTGATCAAACAGTTCGTCAATTTGAGGTAAAGGATACTTATTCTTTATAGTAACACTATTTAACCCTCGATAATCAATGCACAGCCTAAGAGTACCATCCTTCTTCCTTACAAATAATACTGGGGCTCCCCATGGTGATACACTCGGCTTGACAAATCCTCTCTCCAACAAATCCTGGAGTTGAACCTTAAGTTCTTTAAGTTCGGCTGGGGACATGCGGTAGGGAGTTCTAGATAGTGGCGATACCCCTGGTACCAATTCTATTTTGAATTCCACTTCTCTCTCCGGAGGTAGAGAGCTTAATTCTTCGGGAAAAACATCGGGAAATTCTTTTACCACCGGCACATCCTCAAGTCTTACTTTATCCTCAGGTGTATTAATTAAATAAGCAAGGAATCCGACTGCCCCTCGAAACATTAATTTCCTAGCTTGCATGGCCGAAAGAAGATTTGAGGAAGCTAGGGTTTTATTAACATCCAATCTTAAAATAGGTTCCCCCGGTATGCTAAAATCCACCACTTTCGTCCCACAATTCAGTTGAGCACTATACCGGGTTAAACAATCCATGCCTAATATTACATCATAACCCCGAATAGGTAAAGCTATGAGATCTGTCAACAATTTCCTTTCTCCTATCCGAAGTTCACAATCTTGATAAACAAGATTAGTTATCAGACAATGGTCCCCAGTCGGAGTCCTTACTTCCAATTCATAAGATAACTTAACAGGTTGAATCTCTAAAGCAGTCATAAATTGAGAATTCACAAAGGAATGAGTGGATCCAGGGTCTACTAGTAATTTAGCCAGACGATGAAAAACAAGAATCATACCTTCAATTACCGCCGGTGATTCCCGGGCATCCTGCTTATCAAGGGCATACACACGAGCCGGCACTTTTCGTTTATTCCCGCTCTCCCTAGCTTGCTGGATCTCCTTGGGTCCAGATTGAGCGGTGCTCGGTCCACTGGTGGTTTGTCTGGGACATTGATTTATTCGGTGCTCGCCACTGCCGCAAAGCAAACATTTTCGATTCTTTCTCCAGCAATTATCCTCAGTGTGGTTACCTTTGCCACAGTATCCACAAGCACCAGAAGCAGCTGACGACTGTTTTTCCTTTTGAATATCTTCTTTTTGTTCACTTCTTGGAGGAGCCCTTCCCACCGGAGCACCTCTTGATCTACCGAACGGGGCACCTTGTCCAATTCTCATTCCTCCCATTCCCCGTCCCGTCTTAGGGGCTGGAGCGCTTCCAATTGAAGGGCGAGCATCACTGGTATTTCCCCGTTTTCTTGCTTTCACAGTGCGGACCAGAGACTTGGTTTCCTCCACCTGCTGTGCTTTTTCCACGGCATCTTCGTACGTTTCAATGGTGGCAGCTGCGAGAGCATCCTGGATCTCCAAATTCAACCCTTGAATAAATCTCCTCTTCCGCCGCCGCTCAGTGGCTACGAGTTCTGGAGCATATCGAGATAATTTCGTAAATTGAGCTTCATACTCAGCTACGGACAACAACCCCTGCCTCAACTTCAGAAATTCGTCTTCCCGCTTTTCTTGCACTCGCACGGGAATATATTTCTCTTTAAACTCCTTGGTAAAGTTGCTCCACGTCCTTGGTGTCTGATGTCTCTCCCACTTGGCGTTGATCAAATTCCACCAAGGGGTGGCAGCCCCTTCCAATTGAAACACGGCAAAAGTCACCTGCCGTTCATCTGGGTACTTCAAGGCAGTAAAAATCTTCTCAATGTCCTCTAACCATTTTTCAGCAATTTCTGGTTTTGGACTGCCGTTAAACTTAGGGGGGTTAAATTTTTGGAATCGTTCCAAGGCCACATCTTCCCCTACAACCGGGTTTCTATGAGATCCACCAATTTCCACCGCAGGGTTCTGCCGAGTTCCCAACTGAGTTAGAACATCGGTCATTCGATTTAAAACTGTGATCATGGGATCAGCTCCCACAGGTGGATTTATGCTAGAGGTAGCTTCTGCATCCCGGTCTTGACGACGGGGACGTCCTCTCCCGCGACCACGTCCACTCATAATTTAATATACTATAATAACATGAATAAATTTATTTTAATAATTACATGATGAATGTCAAGATACACTATAAAATGCACAAAGTCGTGATTAACAAAGAAGCCAAATTTCATGCCAACAAGATCACACATATTTATACAAGTAGTTCAATTTACACATCTCAAAAGTCAGATACAAAACAGGTCATACATATAAACATAACAAAACTAACATAAGCTTTAGTACATAACTCCATCCAAAGGTCCAATCTAAAACCTAACCCAACCGAACCGATCCAGCAGAGCTCACACCTATGTCTCGCTCACCCCCAGGAGCACCCTCGGCCCCAGGAGGTGGAGGCACTGCCTGTCCTGGCCCTAGGTGCGGAGCCACATCGCGCACCTCATCCAGTACATGGCCTACCAATAGACCACTCTCATCCACGAGTCGTCCCCCGTGGTCCCGGACATGCTGTACCACACGTGAGAGACGACCGTGTAGCTCCTGGCACTGCTCGCGGTAGGCATCCTGTCCTCTGCTGCTCTTCCTGAACAGCAGTCTCTAACTCACGAATCCTCTGGGCCTGAGCCCTAATCGTCTCTCTCAACTCATGTACACGGGCTCGGGCAATATCACTGTCACCCCCCACTCGCCTACTATCCTCTATCAGCGAAAGCACAACATAATCGGGGTATGAATAGGTCCTCCAACATCCGCAGGCAGGTCGGACTCGTCGGGCAGGTGAAAAGGTGCGGTAAGGGTGCCCCGGTCCCTCACGAAAACGGACAATGGGTCTCCGGCGATGCTCACGCTGCACCGGCGCTGCAACCGATGGCGATGGTGCCTCAATCCTATCACTCTCTGACATACCTACAGGTTTAAATAATAAATTAATTAGGTCTATCCCACAAATACTTAATAATAAATAATACTTAAATATCACACTCAAATATTAATCTTAAAAGTAATCTAAACACAACCTCAAGCATATACACAATAGTGCCTAGGTACGGAAATTCGGATCTTATCTCTCACACTCAGGTTGATCAGGCCCAAGCGTAACCGACTCAACCCAAATTTCCTACCCGACACCCCAGACAAGGCTAGCACTAAGGTTAGGATTCAAGCCTAAGCTCTGATACCACCTGTGACAGCCCCACCTTGCCCAGAGGCACACCAAAGGGCTTAGCGGACTGCCTGCCTAGCTCTCGCCAGGGCTCGATGCACGCACTCACGTGAAAATCCAAACGTATTTAACTTAAAATAAAATAACATGAAGTGACATGGAATAAAATAAAACAAACTCTTATTATTTAACTTGAAGATACAAGTCGTATCAAAAAGTTACAAGTCATAATGTACATAATTTTTTTTTCACAATAATAGTCTAACATAGTGCGACTATTACAACAACTAAAACACTTATAATAACCCAAAAACCAGTTGGTCCAGCTTTAATTTTTCAGTTGACCTGAGTAAAGGAAAACAAATAAAATGGAATGAGCTATAATAGCCCAGTGAATGTCCAATTCATGCAATCATACCAAGCACTCATGATTTCAGTCATTAAAATAATCAATAAATTAAATAAACAACATATGAGCAATTTAATTCACATGTAGTCACTGGCGGATACAGGGCTCAACTACGGAAGCAAGCTTAACCGTAGAGGAGCAGGTACTGATCATGTAGCCACGATATTTGGACCGAGATAATAGCTCAGGTCTTTATCAAGGAACATATCAGTTTTATCAATCACAAGCCCTAACCGCCAATCACCTTATAACCTCCGTACAAGCTACCACATCCGGGGGAGAAAAAATCTCAACCCTAGAGGGCCAACACACAATCAAGAAAGTTCATTCCGGAGTTGGCCTCTTTGAGGATTCACAACTCAAAAGGAAAGAACATCACACCCTAAAACACCCAGCACCTTATGTCCTCCCACTTGCAGCCCGGTTGACTAACCGTGAAATAACAGTGACGTTAGTCACGGTAGTCTCACACACACAAATAACATTTTAAATAATAAAGGCGGTAACACATTGTGGAATAGATGCGATAAAGTACACATCTTTCCTCAAATAACACATGTACTCACATAATATTTGCAAGTTAAGCATAATAGTCACAAAATAAAATTATCACATTCCATGCATCATGCACACATAAAGACACTCACCTGGTGCCTAAGAAAATATCTCGTAGAAAGGTCGGGTCTCACTATTGGATCCTGCAATTTGAAAGAAATAATCTAATGAAAAACCCAATTTAAACCCTAATTAACCTAGTAAGAAAATTTCAAGAAATACCCCATTAAATTCTAGTTTTTTTTTTTTTCTAGGGTTTAGGGTTTAGGGTTTAGGGTTTAGGGTTTACATTCTAGGGTTTTTATGCTAGGGTTTTCTAGGGTTTTCTAGGGTTTTTCTAACAAAATTTGGGCATTATTTCCCCTTGATTTTCGGCCCTTCCAATCTTGTTTTTCATCAAGATTTCAATCATCAAACCCATAATTCAACAAGTTCTACAACTTCTTAGTTCAATCTAAACTCAATTTCAACCAAAATCTCACTAAATTTCAAGGATTAAGCTCCAAGAACTTCCACCCAAACAACATGTTCTTTATGAAATTTTCAAGGTTCCAATACCACATACTAGCCTATTTAACCACAAGAACACTTTATCTAACAATTACATATCAAGTTCTAACTAATTTCTTCAAGTAATCTTAACAAGAACTTGGTATTAAACTTGAATAAAAACTAATTAAAACATGAAATTAATAATGTAGGTTCATGGTAAATACCTTAGATATGCTTAGAATTTTGCTTAGAAAAGATAGAAGTCCACTTCCTATGGTGGATTTGTTCCAATTTGAGAGATGAAAGTCCAAGAAATTTGAGAGCAAAAATGGGGAAAGAAGAAGAAAGGCTTGGCCGGCCAAAGTGAGAAGGAAAAGAGAGAGAAATAGGCTAGGAAAAATGAAAAAGAAAAGAAGAAAAGATGGGAAAAATGGTGGTCCAATTAAATCCTTACAAGAGTAAAGTAAATAGTTAGTCATTTAATGCAAGAATGGCCACTTGGATTAATTTAATTGGTGAAAATTAATAACTCTTATCACTTATATATATTCAATAAATAGACATAAATTATTAAAGCAAATTAGGACAAAAATAGAAAGAGGAAAACCGGCCACAAGAAGAAAAAGAAAGAAAAGAATTTCGGCCCAAAGAAAAGAAGAGAAATTTCGGCCAAAAGAAAAGAAAAGAAAAAAGAAGAATTTTCGGTCAAGGGAAAAGAAAATAAAGTGAGAAAATAATTGAGATTTTCAAGTAAAATTGAGCTAAAATTCAAGTAATCAAAAGACTAGAATATAATAAAATAAGCTAATCAAAATTTGAACACTAGTATAAATTAAATGGTCAAATGAAATTATTCTAACTTTAGTACTTAGGTATTCTTGCTTACTAATGAAACCTTTAATTAAGTAACCTAACTAATTCAAGAACTCTTCCAAGTAATAAATCAAGGTCTAACACTTAACCCTAATTAGAGAAAAATGTATCTTATGTGTGCATTTTCTAGGGTGTTACATGAATACGTACATACAACATAAATATATATATATAATATTATACGTACATGCATACGTATGTACATGCATGCATACATATGTACATACATATATTTGTATATAACATATTTATATATATTATACGTACATACATATGCATGTACATGCATGGATACACACACATATATAATATAATATATATAAATATATGTACGTATATATATTATCTATATATATTATATTATAATACATATAATATATATAATACATATTATCATATATAGATAATAAATACATTATATGTACATGCATGCATACATATTTATATATATTATACGTACATACATACATATGTAAATGCATGCATACATACATACATACACATATGTAATATAATAATATATACATATAAATATATGTATGTATAGATATTATCTATACATACATATTATATATTATATACATTATAATACATATAATATATATTATATATAATACATGTAGTAATAAATATACTATATGTACATAAATGCATATGTACATGCATGCATACATACATATATATAATATAATATACATATAAATATATGTACATATATATATTATCTATATATATTATATTAAAATACATATAATATATATAATATATATTATATATATCATATATAGATAATAAATATATTATATGTACATATATACGTATGTACATGCATGCATGTGCATGTATAGATAATATCTATACATACATATATTTATATATATTATTATATTATTATATTCTCCATGATCAAATGGAAAGTCAGATAAAATTCTAAAAACCCATTTTTTTTATTTCTATTTTTTATTTCAATCAATTTATCCTGGATGAAATTGGTATTAGAGCCATGTTTAGTGGCCAAATCCATCCTTTGGATGGATCTATCTAAGAAATAAATTATATTATTACTCTAAATATGTAATTATTCTAATATTAATCTGTTAACTACATTTAAAATTAAGTGTTAATATACTTACCAATAAGACTTTGATCATGGAGAATTTTATTACAGATACCCAATAAGACACTAGTCTGAAAACCCAAATCCATATAAACTTCTATTTGTTTGATTTGTGGGTCAACCCCCAAGTTGCGTAAGGCTTAAGTGGCTATTTTGCCGATGGATAAGGCATTGTTTTGGCCATGCCTATAAATCGTTGACAGTTGAGCAAATC
This sequence comes from Mitragyna speciosa, assembly GCA_024721245.1. NCBI lineage: Eukaryota > Viridiplantae > Streptophyta > Magnoliopsida > Gentianales > Rubiaceae > Mitragyna > Mitragyna speciosa. The sequence goes on from JAMWEH010000695.1 coordinate 434,795, forward strand.
AACCATAGCTAGTTTATATTGATGAAAGTTTTAAGATTAGCAATTCTATAAGGGTATTTGAGATGAAAGTCTTTGTGATTAACTGATCAATACGGTTTGTATATTAAACTTATTTTTAAAAAATTGTTAATAGATTATTGTTTGAATGCTTTCATATTAAGTAATAATATAAGATATTTCATAAAAAGATAGATTCATCTAAAGGACTTATTTATTTGTGAATTCCGTTTTCACATTCTTTATCTACTCCTTCTGCATCATCTTTAAAATCAAAATTTTCTAAAAATGCACCATTAATTGAATACTGATAAGTGCTAAAGTATATTAGTTTTCAGGGTAGGTTTTTAGGGTTTTTCTATGATTTTTCCTCTATTTCTTAGCTATTTCTTCTCATTTATGATTTGAATGCCATATTGTGTAAAGGTGTGATTTACATGTGATTTGTGTCATTTTCGTAGGATTTGCACATTGCATCACCAATTTGGATCAATTTGGATGGCAATTGGATGATATTTTGAGGTGATTTGAAGTTGGTGATGAGTTAAAGTCAAGAAACCCTCAAAGTGATGCAAAGAAGCAATAGGCGAAGAAGAATTGGAAAAGAAACGGTTTGGCAGCCTGGACATATTTCAGTGATTTCACAATAACTTGAGCTAGAGATATTGGATTAAGGTGATTCATGAAGCATTTTGAAGATAAGATAATCATCTACAATTCATATGAAGACATCAAAGTCCAGTTCTTAAGTTTCAAAGGTCAAAATTCCAAGTTATTGAAGCATATTTGTACTGCAGTACTGTTCCGACCAGTTCTTAGTATTTCAGCTATATCTCAGCGCACAGGGCTTCAAATGATGTGATTCTTGTTGATTTGGAAAGATTATTCAAAGGGATAAAACTTTTATGTTTTGAGAAAAAGCTAGTTCGGCCGTTTTCAAGGTTAAATTTTGCATAGAAGAGAAGTGAAACATTTTGACCAAGGCCGCAGGTAAGGCCTTGCCGTGGCCTTGGTCAGAAAGGGAGGACACAAGGCCGCGGGTAAGGCCGTGCCGTGGCCTTAGCCACGGCCTAGTGACAGAATGTTGCGTTTTTAAGCACTTTTGGACGAATCTTTTGAAGGGAGAACCCTACCTCTTTGGAGAAGGGAAAAGGTGGTTTCTTTGGGTTCTAAAACACAAAAAAATACACTTTTACACACATCTAGAGGGATGTAGAGAGAAGAAAGCAAGGGCAGAGGAGCAACTCAAGGGCTTTCATGGTGCAAAGCAAGAAGGCTTCTTCAAGATGCAAGGGATGAATAAAGAGAATCTACATGAGAATGAGTTTTTCCATTCTTTTCTTGTATTTTGTTGGGTTTATTCTTGTATTTATGATTTGAGTTGAAAGATTTAGACGGATGAATCCTACACTATTGTGCTATTGATTTTATTTTTGATTAATGAAAATTCTAACTTTTTTTCTTAGATTTATTCATGAGTTTTAATGTTATTGAATTGGGATTTGCATGCATCCTTAGATTCAATATTGATTTCATATAGGTAGATTGAGAAATTACCTATTTGATTAGATCATCTCTTGAATAAAGAGGCTTTCATGGGTTGCTAAAGACAGAATCACATAAGTCTCCCCGGTTAGATTCAAACCTAGGGGATAGAGGTTAATACTTGAGAAAGATTAAACCTAATTAAGGGATTCTAGGGTCTAAGTGATTGGGCTATTCATTAATCAAGGTATAGTCTTAGCATACTTGGTTTAGGGTATTCTTCATCTAGATTCGCCTCTACTTTTGTCCATTCTCTCTACTGAATTCTAGATTGTGCTTTAATTAAGTAATTAGTTTTGTTAATTTGTATTTCCAATAAATTCGTCATTCGCTTTGTGAGGTTAGATAATAAAAAGAAGGTTAGTACTAGTACTCACATAGTCCCTGTGGGATTGACACTCGGTACTCCTATACACTATACTACTGGAAACAATAGGTGCACTTGCCTAAGTATGCGTAGTGTAGTAAAAGGATTACCAAATACTCTGAAATTGAACAAAGTTTCCAAAATTGGCATTTACCCAAAATAGAACCAAAAGATGTATATAAAATTGGTAGTTTTGATATAGCAACAAAATTTGCAATAAAAACTGTAGAAAAAACTCTACCTATACAAAATGAATATGAGGAAATTAGAATCTTAGAAAAAGATTTAGAAAAAATAAGAAATTGTGGTAAAAAATATTTACACATAGGATTAATCCAAATAGCAATACAACCCTTGTGACAGCCCCACCTTACCCAGAGGCGCACCAAAGGGCTTAGTGGACTGCCTGCCTAGCTCTCGCTAGGACTCGAATCACGCACTCACTCAAACATCCAAGCGTACTTAACCCAAAATAAAATACATTCATAATGAAATACATTCATTTAATTCATTCGAAAGTACAAGTATCACAAGAAGTTTACATCCCAAAATATACATATTATTTAAAATAAAAGCCTACACAATTAGGCTATCCAAATACATGAACAAAACATTTACTATATCCAAAAGCAGCTTTTCCAGCTTTAGTATTTTGGGAAACCTGGTTAAAGAAAACAAATGAACGGGATGAGCTATAATAGCCCAGTGAGTGCCCAAGTCATGCAACCATACCAGGAATTCATTATTTTATGGAACAAAATAATTGACAAGATTAAATAAGCAAGGTATGAACAATTTAATTAACAAATAGTCAATGGCGGATACAAGGCTCAACTACGGGAGCAAGCTCAACCGTAGGAGGAGCAAGTACTGATCATGTAACCATGACGTTAGGACCGAGATAATAGCTCAGGTCCTTGCCAAAGGTCATGCCAGTATTAACAAGCAAGACCCTAACCACCGTTCATCTTATGACCTCTGTACAGGCTACCACATCCAGGGAGTAATCTCGACCTTGGAGGGCCTGTGACAGCCCCACTTTACCCAGAGGCGCACCAAAGGGCTTAGCGGACTGCCTGCCTAGCTCTCGCCAGGACTCAAACACGCACTCGATTAAACATCCAAGCGTACTTAACTCGAAATAAAATGCACTCATAAATAAATACATTCATAATATTTACTTAAAAGTGTAAATATCACAAGAGTTTTACATCCCCAAAATGTAAATAATATTTACAATAAAAGCCTACACATTTAGGCTATCAAAACACATTAAACAAAATATTTACTAGGTCCAAATTAGCTTTTCCAGCTTTAGTAGTTTTGGAAACCTGGTTAATGAAAACAAATAAATGGGATGAGCTAAAATAGCCCAGTGAGTGCTCAAGTCATGCAACCATACCAGTAAAATATAATTTTTGTTCGATAAAATTATTTAACGAGTAAATAAACAATTTGTGAACAATTTAATTAACAAGTAGTCACTGGCGGATACGGGGCTCAACTACGGGAGCAAACTCAACCGCAGAAGTAGCAAGCACTGAACATGTAACCAAGACATTCAGACCGAGATAATAACTCAGGTCCTCGTCAAGGAACATACCAGTATAAACAAGCAAGTACCCTAACCACCATTCACCTTGTAACCTCCAAACAAGCTACCACCTCCAAGGAGTAATCTCAACCTTGGAAGGGCCAACAAGCAAGAAAGTTCAATCCGGAGTTGGCCTCTCAGAAGAATTCAACTCATTTAGGGAAAGAACACACGCCCTAAAACACCCAGCACCTTATGTCCTCCCAAGTCACGTCAGGGTTGACTATTTATGAAGTAACGGTGAAGTTAGTCACGGCAGTCTCATGCACAATTAACACATTTAATAGTGAAAGCATGTAGCACATCGTGAAATGGATGCGATAAAGTACACATCTTTTCTCAAGTAACACATTTTATCAAATAAAAATATCAAGTAGAACATGGCATTTCATGCATCATGCACACATAAGAACACTCACCTGAATGTCTAAGAAAAGATTTCGCGGTAAGGTTGAGTCTCACTTCCGGATCCTGAAATTCACGAGAAATAATTGTATAAAAATCCTGACTAAAATCTAAGAAATTTCATAAGGAAATTCAAGAAATACCCCAAGTCTTTCTAGGGTTTAATTTCTAGGGTTTTGGAGCTTAGGGTTTTACCCTAGGGTTTAGGGTTTTGAAATTTAGGGTTTTCTAACTTTCTAGGGTTTTGCTCGGAAAGGTTTAATTCACTAATAGCTAATCTACGAAAATTTCTGCACGCTTAAATCACTAAATTACAGCTTATAAAGTCTTAAATCATAGCCTAATCACTTTTATTTCCTAGGTTTTACCGAAATTTCGGCAGCACTTCCCCTATAATCGGACTAACCCAAAAACTTTTAACCTACAAGAAACATCCAACAACCCAATCTTAAGCAGTTCTACTAATCTCATATCAAACTCACTTCAATTCCATTCAAATTTATCACAAAAATGCATAAACTACTCCAAGTTCTTCAAGCAAATCAAACCTAGATCATGACTTTTCAAGTTTAATTTACTATCTACAAGGCATACAAGTTCACAAGCTTCACATTCATGGAATAAAACTTCATTTTTTCATGGCCAAAAATCAATCATACTTAACCATAAAAACACAACTTAAGAGCTAAAAACTATGATCTTTCACTTAAAATTAGAAGAGAAATTCATGGGAAATACCTCTAGGTAGACAAGATTGTTGCTTAGGAGGAAGTTCCACTCAATTTCTATGGTTGAAAAATGAGTAAATGGAAGTAAAAGCTTCAAGAAAATTGAAAGAAAATGGAGAGAAAAGGGAGAAAGAACAGCCGGCCAAGAAGAAGAAAGAAAAGAGAGAAAATTGGCTAAGTAAAGAAGAAAAGAAATGGAAAAGAATTGGAAAATTTTGACCAATCAAAACAAGACAAAGACAAAGTAATTCTTGACTTTCTCTCCATGGAAGACTACACTTGGCAATGGTTAGTTAGAAAGGATTTTTATTATTTATCCTATAATAAGTCTTGCAAGATTTCCTAAGTACAACTCCTAAGGAACTAAGTACAACATGCTCATTCTCTATTTTTTTTTTCCACAAATTCGGCCACCTTTTTTTTTTTTTTTCTCCTAATGAACATAATACAAAATAAATGGTTTTGCATGAATTTCTAGGGTGTTATAGGGCCAACACGCGAGCAAGAAAGTTCAATCCGGAGTTGGCCTCTTTGAGGATTCACAACTCAAGGGGAAAGAACAACACGCCCTAAAACACCCAGCACCTTATATCCTCTCACGCACGTCCGGTTGACTAATCGTGAAGTAACGGTGAAGTGAGTCACGGTAGTCTCAAGCACAAGTAACACATTTGATCACGAAAGCATGTAACACATTGCGGAATAGATGTGATAAAGTACACATCTTTCCTCAAGTAACACATGTCATAAAATAACAATTGCAAGTATAACATAATATTTCATGATATAACATTCTCAAGTATGACAAAGCATTTCATGCATCATGCACACATAGAGACACTCACCTGGAATGCCTATGAAAATATTTAGTAAAATGGTCGCAATTCGCTTTCGGGTCCTGAAATTTAAAAGAAATAATCCAATGAAAACCCGATTAAAACCGTAAGTAAATTAGTAAGAAAATTCGAGAAATAACCCAATTATTTCTAGGGTTTCATTTCTAGGGTTTTTAGGATTTTAGGGTTTAGGGTTTTTCTTGTTCGAGGAAAATTTAATTCATTACTAGATCATTTTCTAAAATTTCTGCACACTAAATTTCCTAAATTTAGCATATTCTAGGTTATAAATTTCATCTATCATTTTTTCCTTCTTTATTTCTACCAAAATTTCGGCAGCACCTCCCCTTAAAACCGGACTGACCCAATTTTTTTTCCTACAAGAAATCAACCATCCAATCCAACTTTCAACAAGTTCTACCACTTCTATGTTTAAATCCAACTCAATTTCACTCAAAATTCCACTCAAATTCAAGATTTCAAGCCCAAGTTCCTTCATCCAAGCAACATATAATACATGAAATTTCAAGGTTTAAATGCTATCTACTAGTCTATCTAACCAAGAACACTTAATCTAACAAGTAAAACTTCATTTCAAACTTAAATCTTCAAGTTGTAGTAATAAGAATCTAGTATTAAACTAGTACAAAAGACTAAATAAAACTTGAAATTAATAGCAAGAGCTCATAGTAGATACCTTAAACAAGCTTAGAACTTTGCTTAGGAAGAAGAGAAGCTCACTTTCTATGGTGAAGTTGTCCAAAGTTTGGAGAGAAACCTTCAAGAAGATGAAAACTAAAGAGAGAAGAAGGTGAAGTAGGAGGGCCGGCCAAGAAGAGAAGAAAAAAGAAAGAAATAGGCCAAGAAAATGGAAAAGAAATAAAGAAAATAATGGGGAAAAGAATGACCAATTATAGCAAGACAAGAGTCATGCTAGGTGTTATGCTTTTAATGAAATAGTGACCAACTTGGTTGATTTTGATTGGTGATGATTTTAATCATTTATCTACTAGTAATTAACAAACTTATGGCACAAAAATTAAAGTAAAAAGAGAGAAAAATAGGGGAGAGAGTGTGACAGCCCCACCTTACCCAGAGGCGCACCAAAGGGCTTAGCGGACTGCCTGCCTAGCTCTCGCCAGGTCTCGAGTCACGCACTCACGCAAACGTCCGAGCGTACTTAACTTAAAATAAAATAAACTAAAATAAAATGGAATAAAATAAAATACCCTCATTTTATTCAACATAAACGTACAAATCACATCAAAAGTTTACATGTCATAATATACATGATTTTTCACAAAAATAGCCTAATACAGTTCGGCTATTACAATAACGAAGACATCTAGCATACTCAAAATCAGTCGTTCCAGCTTTAATTTTTTAGGAAACCTGGGTAAAGGAAAACAAATAAAAGGAATGAGCTATAATAGTCCCAGTGAGTGTCGGAGTCATGCAATCATACCAAAAATCTAATATTTTATTGAACAAAATAATTGACAATTTAAGTAGACAAGTTATGAACATTTCAATTAACAAGTAGTCAATGGCGGATAACGGGCTCATCTACAGAAGCAAGCTTAACCGCAGGAAGAGCATGCACTAACCATGAAATCATGATGTTAGGACTGAGCTAATAGCTCAAGTCTGTATCAAGAGTCATGCCAGTATTATCAAGCAAGCAAGCAAGAACCCTAACCGCCGTTCACCTTATAACCTCCGTACAGGCTACCACATCCAGGGAGATATTCTCAACCCTGGAGGGCCAACAAGCAAGCAGGTTCAATCCGGAGTTGGCCTCTTTGAGGATTCACAACTCAAAAGGGAAAGAACATCAAGCCCTAAAACATCCAACACCTTATGTCCTCCCACATGCAACCGAGTTGACCATCCGTGAAATAACGGTGAAGTTAGTCACGGACGTCTCAAGCACAAGTAACACATTGGGTAAGGAAAGCATGTAACACGTTGCGGAATAGATGCGATAAAGTACACATCTTTCCTCAAGTAGCACATTTAATCATATAGCGATTGCAGTCATGACATAATATTTACAAAATGAAAATAGCACATTACATGCATCATGCACACATAAAGACACTCACCTGGAATGCCTATGAAAATATTTCGTAAGGTAGTCGCGATTCGCTCTCAGGTCCTGAAATTTAAAGGAAATAATCTGATGAAAATCCGATTTAAACCCTAATTAATTTAGTAAAGAAATCAAAGAAATATCCCACTTATTCCTAGGGTTTTGGTTTTAGGGTTTCTAGGGTTTAGGGTTTTAGGATTTTCTTGCCCTAAGAGGATTTTGCTCATTACTTGGTCATTTTATCCAAAAATTTCTGCACGTTAACTCTCCAATTTTAACATGTTCTAGGTTAGAAATCTCTACTAGCATTTTTCTTACTTTATTTCTACCAAAATTTCGGCAGCATCTCCCCTTAAAAATCGGACTAGCCAAAATTTTTCCCTGCATGAAAAATCAACCACCCAATCCATTTCAACATGTTCTACAACTTCTATGTTCAATTTAAACTCAAATTCAATCAAGATTCCACTCAAATTCAAAATTCCTACTCCAAGAATAATCACCCAAATCTGCACAGGGTTGATTTTCAGCCAACTTCGTGCCATTGTTGGGGTCACTCCACCAAGAACCAGGGAATTGTGATTACATGGTTTGAAAGTACGTTTATAGGGCTACAACTTTCGTGAAGATCATCACTTAAAATTCCAACTATAACAGGTTCAAAATCAGCCCCCAAGTTGGCTCTTCATCAAAACTGTTTACGCAGAACCGAATTTCAGCCAACTTTGCAAGCTTTCTGCGGTTAATACACAATGAACCACCGTGCAAACTTTATACTGTTTGAAAGCCCTATGAATCTAGTTTATAAAACAACAAGAATCACTCGAATCCAAGTTATCTACATCAGGTTATGAAAGTTTTACTAAAGCTGGTCCAGCATGACTGTTTAAGTGTTCTTGAGTTCAAGCTTAAATCTTCAAGTACTACTAACAAATACTTAGTATAAAACTTGAACAAAAACTAAATAAAACTTAAAATTAATAGCAAAAGTTCATAGTACATACCTTAAACAAGATTAGAACCTTGCTTAGAAAAGAAAGAAGCTCACTTTTTATGGTGAATTTGCCCAAGATTTAGAGAATAAACTCCAAGAAGTTGAGAGCAAAAATGAGAGAAGAAGAGAAAAGAGAATGGCCGGCCAAGAGGGAGAAGAAAGAGAAAGAAATAGGCTAGAAAAAATGGAAAAGAATTAAAGAAAAGGTGAGAAAATGATTACCCAATAAAATCATAACAAGAGTAAAGTAAAAGAGGTAGTCTTTCAATGCAAGAGAGCTAACTTGGGTGAATTTGATTGGTGGAGTTCATTAACCTCTTATCACTTAACACTAGCAATATTAAGACACAAATTATTAAAGCAAAAAGAGAGTAAAAATAGAGAGAGAGAGAGAGAAACCGGCCCTAAGGGGAAAGAAAAAGAAAAGAATTTTCGGCCAAAAAGAAAAGAAAGAAAGAGAAAAATTTCAGCTAAGGGAAAAGAAAATAAAGCAAGAAAATAAGTGAAAATTTTTGAGTAAAATTGAGCTAAAATTCAAGTAGTCAAAAGGCTAGAAAATAGTAGAATAAATTAAGCAAAATTTAAACACTAATATAAATTAAATGGTCAAGTAAAATTATTCTAAATTTAGTACTTGGGTGTCCTTGCTTAATAATGAAAATCTTAGTTGACTAACCTAATTAACTCAAGAAATCTCCCGACTAATAAATCAAGGATTAACATTTAACCCTAAATAAGAAAAAAAATGTCTCTTGTATGTGCATTTTCTAGGGTGCTACATCCTCCCCCCCTTAAAAGAATTTCGTCCTCGAAATTCTACCTTGATTTCCGAATAACTTGGGATAATTGTTCTTCCATATTTGTTCCTCTGTCTTTCCCAAGTGGCTTTTCTAAATCATGATGCTTCGAGAGGACCCTGACAAGGAAAGTCGTTTATTTCTCAATTCCTTCACGTTACGATCCAAGACTTGTTCTAGCTGCTCATCGTATGCTAGAATTTCATCAAACTCAATTTCGTCGGGTCAGAGTACATGTTGTGATCACATCAACTATGACAGTTCTCAAGATCACATCACATAGTACCTATCAGCTTGCCACCCGCCGCGGGCATCCCCTACGGAAAATTTTTGCTTTGTGACTCTTCACGAACAAGAGACTCGGGGCTTTTCGATGTCCCTCCGTACACGTGGAGGCTATCGCGGCATATGGCTCTGATACTACTTGTGACAGTATCTCGAGGTCACATCACATGGTACTTTTCAAGACAACCAGGTGGAAAATTTTGTATGTCCTAGACACCATCGAAGGTAGTTTCAGTTGGCATGGAACCCTGTCGATACACTTAAGGAATCTGCATAATCCCACAATTTGATTGTGCATAGTTTACTTGGGCCCACTACACGCTTCCGCTGCGCCACTCTGATACCTATTTTCACTTAGCTTTTATCAAATCCCACCAAAGCGTGGCAACACCTTCCAGCGGAAACACGGCGAATGTCACTTATTCTTCATTAACATATTCCAAAGCAGCATAAATTTTCTCAATATCCTCTAACCATCTTCGGCGATTTTGGGACACGGATCATCGTTAAACTTGGGGGGTTACTTTCAGAAATCTTTCTAGAGCTACGTCTTTCCCACTACGGGGTTTCCATGAGGGCTACCAGTCTCTATTACTGGATTTACACTTGAAGTAGTATTCTTGTCCTGGTCGGGTAACGGGGACATTCTCTATCGCAACCTTGTTCACTCGTATCTTAATATTCTATAATAGCTTTATCGAATTATTTCAATTTCCACACTAACAAAGTAACAAGAATGTATTGCAGGATGCACAACTTCAAGAATAATCAAGGAAGTCAAGTTTTATGTCAAATAAAGTCACATGCATATACAGATAGTTCAACTTACACATTTTCAAAAGTTCATGTATAAAACATATCATACATGCAAATATAACAAAACTAGCATAGGTCCTTGTACATATTCTTAGACATCACACTTATCTAGAGCATAAACTCGAACTAACACTTTTCACTTGCTTCCATTTCCTTTTTCTTTATCAAGGTTCTTATGTTCCAGCTGAGCTATATTCAACCTATTTTTAGGTAGGGACTGGACATTGACCAATCTGATGATTTGCACTGCCGCAATACAAACATCTTCGATCCTTTCTCCAGCACTCGTCTATAGTATGATTGTTTTTCCCACAATATTCACAACCAACTTGAGTAACTGGAGGTCGGGTTCTCTTCTGGATCTCCTCTCCTTGTTCACCTTCTTGTGAGATTTTTCTCGTCGGAGCCCTTCTCAACCTTTTAGGGCGTGAACCTTGTCCAATTCTCATTCCTTTAGGTCCCTTTCTACCTTAGGGGCTGAGGCATTTTCAGCTGAGAGGTGAGGATCACTAGTGCTTCCCCGTTTCTTCGCTTGTATCGTTCGAGCCGAGGACTGGGCCTTTTCCACTTGTTTCGCTTTTTCTACCACGGCCTCAGTAAGTTTCATCGGTGGCATTCATGAGGGCATCCAGGTACTGCATTCGATAAGTCTCGGTCCTCTGTCGTTCTTCTCGAACAGCGGCCTCCAGCTCTCGGATCCTTTGAGCTTGAACTTTCACTATCTCTCTTAACTCATGAATACGAGCTCGAGAGATTTCACCCTCGCAGGTCAACCCGCTCACTATCCTCAATCAACGAAAATACGACTTGGTCGGGGTAAGAATTCGTCCTCCAACAATCACAGGCAGGCCGTACTCGGCCGGCAGGTGAAAAGGTACGGTAGGGATGTCCTGGTCCCTCATTTCGGTCACTCTCTGACATACCTACATGTTTTAAAGAAAATAAATCACTCACATCTAAACCCAGAAAAACTTATTAATAAACAATACTTAAACATCACACCTCAAAATCCAGCTTAGAGAATAAACTAGACTATTTCCAGTTATATTCACGTAGGTTTTCAGGCCTAAGAAACACGATAGAGGGGATAATTACTACTTTCCAATTCTCAAAGTAAAACTAAACCCATACAGAAGAACTACAAAATTCCTCAATCACCAATTATAAGTAACTCGCACACGGATCTCAAAGCTAAGTCAACCCACACTAAGGTTGGCCACCCCGAAGTGTGAATCAACTAGCCCTGACGATCCTATCCAATGCACACACTAATCACCCAAAAGAATCTACAAATATTCGTAACTAAAGATTCACAAGTAAAAATTCAAACTTAAAATTTCATTTAAACACTAGCTATTTCCAATTGTATAAGCACAAATAATTAATCACTTACAACGTATATCAAACCATCTATAGCATATCAATTAACCATTCGATAACATTTCAAGTACTTAATGTCACCACTTGTTAATATAATTCACCTTAAATAATAGAATCAATATCTACCGATACCAAAACCAATCACAAAAGAAAACATTCTATGTATCCCAATTACAACTAGAAGTTCACTTATTACTAACCAGCTCGTACTTTCGAATCTTAACAAGCTGATATAAAATAATAATTGAACTTAAGATCTAACAAGAGTCAAACTTAAACTTTTCAAAGATTCACACTTAACTCTGACAGGATTTCAAACCTAGGCTCTGATACCAACTGTGACAGCCCCACCTTACCCAGAGGCGCACCAAAGGGCTTAGCGGACTGCCTGCCTAGCTCTCGCCAGGTCTCGATTCACGCACTCACGCAAACGTCCGAGCGTACTTAACTTAAAATAAAATAAACTAAAATAAAATGGAATAAAATAAAATACACTCATTTTATTCAACATAAAGTACAATTCACATCAAAAGTTTACAGTGTCATAATATACATGATTTTTTCACAAAGATAGCCTAATACAGTTTGGCTATTACAATAACGAAGACATCTAGCATACTCAAAATCAGTCGTTCCAGCTTTAATTTTTCAGGAAACCTGAGTAAGGAAAACAAATAAAATGGAATGAGCTATAATAGCCCAGTGAGTATCGGAGTCATGCAATCATACCACAAATCTATTATTTTATTGAACAAAATAATTGACAATTTAAGTAGACAAGTTATGAACATTTCAATTAACAAATAGTCAATGGCGGATACGGGGCTCATCTACGGAAGCAAGCTTAACCGCAGGAAGAGCATGCACTGACCATGAAATCACGATGTTAGGACTGAGATAATAGCTC